>JAVJGI010000001.1:15840028-15941085 GCA_035590275.1 Ibycter americanus | reverse complement strand
CCCAGACCCCTCTGCAGAGCCTGCCTGCCCTCCAGCAGATCAGCACCCCTGCCCAACCCGGTGTTGTCTGTGAACTTACTGAGGATGCACTTGATCCCCTCATCCAGATCACAGATAAAGATATTAGACAGGACTGGCCCCAGTACTGAGCCCTGGGGAACATCACTTGTGACTGGCTGCCAGATGGCTCCATTCTCTTTGGTCTCAGCCATCCAGCCAGTTTATTACCCAGCGAAGAGCGCACCTGTCCAGGCCATGAGCAGCCAGTTTCCCCAGGAGAGTTCTGTGGGAGACAGTGTCAAAGGCTTTACTAAGGTCCAGGTAAACAACACCCACAGCCTTTCCCTCATCCACTAAGTGGGTCACCTTGTAACAGAAGATCAGGTTCATCAAGCAGGACCTGCCTTTCATACACCTCTGCTGGCTGGGCCTGATCACCTGGTTGCCCTGCATGGACTGTGTGATGGCGCTCAGGATGATCTGCTCTGTAACCTTCCCCAGCACTGAGGTCAGGTTGAGAGGCCTGTAGTTCCCCAGATCCTCCTTCTGGTGCTTCTTGTAGATACTTGTTAATACTACTATGGAACAGTGGTAGCTGTTTCTTACAGCTGCTGTTGGAAGCTGGTTTGATTTTGGGGTTCTCATTGTAATTCTAAAAATATGCAAATTGAATTTCTATTTAGAAACTTTAAGGAGAACTTGTTCTGCTGTGGTGCTTTTAGTGTGTGGGATCAGGCTGGGGATTTTTAAGGAACAGTGGAGTTTCTTCAGTTATTCCACATACCTGAACAGCAGCAACAAAAACTCAACCCACATTTTTCATACAGAGCTGGTGTCCTGGAACAAAAAATTGTTTTCATTTCTTTTAGTAGCAAAAGAAAATTAAAAACTGGAGGTTTTGTGGGAAATTAATTTTATTGCAACTTTAGTGAGGACACAATTGCAGTTAGATATGCTGAATAAGAATGGCCTGGAGATGGTGACTAAGTTTCATATTCAGAGATATAAGTGTGCTTGTGTTATGGCACCTCTGTTTTGCTTTCTCTTTCTCTTATACTTCGAAGTAATTCAAGGGGATAAAAGATGACTATATTGACAAACTGGCTGCATCCTAGTGAAATAAAACCACAGCTGGGCCACTCTGTGGGTGCTGCTCTAAACCGGTGAGACCTTTCCCTTATAGGGTTAGGATATTTATCTAAAGCTTGAGATGAGTCACTTGCTTGGATTTCCCACATGATACAACTTTACATGAAATCCAAAATAGTTTACTTTTATGCAGAACCAACACAAGATCTTCAGTAAACTAATACAGTTAATGATGCATGTCTGTGCTTATGCATCATGATTTAAAGCTGCTCTTTAAATGCTCTGGATCAAAAACTGTAGGAAATGGTTTCCCATTTTGTTTAGATTTACTGAAATTCAACTATGTTTAACCTAAAGCCCTGCAATTCAAATATAGCCAGGCTCACGAGAAAAAAAATGGATTAAACCAAAAGAAACAAAGTTTGAAAGAATGAATTCTAGCTTGTATCTGTAAATCATTTTAGTTGAGACTTCTGATTATAAAGAAGCATATTATTATGAAGAGTATGTAAAATATTTCACTTTTTATAAATTATGGGAAGTACAACTACTTTCTTGTAAATGAATTGAGATAGTATCAGAAACCATAGTCTTGAAGCCGAAGAGATATGTATACTTAGTGAAATCTGAAATCACATAGAACTTTCTACTTGTGACTGCATCATATAGTGAACTAATTAAAGACACTTAGATGTGTGCTTTGGAAATGTTGCTGTGTTGCATGGGAATGGACAAAAAGAGGTTTTCAAATTTGCTAAATGGACAAAGTTTGAGATACGATCATTTACTATTTTCTTCAAGGTCTTCTAATTTTTTTCTTCCCATTATTGCTTTGTTCACTGTGTATTGTGAGCTGTGATCTGCAAAATGCTGTAGCACAACGGAGTCTAGTTGTGTGTTCAGAATGTTGTGTATTCAGCAATAGATAAAGCCAAACAACAGACAAATGACTTTGCAGATCGCTCTTGTAGTTTGCTTTTTTTTCTTGTTTATCCTGTGTGCTAGGCATCCTTTTTCAAGCAAGTCCCAGTAGCTGCAAACCCAAAATCTGACTATTCTAAACAATAGAGCTAGTGTCTTCTTAAGCAAAGTGTTTAAGCATTCAGCATTTAAACACTCTAAACTTCAGTATTTTATATTAATTGGCAAATATTATTTTGGGGAAAAAGAAAATAGCTGCTGGTACTACTTGGTGAAGCTGTGCTTTTCTGAAACCTGCATCTTACACAATTCTCACCCTGGGCTTTCTGCTTCCAAATACGGCAAAGGCACTTAAAATTCAAATGCCGTTTGAAACAAAATCAAGAACAGAAGCAACAGCTGAGGAAAACCTTCTAGGTGGATATTTGCATGGTAGCTTGCTTCTTCAGTGCCTGCCCTTGTATTTTTTTTACAATGCTAATTTAGTTTCAAAACAAAACAAAAATCCCCCTAGAAAAGATTCCCCTGACAGAAAAGCTCAACTAGATATTTATATGCATTCAACATTGAAACTGATTGCAGTAGGAGTGTTTGATTTGCTTGCCTTTATTTAATCTTAAAATAATCAGTTTTACTTCATCAGCATTTTGGATAGAATACCAGTTTTGTGCATTTCTGTTGCTTTCCAATTGCTGTTTGAATGTAGCTTGAAAAGAAATAAAGATCAAATGAGAAATATCATTTCCCATTTTAAAACTGTTAAAACTGAAGTTAATTGATAAATATGTGTATTTATATAAAAGTGAATAAATACTTCTCTAAATATACTCTATCAATCTGTAGTAATTAGACCAGTGACTACTGGGGAGAAGAAAGATATGAAAACCAGGCTTAAATGAGACTTTTAAAATAAAATTTTCCTGCTTGCTACATAAATTTATTAGTTTAGCCTGAGATTTTAAAAATAATTTCTGTGAATAGGAAATTGAATCACTTTTTGGTGAGTGTACAGGCAGTGGTATAGCAAGTTACTGCTTCCTAGCTAACATTTTTTTGTTTCAAGTAGATTAGGAAAATTAGAGTCTTCTCATAAAGGCCAAAGCTGTGATCTGTGTTTGAAATCATATACAGGATCTTGCTGCTGATCTCCTCGATGTACGCCAGGGTGCTGGAGTGCCTCTTGTATCACCAGGGCCTTCCGAGAGGTAACACGAAATGTCTTGCACCCACCAAAGGATGCCTGATCACTTGTACCGTGTATTTTGGCAACCTCTTTCGTATACACTTAGTGTGATCTCTAAGCATAGAGCAATACAAATGGCATTGGATGTTATCAGTGGAAGGTACTGTTGTTGCCGTAGTCTTAGCATATACCTAAATCATAGAACCTGTGTTTCTGAGAGAGGTTAGTGAAGTCTTAGAAGACGTGCCTTCTTGAATTAAAAGACTGAACTTCCCCAGCTCAAACAAAAAGCATCACGCTAGTATAGTAGAAAAGCCTGTGTTTTGTTTTGTTTTATTAAAAATAAAAATGCAGGAGGAAAGAAAGGGAAGATTCGGAGAGAGAAGTAGGTTAAAAATACTTTCTGGTATCTTATGTATATAATTAATTAATATAATTTAAAATAAAATGTAATTACTTGTTTAATTTAGGAAAAATTACCCTGCAATCTGTTAGTTTTAGTCATTACTTCCTCCTAGCTTCTCTTCCTCAAGTATTCAGTTTAGATGGGGGGGAACTATGCATCTAAAAGCAAGAGATCGATACTTACTACAGTAGTCCAAAGTAAGATTTACTGACATAGATAAATATTCTTAATGACTAGCTGTAAGCATGAGTCAACATCATCCTAAAACACCATCTACCTTATTGTATTTTGACAATTATTGTAATTAATTTTCTAAGTTCAAGAATGGAGGTAGTTATCTGTAAAAGTAAGTTTTGATGGGAATCTCAGTGAATTTAGTGTTATGCTGAGTTACAGCAGGGGGAGGATTCAGTTCTGGGATTTCAAATCTAGAACTGCAGGATTTGGCTCCTTTGACATATATGAACTGCTCACGTTCAAAGGGGCTAAAAAGACCAGGGATTTTTAGAAATACTTTTTAAAAATAATCTTCTAGAACATAGGCATGGTAGCAGTTATGCTGTCACTGTTGACAGTTTGAAAAAAATGGCATTTAATCAATATCTGTCAAAATGGTGCATGAATTTCAGCTATTTTTACAAAACAAAAAGGTGACAGTCCTCTGACAAATGTATAACTTGTGTTTACAGTCTCTATAGTCATTTCTTTCCCTTTATAGCAGCTAGCATAGTTCTGGTTTACAATTTCTTTTCTATTTTTTGCCTTCTAGCAACTGATGGTTCTACAAAGAGAGAAGGATTAAATGAAAGTGCAGTAGATAACAAAGCAAACAAAACACTTATGAGCCTTCATTAAGTGTTTTAATGTCAACCAACATGTCTTTATTTTTATGTTAAACTGTGATACCCTGAGCAGCACAAACATACCACCAATGCACCCGTAGATTTAACATCTGTGGAACTAAATTAAGGCATGGAGTAGTGACATAACTTTCCTGAGGTTATACGTGAAGTTAAGAACTTGCCCAGCTAGCCCATGTTTTTATCTGATTATGTTGGCCATGTGATCATCTTGTCCAGCTGTTGTCACTGTTTTTAAATAAGTGTTTTGGCATAGTTTATCAACTGCCTCTGCTCTGTGAATCAAAATACTTGTCTAAGAATGTAACAATGTTTAGATGATCAGTCATGAACTTGGGCACATGCATTCAGGGTATGTATGTCTTTACTCTCTTCTTTCATGAGACAAAGTAACAGTTTAGAACTGGCAGCTATAGAGCCAGCAAATTATCATACCTCTAGGTATGTATGAGGTCGTGTAACACAACTTGTTAGTACCTCTGCTAATCCATGACAGTTTTTCATTCATAAAGTAAATATTTAGGCCTTGCACAGCTGAATATCCATCCTCCTAGAAAAAACAGAACTGAACCCACCCTTCACCACTTTGTTGCTGCTCCCTCTTCACTAATCTTGCAGTTCAGTAGTCTGTCACTGTCTTCTCTGCTGGGGACTCCCTTTCCTTACTGTAGGTGCCTGGTTAGCCTGCTCCATCTGAAATTACCTGTCCTTTCTTTAGCTTGTCTAAGACTTGTTACAGAATTTGCCAACTGCACATACAGCTAGCTAATGGACCCCTGCTAGTTTCTGTTCTGAGTAAGGTTAGCGTTGTCTTCGTATTTTTGCACTGTACCAAAATATAAATGTACGTAGTTTTATACAAAGGCCATTCCCATACTCTCCAAATATCTTGAACTTACTCCAGTCAACCTGTAACAAAGTTAATTCACAATGCCTGGTTGTAGCCCAACCTTTTTATCATCGTTTAAGACACGTAGTATGTTTTCATACCTTTACTACCTTTTTTTTTGCCAAGATGCTGTGTATCTTTCAGCTGTACCATGACCTTATGTTGTCAGTTGGCACTTTTTGATCTTTAATTGCCTCTTCAAAAAGTAAAACACTCATGTTCACTCATGTGTTACCTATGTCTTCCATAGGAGTCAATGAACTTTAAATGGTTATGGGAATTGCTCTGATTAATTTTATGAAATCTTTTGGTAGGTACCCAACTGTTCAATCTCTCCAGAGAGAATAAGATGACATTTTCACTGACAAAATAACTGAGTTCTCAAAGAAGTTAATAACTTTTTTTTTTTTAATGAAGAAAGTTTATTGCAGGTCTTTCTTTTACAATTCTAGTAGAAAGTATAGCTAAGAAAGAAAATGATCTATGACCAATTCATAAGAACGAGCAAAGGAAAAGAATAAGCTGAATACATACTATATTGAACTAAGCATTATGGTAAAGGTAAAACCTCATCTACCTTGCGACTGCAGATTAAGGATAGCTGCTCCCCAATCCTTGTTTCCAGTGCCTGCACCAGGTGAATAGGGGGATAGCACTGACAAACCTGATTGCTATTGATGGCAGCTATCTGTAGTAGCTCCTCTATCAGCTCACCCTAGAACTAGGAACTGCTCCATTCATCCTAGCTTAGATAACATGCAGCAGGCTTTCCGTTCACAGGTCCAAAATCATTTTATTTTATCTAATAGGTAGTCTGACCCTGGAGAAAGGTGTGGATGGGACACTTGTGATTAGGACAGAAAATGGCTAGAACAGAAAGTCTTCCTTGACTCCAGTCTTTGTTACAAATGAATGTCCAGTGCTCATGTTTACATCCCAAGTCACTTTATTTAAATTCATATTATCTAAACACTACCCTGTAGCCTGCAAGTCAGATAAGAAACTTGATGCAAAACCAACCATCCTTCCCTCTATCTCCAGTGTTTTTCTCATGATACTTTAGACTAGTTAGTCCACTAAAAATTTTTTTGTGAAAATTTGCCTCTTTAAGTTTAGTAGAAACTTGGCTAAAAATAGAGGCATTTGAATAGACAGTGAATGTAAGTTTTCATCCCTTGTCTTCCTCTCCTACTTTTCTGCAAATCCTCATCAGAAGAACAGAATGGGGCCTGCTTGTAGAGATGAGGCCAGGTAACTGTTCATCGTCTCACTGCTCATATAAAAATACAGTTAGCTACACCATAAGTTAGGCTAGAGCCCAAGGCTGTGTGAAATGCAGTTCATTAAACTAACACAGGTAACTTAAAAATCATCTAACATTGCCAGGATCTTTCCCCTACCTGCTGTTCTCAAGACAAGGGCAAAGAGCACTCAAAACGCACATTCACTCACCCACTATTAGAAGATCAGTCTCCCGTGACAGAGCCTGCCCTGGGCTCACCACGAGAGGGTGCGCGCAAACTGAAACAAACTGTCATGTGATATGAAGAGAAATTGGGGTGAGAGTGGAGGGAGCTTCAGGTGGATTTGGTTTCATCAATCCTACGCACCAGGCTGATCCCCAGCAAACTCAGGAGATACTGAGGCAGGGAGCACGGGGGATCTGAGTGGCTCAGAAGCAGCAGGGAAGAGGGTCTTGGACCCAGCCACATGAGGATCATCAGCTGCAGCAGTAATTGCAGAAGTTTTCTCCGTTCCAGCTCTATCAGAGTCCTGACAGCGCTTGCTGCAGAAAATCTGACTCTCTTTATCTAGAGCTGTGTTCTAAAAACAAAGAAAAAAACCCAAGGCAAAATATGAGAAGAGCAAAATCAAAGCCCTGTCTTAACTTAAGGGTTAAAACAATCTATAAGACATTAAGTGCATGCATTACAGCCAGGGAAAAAAAAAGAGAAATAACATTAGAAATCTTATATATAATTAATTGTAGCATTTTGTGGTGCTGACTTTGGAGAACGTAAGGAAAACTTATCTTCCAGACATAGGTTTGCCATGATGGTCTGAGTTTAAAATTCTGTCTTGCAAGTCTGATGTGGAAAAAAAACCTACATGAGTCGTTATGATATGGAAGGAACCCTTCATACTAGCTGTTGGCAAAATGTATGTACCTGTGGTTTTGCAGACACAAGGAATCCCATTATGCTTAGTGAAAACTTAATACCTTTTCTGTAACAAACGTCATGGTGCAGAAGTGTATCTGTTTGTGAAGATGACAGATGAAAGCCTAATTATTTTTCTATCTCAAAGAAAAGGGTCTACTTTTCTGCTTATTGTTGAGAGTAGGCAATGACCTCTCATGAAACTGACAGTGGAAAAAATGCACAATTTCTGAATACTATACCTAAAAATTAGTTTACTGGAGAGGAGAACAGCGGGTTAGAATCAAACCTGAGCGCTCTCTGGTGCAGTAGGTGGCTTATCTGGAATGTGGTATGTCTGCTGAAGCTAACAACTTTCATACCCTCTGAAGGATACTGCAAGTTATATTAAATCACAGTGTAATGTTTAATTGCTAGTGGAATGTCTAAAGTGACCTAGAGGGAAATCTAGTAGTTCCTGTGTCAAAAATATACATCAAAAATGCTTTCTGAGACTTGGAAACACAGCATAATTGGTCTTGTTTCACAGTTTGAAGGCTGATACTGATCATTATAAAATCTGTGTACTTAAGTATTTACTTTGTGGAAGATCTTCAAGCACCAGTGATAATACAGATTTAAGTTAATACAAATTAATTAAGTTCTTTGTAGTTTATTTAGTTTTATAGAATGGTGCAAGGTACACCTACTCTGGCACGTACAGCTTGGGCTTTCTACAGTAATCCATAAATGTATGACACTTGAACAGAGAAGCAGAGCACAAACACTTGTTTCACCTTTGTGGCAGCCCCTGCTTATGTGTTAGCATTATATGAAATTGTTCTGTGGAATTTCATATTTTGAGCAGGGATGTGCTAATTGTAAAGTAAGGTCAGGTGCTCTGCCTTTTCTTTAGCAATTTATTTTGTTTGGTTGATTGCTCAGGAGGACTGGCTTTACTAATGTGAAAATTGTTATGTATTCTTAGTGGAGTTTGTCTAATACACTGTTCACGAAAATATGTAGGTTTAGATACTGAAGTAATTTTCTGATACTAGTTAAATTTAGCATGGGGTTGGTTTTTTTTTCAGATGTGGTTTATTGCATCAAAGTCATCAAGGACAGCGAAAATAAGGTGCTTATCCTCCTTTTTCCAAACTGATCATATAGCTTGGTAGTGAAAACTTATTTCATTATGTGATATGTGAATCCAAATTTCTCTTTTACCTGACTTGGCAAAGAGACCTGACTAGTACCTCTTATTTCTCAGATAGAGGACTTCTAGAATTTGCAGGTGTATGGATAGTGGGTTGTTCTGGAATCAGTCTCACTTAAGACTCTCCTGCTGAAACTGTTCTGTTTTGGACAATGCTGTGGCTGTGTGCTGGGGCAGGAGAGGTAGCAAGTAGCGTCCTGATAACCCCTCTGCCCCCCAGGGCCTTCCTGCCAGGCTTTTTCAGAACAAAATGCTAAGTATAAAAGTTCCCCCCCAAAAAAAGATAAGGTATTTTGAATTTAGGGTGTTTTGGTTTTGTTGGGGTTGGGTTTGGTTTTGTTTTTGAGTTATGACATTAGTGTACATGCAAACAGGTACAAGGAGAAAATTCAATAATACACAATTGACTTCTCTGCTACTAACAATCAACTTTGCAAACAGAGCATGCAAGGAAATGACTGGCTGAACTGTATTGAGACAATTTTGAGGTTAGCTGTGATGTGCAGTGGTTTTATCATTATCAAAGTAGCTACTACGCTGGCAGGATTGCATTTCCTCTTTCGCTTGCTGGAAAGAAGAGTTGTGAATAAACAAGTTTCTGCTATTTCAGTGGCAGGGTAAGTTATTTAAAAGGGAAAGGAAATGCTTTCAGTTCATGCTGACAGTGATTTTCTCCTGTGCTGTCCTCCCAGCAGCCTCTGATAGTTGTCACACCTTGTACATAGCAATACATATCTATGTAATGAAGTTTAGCATATTTTTTTTTTTCACTCTAAGATTCAAGAGCAGGCTTAATTCTACTGTTGCTAAGTAAGAATGTTTTTTATTAATTTAGGACTGATCACCTTCTGACTAGCTCTGTGATACCATAAAGGCTAAAGTGACAATTAAAATTTTTATTTTAAATAGAAACAATGCTTATTTAGGTGGTTTTGGTTCTGTCTTCATAGGATTCCAATCTTTTTCTAATTGCTTTTGGATATTGTGAGATACACACATGCACAAGATTACTCCCAGGGGAATAGACCAAGATACATCTGAGGAAGTAAAAAATAGCTAGTTATATCAGTGTTTGCTTAGAGTATTTCAAATATGCGTCACTTAATACAGAAAACCTTTTTGTAAGTGTCCAAGAGATTACCGTTTACTGTTTTTTTGTGGCCATAAAGCTCTTTCCACTTCAGACTGGCTGAGTTATTTCTCTTTTCTTCTTGTCAAAAATGGAGAACATGTATTTTTTTGTGCAGCAGAACAAAGCATCGCAGTTAGTACGTACCATTGCCTTGGACCTACTCAGAGGAAAGCAATGCAGGCATTGGGAAAGGAGGAAAAAGGAAGGAAGCAAGGGACAGAAACTAGACTTACTTTAAGCAGAACTAACACAATTGCAACAAATTTAGATTTACAGAACATTTTGAAATTGACAAAAAAAAAAAAATCAGTAATGAATTAACAGCAACATGCTTTTAGGGGCAGAAAGAGTCTCCTGTGCAAGAACACTGAAGTAGGTATGTGCAGTTTTACTTATCTGCCACATGATGGTATTATCTGCATTGGCCAGATGACAATATTTGAGTGAAGTGATGCTAAAAGGGATTCCATTAAATATGCAGGTGGACTGATATAGCAATGCACTGCAATACATGAGAATTACAATACTGTGCTTGTCTGACTGAATGTTTTTAAGCAATGAGCACTAGTACAAGTCAACTTCTTAACATGAAGATAACTAAATTTCAATGCTTTAGATAAACCGGGGTAAGAATAACAGATCAGGGGCTTAACCCTCATTAGATTACAGTGTTTTAAATAAGAAGTTACTTTTCCCTTCAGCAGTAACTGGGAGCTGCATTCAGAAATAAATAATTATGCATTTACATCCTTCCATACCTGTTAGAAGGAAACAAGGCAGGGAAAGGGAAAATGAAAACTTTAAGCGAGGTGTACTTCCCTGTCTGAAGGAATGTCAGGAGCTAACAGAATCAGAAAAAAACCACACCGATAAGAAGCCAGAAGCTACGCTGTGTCAGAGATCTTGAGACAGGCTTAAGTGGCATGCAAGTTGGAGAGGGGCTGAGAGTTAGAATTAAAATTGCTCTTATTACATATAGTGCATTTTATACCAGTTTTCAGCTTCAGGCTTATCCATAGTCTCAACTGTATAAAGAATGAAGCTCTGAAGTCCCTCTCAAACTGTCAAGTCAAACTGTCAAATGAAATGTAGACAACAGCATGAACCTGAAATGCTCTCCTTTTTGTTTTTGTTACCACTATTCCTACATTTAAATCTTTGGCCTATTTATTCACATAAATGTATTTGCAAAAGCATATACATATGCAGAAACATTATTTTAAATTTACCTCTTTCTGATGATTAAAACAATGCTTTGTTAACATAAGTGGGCTGGACTGTGAGAGTAATTAATACTAATGGGGAGGGGTGGGTGTGGAAATCACTGTTATGTTATTACCATAGATGGTTTTATCTTTCTTTTAGTAACTGAAGATACTCTTTGCGCACAGTGTCTATCCTTGCATTAGACAAGAACGGACCACAGTAAGAACGGAAAGGCAGTTCAGTCTCTACAGCAGTTGCATATTCTCTGCAAAAGTGACTGGTCAATTACAAGTGCAGTTCGGAGTACCGATAACAGTAAACTCCAGTTCTTCTACCATGATTCACACATCTGCCTTCTGGAATTACTGTTTATGTAAGTTCAACTACAGGTCATCTGGGTTCCTTTGTATGCTTTGAAAAAAGTTCCCCATTAGGGAACAGAAACAACATAGCAGGGGTTAGATTGGGACAAAATGAATGTGGTAAACATTCACTACTATGAAGAAAGTTTCTGAAATTGAGTCTGGTTTCCCAGAACAAACAGTATGCTCAATATCAAGCAATACTGTTCAGGCAGAGGGGAAGAGCCTACTTAACTAACTAGGTGGTCAGAATGATAAAAAAATTACAGTTTTTATAATGAAAAATTTCAAATCATTAATAAGCTTCATTTCAACATACAACTACTTAGTGTTTACATGTTTCTGTTTGAAAGCTGGTTTTTATAGCTTAGCTAGCACACTGATAGACTCGGTTGCTCTCAAGCGATGATGAGACAATCCACACTATACGTAAATAAAGGCTAGAATTAGAGACTATTCTAGCTTTGCTTTTGCTATTCTTGCACCACACACACATGTTCATAGAGCACTGTTAGGAAAATATGCAAAGTATAGTGTCAATGTATAAAAATGTTCGTTTCTCTTACCATGATGACAGAAACCCCAGCAGATGTGTTATTTTGCTTGGGCAGGGTGTTATTAAAGTGCTGCTTCAGTTTACCTGTTACTTCAGCTTGCATATTATTCTCCTGGGAAGCATCATCCTGTATAAGAATAAACACAATACTCAAGGTAGGAAAAAACCAAAAGTATGTTTGAATGTAACTGAGTGTAAGAGAAGTTTTCTATTATACTCAGGTACTTCCTGATTTTTAATGCAAAGTGATCAGACAGGCTGCCAAAAAGTGAATGCATTCTGCTACATGAGATATGGTTCAAATGGATTAAGACAAATTACAGAGGAAAGGAACGCAGCAACCACTGTTCTATGTATGAACTTCTATTTCTCAAAATGCCATGTGGCACTGTATGTCAGTCCATTGGTTTGTCCCACAATTATAAGCTGCAAGTTTGATTCAAGCATGTTAAAAAAAATGTGCTTGACATAGTGTTAAAAATAAAAAGCCTATTTGTCATTTGGCTTTCTCTTAAATCAGCACTTTAAATGGTCCATCATATCCTAAGTACAGAAACATTATACAGTACCATAAATATGTTTGAGAGGAGCTGTTACGCACAGACACGCTTGTTACAGTTGTCTTCTCTTGTTTGAAGGAACTCCATAGGTCATATTCAGTCCCTCTTAAAACGTGTGGAAATAAACATTGGCTATGCATATGCAAACCTAATATTTATTATTAATGAACTGACTTTAAATCGATAAGCAGTGCACTTTGGTGTTCCTCACTGCTGCTGCCCAAAAAGATGAAGGACCCAGCAGGCATCAGCTTAGTGTCTATGTTAAATTAGGTATTTTATTTGCTAATTTTCTTTCTGTTATGAAGCTTGAAGTGCTTCAAGAAACAGGAGATTGTACTTTAAGTAGCATTGCAGCAAGTAAAATGCCAACACGCTTTCACATACGCATTTTTGAGATGACTGCTAGGTTGAATGTGAAGCAACAAAAAAGATGCCCAAGTCACACATCTGCCTGTCATGTTACGTTTAAGCAGGGTTATAGCAATGTCCAGAACCACCTAATTGCAGTCAGCAAGTGACACCCTCACTCTTGTTCTTTCAGGGCACAGACACTAACAGTGCTGTCAGAGCTGAAGCTAACTAACTTCAGACTCTTGCTCTTCTTGTATGTGGTAATGGGACTAGTGGTTCAATAAACAGAAATGGGCATAGCAGAGGTGTATTGCTGCTTCTGAAAACTACACTACAGATTTAAGAGATAAGAAGAATGCAATTTACTCACTGACACCCAGGGATGGCTTAGGATCTGTGCTGCTGTATATCGGGCTTCAGAATTCACATGTAACATCAGGCTAATTAACTCCTTTGTCAAGAAGAAGAAAAAAAAAAAAAGAAGAGTTGGAGGAGAGTGGGGAAGGGTATTACAATGGAAATACTGTTGCACCAAGTTCTTCTCAGTACAATTTTCTTGCTACCTGGGTGAAAAAATAAAAATAGCTTACACTGACACCAGAACCAGTGATACCAGCGTGACTTCAGTGGAACAAAAAACTTGCCCTTTAGGTTTAAAAGTATGCTGGACAGCATATTTCATATCAACTCCCTTATTGCGTTCATGTTTCACTGTGTCTTTTGAAATCAGATGAAAAGGAAATGTTAAAAAAATCAGCTATTAACGGTCCAGTTTGTTCTCTATATATTCATGCAGGTGACCACAACGAAAACAAACCTGGGACAGATGAGATCATCTATGGGCAATATACATGCATATAGTAACAGTACATAAAAAGCACAAATCAGAGGCAAGAAACTGCATCTGAAATTAAAGAGACTGCTGAAATTAGTTGAAAACTATGTTCTCTTCTGTGTTGCTCCAGAAGAATAAAAGACATTTAACTCATTTCATCAGCTAAGGATCACCTGATATAGGAAAAAGCAGGTAGATAGAAAGAGAAAAATGCTTAATTCTATTAATTATATGGTTCATCCCAAAAGATTTGTGGCTTTCATCAAATTTTAGAGGCACTAGCGCAGATGTCTTTAGCTTTATCAAATCCTTCCATGGGCCTTCCATTAATGGTGCCTACAGGCAGGATAAACCTTAAGAGGTCATTGATATAAAGCAGCCAGTAAAATAAAATTAAAAAATCCCAAACCAACTTTCTTCAGCTGTTTACTCATTCAAGTTTCTTCCTATGCAACTAACAACTAGTTTCCTGGTGTAATTCCTGGTTCTACAAGCCTATTAAGACAAGCATGTACCCCTCCCAAATGAACAACATCATGTACTTGGAGCCAAATCCCACCCTGAAAAACCTTTTATAGTCTCCAAAGTGTCAGCCTTCATATTTTTATCAAGAGTATTTCAAGGAGATTGTTCATCACTTCAGTTTTTGGGAAATGGCTTCTTCAAGCATATAATAACATACCTAACTGAGAGGTTTCCCAACCAGCCAAGCTACTTAGTCTGTGTAAGCTGAAGTGGAAGGTCACCTTTAGTGCCAAGATTGAGGGGCCTTGTTTGTTCAGAATGTGTGTCTGGAAGAGCATGAGATGACTGGAATATGGGAAATAAACAGCCATTGGGAAACTACAGAAAAATGCAACTTCTCATTGGCTGGATAACAATGTCCACTTGCTAATTAGAGTTCTCAGATATCATTTACAGCACATTACTGAATTAGCTTGAGGAGTGGGGCTTAGAAGTTGGAACTTTTATCCTACAGACACAGTAATTTTCGACGCAAATGGCAATGGTAACACCAAAACTACTAGCAATAGCACATCAAGCTGGCTGCACCTCTTGAAAAGTTCTAATAACTGGCTGAAGTAAAATAGGAACAAATGATGTCAATTGCATTCAGTCCACATAGCAATATTTTTCCTTTTTCAAAAGAGTGATAGGAGGGAAAAATTCAGAGAGACACTTTACAGCTGAAGCACTGCACTTGGTATAATAATCCATCATTAAATAAACTGAATAGCATGTGATGTTCACTGAATGCAACTGGCATTCTGCTGCACTTATTCAGACAGTAACATGACGGCCTGCAAAACCTGAGCTTTCATCAAGCACTGTTAAACTAAGTAAGTAAAAAGGCAGAGCGGCTGGAAGAGTGCGCAAGAGTCTGCTCTGAATCTTCTGTTCTGCCTTTGGGACAGAGCAGTCTTTTCAGTGGCTTGTCAGAAACACTATTTCAGGTTGAAAAACATTATCAGTACCTTTGCTGAATCAGTGATGTTATCCCAGTATGGAGAAGGAAATTCCAGCTTCCCAACAAGTATCTGATCAAAGAGGTCTTCCTGAAGGTTGTTTTCACTGTAGAACAGCAATAACGAAAAAGATCATGAGAAAGAAGTCAATTTGTCATGCAAATTTTTAACTTGATTTGGAGATGGAACAGAAATTATATCAACTACTATAAATGCATAATTTGCAAGCTTATATAGTGGCAGCACTTCTGAGGTGTTTGCCATAGTTACGCTGTCAGGAGTGATGAGAACAGAAAAACTAATATATTGAGGTGAAAGGACCTCCACTGGAATAGAGACTGCTTAGCTAATGTACATGAACAAAGCCATTTGCCAGCCTAGTCCTAAAGGACCTGCTACAGAAAGCACGTGGTAGGGGGAAGACGCAAAGTGAAATGAGCCTCTTCTGTTAAACTATCACAACAGGAGGATTTTCAAAATCCAAAGGGGAGATAAGGAAAACACACGATGATACATTTAGTTTACTGAGTATTGGCAGGCTACTGATACTGAAAAGATAAGTACTTTTGTATCAAAAACACGGTATCACAAATATTCAGGGATCAATGGCAGTGGGTTTGTTGGTTTTTAACTTCTGTTTGTTGGCTCTAGCCCCTATGAACATCCACCCAACCTATTTCTGTAATGAACAATTTATGTCTTGGGTTGGTTTTGCAATATTTAGTAACCTTGGTTAAGACCTGATTCTAATAGCCCAACTCCCAAACTCTATTCAAAGCAACTGCCATTTGTTTGTATAATACATCTTTCAAAACAAATACCTAAACTAAATCATAATTTTCCCCTTAACAATTGTTTATATTGTATTCTTTGCAAAATATTCTTATTCAGTCTGGTGATTTTTAGTTAAAAACTAAGTATTTTGCTGTAAAAACAGACAAAAAGACTGTGCATAAATAACTTAGAAGTTAAGAGAGCTCCCTATTAAAATGTGCCAATTCCTTCTCATTCCCTGGCAAAAAAATTGCTAAGGCACAAAGCATATCCATTTGATTTTCAGTAGAACTCACACATACTGTGACATTAAGTAGCAAGAATCACATCTGCAAACTCCATCGCTCAAATGATACTTAACAAAAAGATTAACAAAGTCGAAAATGCAACATAAGCAAATTCTTTCTCTCACTTCAGTTTACCATTAACTTTCACCCTCAAAGCTACAAACCAGTCGGCTGCTGTGTCCAAACACAAACACTAGAGGGCAAAGCACACACGTTCATTGAGCTGGGATGCACACAGCAGACAAAGAGAAATTATGCCCTCACACCACCATATCCCTACACACAGCAGCAAACCAGTTACTCCCTTAGAAAAATAAGTAAATACAATTGATCCCAAAACCTGACAAGAGGGACAAGTGAAAACAATTGAAAACCCAACAAAGCAATAAAGAAAATGTGCCAATGTAATCCATTGGTTTTTTCTCAGGATGCCTTCTTCAGGGAGATAGGTAAAGACTTGCTTAGAAAGAACATGCTGCTTTACTGGTTTTCCCTTTGACACACAGGGACACTCACCTGCGAAAAGGTGGAAATCCACATAACAGTATGTATGTGATCACACCTGCAGCCCAAATATCCACCTTTAAGCCATATCTGAGAAAACAAGACTGCGTTACTTGTGTTAGATTAAAAAAAAAAAAAAAAAAAAAGTCATTCCAATCAAACAATTGATTATATTTACATGAATAAATATTAAGAATCTGTTCTAAATTATTTGCTGATGATGTGGAAATGTATTGTGTACCTAAGCATCATTTTACTTAGCATCCTTCAGTCTTTAGGAAACCACGATAACATCATTTTGCATTGTTTTTTTCATTCTTTGGTTTTTTTCGTAAGCCTCAAGGCTCTCCAGGGTCTTCTGAATATACTCAGATCTGATTCGGTATCAAGGTTTCCCAGTCCAGAATCACTAATGATAAAAGACAAGGATGTGCTTTCTCATTCCCCATATTGGAGTAACTATCTCTAAGGTTATCATGTGTTGCTAAGCAACAAGAAAGATACCAATTCTCCAGTGTCTTAAGTGAGTAACACAGGGAAAAGAACTGCACTTTTCTTTTAAAGCACAGAAATTACAACACTAGAGGTCAAAAAGAGGTCTTTTTTCCTATTCTTTTCTGTCCAGTAGATTCAGTTTGTCAAAATCTACAACAGGCAGATGAAGTGCCCTTTGATGTTTGAGCTCACTGCAGCTGTGAAATATTTCACGATGTGACAAATGCACTGAACAATGCTTGAAACAATACAACAAACCTCCCTCCATTAGGAAGACCGAATTCAGAATGGTCACAGCTATGGCAAAAGTCAGCTAGCATGGAATGGAAGTCTGATAGGTCTAAAAGGAAAGATGACTTATGAAATTCTACCATTTTAAAGAATTATTTTGTATTTATGCAAGCATCTGTTAAATACAGAAAAATGGGGCTGTGTAATTAAACCAACAGTTATCAAATAGCATGCATCACCCAAACAAGGTCACTTGAATCAACATGATCTAAATGGATCTGCTCTGAGAACAGATTTAGACTAGGTGACCTCTGGAGTCCCTTCCAATAGAAATTATTCCCTTTCTAACAGGAACACTGTGTTTTGCTTGTCTGTTTTCCCCCAAGCAGCTGCCCTGGCTGGTACAATGGGCTCTGAACAGTGAGGTGAGGCAGGGAACAGAAACCAATAAATTCCGCTGCTCCAGCGCTGGTCCTAGGGAGGTGGTAAGGAGGCAAAGGTGAATTCTGGGAGCAGGGCAGGCAATGAAACCAACCTCTTCGAGGCACTGAATGATGCCAGTTTTCTCATAGATGGTTTGGTTACAAAAAGATGGAGGACCACCCTATTAGAGCATCCTAGTTGTAACAACAGTTAGGAGCTGCCTGCCAAAAATAATTGGCTACAAGACCTGTGTCTTAGTCAGTCATCCTCACCCTGTCTCTGCAATGATTTCTGGAGCCACATATGTGGGTGTACCACAGACGGTATATAAAGGTCCTTCAACCACCGTTGCCAGTCCAAAGTCTCCTAGCTTCAAAGACTTGGTTCCATCTGGATATTCACATACCTAGAATCAGCAAGAAATAAAAACAGAATGAGGAAGAGAACATTGCATTTTTAAAATCCTTTAATTCTTTTGAATAATAATCGTTGCACCCAGAAGATAGGAGAGGTAACTTCCACAGCCCTGCAGGGAAAGAAGAGAAAAATGTTATGTCCGCTGATTGCCACAGTGCAGCGGGAGCTGGTGTTCAATGGAGCTGTCTGCCAGCTATGTAGGTCAGGCCATGACACAGCCTCAAGCAACTGGGGGGGGGGGGAGGGGAGAAAACCCAATTCTAGGATGCTGAGAAGTTTAAAATATATTAAGAAAAATATAATACTACCATTTGACTGGGACCTAGAGTTTAAAAAAGGGATTGGCAGCTACAATCAGATTTGTTTAACATCTCTCGCTAACTTAGCATAAAGCTAGTCAGTTAGCATATTTCATAGGCAAACGTCTTCCCTAAGCTTAGTCTAGGCAAGTTCAGTACAGGAGAAAGCTGACTGAAAAGTGTGTAGGTTTCTGTGCAGACCCAAGTGCACCTTACCAAAAGCCCCATAAAGAATCCAGCACATCTTGTTTTGAGTCATTTTGTTAATGAAAGAAGCTAAATTTTAATAGAAAGCTGTTATATAACAGTGATAGCACGAGAAAATCAAACCGGACTGACAGCAAAGGAAACATCTCTAATAAATTAATCTCGGTTTTGTTCTTGAAGTAAAATGTTTGTGTTAGCAAGATTTCAGTGGGATCTAGTTTCTAGAATGTAGGACTCCAGAACGGCTGGATTTATTTGGTTTCCTCAAACAACTGGATACTGCTAAGGCATGCATACCGTCCTTCATTCCCCTCTGTAATTCCTATCATTAATGGAAACACTTGTTCTCCTTGATACAACACTTTCATATCTGCTATTATTCTTAGAGTTTGTATTTTTAAATGCATGACTAGAAAAGAGAATGTAATTCAGACAACTGGATGACCTTGTGCAAAAGAACTAACTACTTGCAATTATAAGTAGCAATTGATGGGAATTATTTGCATTTACATTCAATACCAGGCATGTTATCTTAACATTCTGCCACTGTCAATCGCAGAGAATAAGATTTGCATCTGTTGAGTAATGTCTTCAGGCTTTCTAGGCAGAAAGGACATTTGTGTCTATTTATAGCTGATTCGGTCACTAATGAGAGCTTAAAATTTCTTTGGACTGGCTATGTTTGAAGGTGCACTGATAATAAGTGAGACTTCCACCTTCATTTTCTTTCCCTTAAGTGCCATGTTGCTGTGAGTGCATTTGCCAGGAGAAGCCTCCCCTCCCTTCCTTTTGCTAAACAATCTAATTTATATGAGAGCTTATTTAAATTGCTAAACACTGTCAGTGGAATTAGTTGGGAAAGAATTGACTATTAATTGGAAAATATTTTCAGCTTATAGCCCTATTCTTGTAATAGTTCAAACTCCAGTCTGGGATAAGCCATGACTCTCACCCTAGATGCAACCTCATTAAACAGATTGACAAGTGCCACAGAAGGCTTCAAGAAATGCCTACCAAATGCTGAGGAAAGCTACTACCATTTCTGATGACAGTGGCTCAAGGAGGAGCGATTATGGTCCTGTTTGTTCAGTGCACAACACGTAATACCTAATGCCCAATATGTAATACCTAAGTATAAGCTCTGTGTATGAGCAAGATAGCATACTGTCCCCGCTCTGTGAACTCCAGTCTAAGCAGTTCCCAAAGCAGACTTCACGGTAATTCTTGTCAATACAGTTATTTTATGCCTCTGCTGAAAATGAAAGTAGTCAGTCTCCTAGGACAGAATAAATGTACGTACAGAGTTAATTCATGGCTAGAATACTGGTAAATCATCAGAAAGATGCTCCTACTATGACAGTGAAAGAAAAAGAAAAAAATTTGCTTGAGATAACCACATGATCGTTGAAAGAAATTGCACTCAGCCCACCTTTTCTCCCACTTGCAAACTATAATAAATAATTCATCGACATAGCTTTACAATTCATTGTTTTGTAAGACAATACTCCTGCTTATCCAAATGGCACCCAATCAAAATGTAAATAAAGATAGGTCTAAGGACAGGTTTGAGCACAGCTCACTTGGGTTATGGTGATTGCTGTCTCATGGCAGAGGATTTATTTCATACGTACCTATTCTAAATTAATATTCCTGCTGTTCTCTGCTCAGCTCCTTGACATTTATATATGAGCATTTGCATTAATGAGAACAAAGTAAGAGAAAATATTAGAAAATAAATGGGACGTACCAGGAGATTTTCTGGCTTGATGTCTCTGTGCACAATGTTGAGACCATGAAGGTATTTGAGTGCACTGGCTAAGTTGTAGACCATTGCACTCCCATCTCGCTCTGTGTATTTTGTAGAAGAAGTGATAGCATCAAATAGATCTCCTCCCTAAAGTAATGGAAAGATAATAAATCACTATATGAAAAATAATTAAAATGATATTTCATAAAAGAGCTGTGTAAAATCTTCCTTTACAAAAGACATGCTCAAATGCCTGTTAAACAGTAAAAAAATTATTTTGCGGAAAGATGATCCTGTCACCAAGATAGTAGACTGGGACTTGAGTCATCTACATTACGTTCTCAACTGAACTCCAGGCTTCTGGTCTTTGAGTTTGGGCAAATCACAACTCTTCTTTGCTTTGATTTCATTCTATTGATCTTCCTACCTTTGATCACTCATATTACCTACAGGTATAGGCATAGTTTCCCATTTCTTCATCTTGTCAACATAATACCTTTACATAGCAAAACCCAGCCCTGATTATGAGTAGAGCCTAAAGTAATATAAATTAGCCCAATAATAAAATACATAAGGTAACAAATATTCAGCAGTTGTAATGAGCTGCAAATTGTAATTTCTGTAGATATTGCAGAAATATCAAATAAATATAGCTGAAGAGGACAAACAATGTAAGCATGATCTTTTTCCAACCTAAATGATTCCATGATACAACAAAGTGCAGAATCTACACGTGGTTTCTGACTGTGCCAGTTGTGCAGGCTCCGATTATGGGTGCCCTGTTCCTCTTGGAATACATAACAACACGTAAGCGTGTTACTGATGCAGCATTTCCAGTCATTGCAACAAACTTTACGTGGGTGTCTCTACGGTGGTTACCCTGGATACATCTGTAGGAGTGATCTGTCTGAGCTGTGGGTGGCATTCCAAGCATTTCAATACATGTGGAAGAGAAGCAGCAATTCAGGAAATACTGGCCAAGATGGTGGTGTATTAAAATGTAAAAAAAATACTGTCTTAAAACCAAAAAAGCCTCTACTATATTAAAATAGCTTCTAGAAAGGAAGAGAAATGGGTAGGCTATAGAAATTATGAATTCAACAACTACAGACTTTCTTTAGATGTTTCCCAGGCTGGCAACCGCTCTAGAGGGGACTCTTGAATCTAACAATGTTTCAGACAGAAATAAAATTATGATGATGATATATATTATTTGTATCTGACATGCCAATCAAGTTGATGTGCGGTGTTGCTGTGTATATAGAGAACACAGACGAGAAAGCGCAGGACTAAAACTTGACGCAACTTGTGTGTTTGGTTCACAAGGTGACAGCAAAATGAAGGTTTTTGTTTTCTCTGTGCATATATAAAAGCAGCATCTATTTTCCGGTGAATTGGAAATAAAGTGAGTGAATGTTTTATATAAACAAAACAGGTGAGATTTTTTGAGTTTAGATTTTGCTGGGCCATACCACTTGAGTTTAAACTATTCATTGCATCTATTGTCTACTAAGATAAATCCATCAAAGGGAGTTTGTTTCTTTAAAGCCAATTCTTAAATAAAGACATGAGTGAAAAATGCAGGTGTTCTGTCAGTAAATGCATACCACTATTGCCCCTGCATGTTGTAAACATGATACAAAAAACATTATTCACTTCTCGCTAGACTATGCACATTGCAAAATTACCTTAAATCTGTGTAAATAGTCTAACTTCAATAGAAGAGTTGTAATTCCATTAATATAACCGATTGACAAGATAAGATTTCAGTGACAACCTGCATTTTTAATCAAATCTTATCTGATTACATCTCCCAAGGTCTTAATGCTCCTAGATCCTTCTCAGATTTCACACCAACACAGAGAATTAAAAAATAAATAAATAAAAAAGTCTCCTTAGTCTTACTTTGACCAGCTCCATCACCAGATACAGTTCTGTTGTGGTGTCCATTTCCTCTATAAGCATAATGATATTTGGATGCTTCACTCGACGCAGAATAGACACTTCATTTTCAATCAGGTGTTCCTGTTCAGAAAAGAGGACAGAAGTTTATCTGAATAGACATGAAATTGCCAGTTCACTTTTCCTTTGATCAGCTGACCCCTGATCACTGGATCAGCGAGCACCCTTTTTGCTGCTTAATTTATATAGTAGAGGGTTACTGTCAGATGCTGGATTTTAACTTGTATGTTAGCCCTACTGTACTTCATCACTGACCAAATTTTAATTAGAACACCATTATTTCACACACATAACCAATGGGATATCGCTGACAAAAAACCCCAGAACATGACAGCAATTCAGGAAGTGCAGATTATATTCTTATGTAGGTATTATGAGGTGAAATTAAGTTCAGAACCACCCAGCCCCTGAGCTGGATCACTGTAACCTGCCACCCCCCATCAATAGTTAACACGGTTTTGATCCTTGCCAGCCTTCACCTTTCATTTAGCATAGGTTACTCAAGGACAGATTACCTAGGACTTATTTTCACGGATTTCATTTTTTAAAAAAGTTGTGGATTATATACAGGAAAAATATAACTGCTTTGGTTATGAATTTTAATTCATTTTATATGTATGTTCAGATTTAACATCTGCATAAAACACTAGTTTCATTACACTTTGGCAGATAACAAATCATGTCACTGGCCTTGGAACTTACTCGTGTTTAATGCACTGATTAGTAACATGCACTTCATGCATTTGTGAACAGAGCACTACAAGTAGATGTGACCCACTGTGCATAGGCAGTGATTGATGATCTTACGCTATTATTTCACCTTTTATTTCCAGGGTTATTTACAGACGCATTGTGTTTTTGCCAAAGCTTTATGTGGCCATTTAACTCAGAAACCACGTGCCATGTGTGCATCTCATTTTGTGAGAGTATGGTGCGGCATATATGGGTTAAACAGTCACACCTTTGAAATTCAGTTTGAAAGAGCATCAATTGTCATTCTGAACAAACATATCTGCTCCAAGCAAAGTGCTCTGGAGAAAAAAAACAAACAAACATGAAGCAATTTTGTTAAACACGATGCTGCATCTCATCAACAGACAAAAGTGAACAGCCACAGCATACTAAGCCTTATGGATGGAAGCCTGTAAATTCAAAACTGGCGTTAAGAGTCCAAGCAGAAACTAAAATCTTATTATAGCTTTTTCTACCTAAAGAACAGATAACATATTCAATTTATCACATCCATTAAATATGACCAAGGCACAATAGCTTTACTTCTGCTTTCTTTGTTTCACTTGAATAAATTGTTAATTGCTTTGAATAAAGCTCAGGCATAAGTAATGCTTATTTAAAATGAACAATATTTTTTTTAAAAGGCTCCAAATGTTGTTGAGCTACCATTTTAATACCTATCCTCAAAATACTGACTGATATGTAGTAGGTTATTTTCAACCACCCCGCTGTTTTTGCTATATTTTGTCATGTAAAAAAATAATAAACCTCAAAGTTATAAAGTCCTCCTGGATAGTGCAATATAGATTTCATTCTACATTAGTATGATTTATTTACAGAGAAATTATTGTATAATTAACATTTAAGCTGCTTCTAGAAAATACATTAGTCATTCAAGTTGGATACACAGATCCACTGATGGATACAAATACGCTAAGATTCAAGTTTTGGGACATCCAAGAAAAACTGCTACAGAGCAGTGAGCAACACACGAGTCATGCGTACTTGGACCAGATGGGTGTTTTTAAGGCAGGGCTTATGCTGGCACGTGAAACAGAGTGAGGAAGGAGTAAGTTGTAGCAAAATTTAATTATTTTCTTTGTTGGAATTCTTCCTGGACAATTCTGCCACTGCCCTAACGGGTATAAACATCTTCCTAACAACGGTCCTCTGCTTGTACATACATATACATCTGTAGGTAGCTATACAGACACAGGTCCTTTCAAAACAGACAAGTATGCATCCCTGGGGTTGATCTGTTTGTTTTAAAGCAGTGAGAACTATAAATAGAATATATAGCTAAATTCTGCATATAAAATAGATTGTCTATCTCTAGACCATTCTAATTTATGATACCTAAGCAGCTGACAAGTAATAATAAAACATCTAAGACTGCAAACTGCACACATCACCCAAAAGTTCTCTTTTGCAGTGAAACACACTGGGTCACACTTCCCACAGCCAAAGAAATGGCAACATTTTAATCTCAAAAAGCACTTTTTTCTTGCGGTTATACATTAGAGAATTCTTTCTAAATTTTCCCTTAAATAAACCTAGAGAATATGAGATAAAGCGATGGTGAGGCAGGAACACTCATCTCCTAATACAAAATTTAAAATCTTCATAGATAAAACATTTCTGTTTGAGGACCTCTACTTAAAGCAAGTCATCATAGCAGGTAATGCATTAGTGTACAGTAATATACAGCTCCTTATCATACAAAGGAAAACACACAGACTTGCTACATCTTCCTACAAGGTCACATTCAGCATTTGGAGCTCTGAATTACACTTCAGAGCAGTTACTCTATGTAATTGACAAAAAGGGCACCTCTGAATTAAAACCCTGCCTTAGTGGCAAAGTTACCTTCAGAATCATTTCAGTGCAATAATTTACATTAAAAAAAATAAGGTGTTTGCATCAAAAAGTCCATCTTTTCAGTTATCCTTGACAGAATAGTGTATTTCCTACTCTCAAAGAGACTTTAATACAGAATTTGATTGCTAATTAATACTGTGCCCTCAGTGTTGTTTTAGCTAACCCTAAACTATGATCCATTTGATTCATAAGTTCCTGAAGAGCACTTTGTTTTTAAGGTGTCGCAAAGCAGTGAAAACGGAAGTGTTTTATTTGTTGTTATATATTCTAACACTTAGTCTCCATTCTTGGCTGTAGGTTGCAGGTTTTTTCTTCCTTTTTTAAAATCTCTGTACTTGAGAAGAAGGTGAAGAAGTCGTCTGACACTCTCAGATATTTGCTTCGGTGTAACATGCTGTTCTGCTAGAGCCATTTTTGGACCTTTTTTTTTTGAGGTTGAATTAAAATGTTTAAGGAGCTCTTTTGTTAAGAGATCTTTGTTATACAGGACGGTGAAACTACGTAAACAGAAATAAATGGTTGCAAAAATATCTTTCCCGATCTATGTTCTGCATATAAAAGAAACATGTACAGCCATTAAAAGGTAAAAATAAGAGGCAGAGAGGGATGGGAATTGCATAAATACACACATAGCTGCAAATTTCCTCTCTCATACTTTACAGAGCAAAATCTTTCTAATGTATTTTGGACATACATTAGCATTTTCTTTGTTAGTCCCATAAAATAGAGGACAATTTGTTTGGTTTTTACTCTATTATCTAGTAGATTAACACTCACCACATTTATTATTTGCTTCTTGGATACATTATCATCCCTTTAAACAGATATTCTGAAAATAGTCAGAAAACCCAAACACACCCACCATTTATGACTAATGAGCAGCTGCTAACGCTGTTTTTGCTATTTTTCTTATACATGCAAATTGTTGTACAGTACCTTTCCACAGCATTTAGCCTTGTCTATGATCTTCAGTGCAAACTCCTTTCCTGTGGACCTAGCAAAAAACCCACGAGAACCATTAATTACAAACCGCTCAATTAATTGTGGTATTATCTGTAAGAATACATTATTGTAACAGAATGCCTTGCCCCATGGAAGGCTGCTGACAGAAAATTCACAGAACGGACTTGATTTTGGTTTTTGTTTTCTCAGCAGCACTTGCGCCTGCTGTTTCCCTGACTACCACAACCTAGCTTACTTTGTGTATTAATCCCAGGCTTCAGCTGCAATTCATTCTTCTGTGACCTGGCACAACTCTTCATCACTTCTTTAATGCAACATGCAAAATTCGACTCCAGCCTTCCACTTAGCTTTGTTCAACTGGGAGGCTTTAAAGTTAAAATCATACACATTTATGTGTAAGTGAGCACAAGAAAGATTGATACCCTAGTGGAAAAATTCAATAGGATTCAACAGAGCTAAAATCCCACAGTTCATTAGACACTAGTGTAAAATCCCACAGAATTTATTAGGCACTGATTTTGACTGTTTGTATTCCATTCTTTAAGTATTCTATGGAATTCTTTGGCAGTCATCTAAAGTCACATGACATATATGGGTGGTTATAAGTAAAAAGCATTGCTGATTTCAGTAATTTCTGACACAGAAAGGAGCTCTTGTTTGCCTTTTGTTCTTCTAAGGAATAAAAATCTCCATTTCTCCAGAAGGGGAGAATATGAGAAAAAAAACCAACACAAATTAATTACCTTTTTTTCTTTTTTTTCTTTTTTTTTAAACAAAGATGACATTACTACTCATATTAATGATGAATTAAAAATCACAAGAGAATGCTGTAAGGCCCTGTTGCTACTATTTTGTGTTGTGTCAATACCTACAGACTCCAGCGTGCATCAGAACACCATTAGCATGTATGGCAGAAAAGACAGGAGACAGTTACAAAAGCAAGAGTCAGGCATGTTTTTAAACTTCCAGGTTAAATTTCTCTATACTTTTGATATTAGATATGACTTGTCAAAATTAGTTCTTTACAAAAAAAGGAACTGAATTAATGTCTCACATGTGATTTATCCATTATTGAAAAAAACGAAGTAGAGAATCTCTGCTCTGAAAGTGCAGCTGTATCTATGAGGTTGTCATAGTTACAACCTGATCTGGTCTTTAGATGGAAGTGTTATCTAAATGGTATCTGTGAAATGTCATCCTCTTACATTATGGACCTGATGTAAAATCTACTATGAATACAGTGTGTAATTCAGAATCACAGTTTATGCATTATACCAAATCAAGTGCATTATCTGAGAGCCTGCAAACAACTGACCAGCAAAAACCACTTAGTAAACCTTTGGCACTTAAGCTGTGTAGAAAGAGGAGGTAACATTCACAAAGTCAATTCATCAACCAACTTCCAATCCCTCTTGCAAATGTCCTTTACTATAGCACTTAAGAAAGGACCCTGGATATCATCCACATAATTTGTGTGCTAATACCACTGCCTGTCACACACCAGTATTGTCTGACAGGTTTCTGGTATTATTCTGTCTTGCTGTCAGTGTCCATCTGTTGACTCATGTCTTTAAATACAGACATATATAGACCCTTTACAAAAGAGACCATCTTATTCTTTTTGTAGAACAGCTGGTATAATAGGATCCTGGCTCCACAACTAAGGTTTCTAAGCACAACATTATTAAAAATGAAGTATAATAATTAATAGGAATTAAAAGACAAGCATTTATAGTTGGCATTTCTTCTCTCATTGTCACTATTAGCAACTATTGTATATTTATTTTGTATCAGATTAATAACGCTTCACTAAATATAAAGATTGGATCACATAAAAATAGATTTTTTTAAATTTAATTTTGCCTTTTCTTTTCTTTCTTAATAATTGGAAGGGGTTTTTTTCTAATCCCCTCATTCCAAAAAGCACAGATGATGTTTTGAAACCCAAGTGACTTAGCAGCCCTTGTCCCATTTTCAGTGGAACTTCAGTGTTTTCCAAAATGCACAATCGATATTCCTGAAAATGAAAAATTATGTTATGCTTTTGACCTGTTATCTTTCACGATTGGTGTTCACTCCATATGTAACAAAGGATGTGTGGCAGTTTCAGGGTACATGGGAAAACACAGAGGCATCATTCATTTCATGCCTGCACCAAAAAAACCACAGAAGAGCCTTCGAGAGACAAGGTTATGCTGGGGCCTGATGGGATCTGCCTATCCCAATGGGGAAATTGCATCTCTGGGCATCAGCTGGCAGGGCTGCCTGAGAGAGCTGTAAACTAAAATTGATGGGGGAAGTGGATACCAGCAGGATCACAGTAGGTAAGCCAAGGCTTGGCATGGCATCACCTGAGGGTGGCAATGCTAGTCTGAACGTTTACACTGTTCCTGGGAGCATGGAGGTCTCGGGAGCCTATCTGAGGTGCTTGTACTCCAACACATGCAGTACGAGAAACAAACAGGATGAACTGAAAGGGTTGGTCAGCTCCCAGAGCTACCACATCATGGGTATTAGTGAGACTTGGTGGAACGAGTCCCACAGTTGGAGTGCTAGGATGGAGGGCTACAGGCTGTTCAGGAGGGACAGGCAGGGCAGGCAAGGTGGTGTCGTCACACTATACGTAAGGGAGAGGTTTGATTGTACAACCCTTGCAGTTAGTGATGACATGGTTGAGAGCCTCTGGGTGAGGATTAGGGGGAGGGAAAACAAAGGAGAGGGCGTAGTGGGCATCTACTACCAATCATCCAGCCAGGATGTAAGCACTGATGAGTTCTATAGGTAATTAGGAGAAATTTCTGGATAAGTAGCCCTTGTACTTGGGAGATTTCAATTTCCAAGCCATCAACTGGGAATATCATACTGCTGTGACAAGCCAGTCTTGGAAATTCTTGAAGTTTGTAGAAGATCTTGTCACAGGTACTCAGTGAGCCAACTAGGAAAGATTTGAATAGAGAAGGACTCATGGGGGATGTGATGGTAGATGTCCGTCTTGGCCACAGTAATCATGAAATAGTTGAGTTTAAAATGTTTGGTGTAATGAGAAAAAAGGACAGCAGAGTCCTTCCAGCTGTGCTGGATTTCAAGAAAGCAAACTTTAAAGTATTCAGGGAGCTATTTAGCAGAATACCCTGGGATCTGCTTTTAAGGGCTCAGGAGCCCACAAGTGCTGCTCAGTCTTTAAGAACCACCTTGCAGGAGCACAGGAGCAGGCAATCCCACTGTGTCATTACGTAAAGCAAGTGGGGCAGAAGACCAGCTTGGCTGAACAGGACTCCTCGTGGAGCTCAAGAGGAAACAGAAGTTGTATGATCTCTGGAAGCAAGGTCAGGCTTTGCAGCAAAATTACAGAGCTGTGCTTCATATATTCATGGAGAAGACACGAAAGGCCAAAGCTCAGTTAGAGTTGAAACTGGCCAGTGTTGCATCAAAAAACAAGAAAGACTTTTAAAAGTATGTCAATAGCAAAAGGAGTTCTAAAGAAAACATTAGACTGCTACTTGTTGAAGACTGTCACCTGACCAATAGAGACTAAAATAAAGCAGAAGCATTCAATGTTTTTTTTGCTGTAGTCTTTAGTAACACTGAGAGACCCTGGGCTGCCTGGTCCCAGGAGCTGGAGAACCACAAACGCAGGAGCAGTGACTCTCCATGTGTGGACACTGAAACTATAAGGGACCAGCTGTATCAGCTGAATGTTCCCAAGTCCCTGGGGCCTGGTGAGATTCATCCCAGAGTACTGAAGGAGCCAGTGGATGTTATGGCAGGACTCCACTCGATCATCTACCAAAGGTCTGGGGAGGTCCCTGCTGGCTGGAAGATAGCCAACGTTATTTTGATTTACAAGAAGGGTGTGAGGGAAGACCCAGGGAACTACAGACCTGTTAGTCTAACCTTAGTGCCGGGAAAAATGATGGAGAAGATCATACGGGCTACTACTGAAAGGCATTTAAAGAACAATGCGATCATCAGGCACAGCCAACACGGGTTCACGAAGGGAAAGTCCTGTTGAATTGGATATCCTTCTATGATAAGGTCACCCACCTTACCATTACCGAGGTGGATGAAGGGAAGGCAGTGGATGTAGTTTTTCTGGATTTTTAGCAAGGCTTCCAGACAAGTTGTCCAACCGTGAGATAAGCAGGTATGCAGTGTGCCGGTGAAGAACTGGCTGAAGGGCAGGGTTCAAAGGGTTGTAGTGAATGGGGCTACATCTGGCTGGCAACTGGTCACCGGCGGTGTTCCTTTAGGTCTTAGTCCTAGGACTGGTTCTATTTTTTTGTCAGTGGATCTGGATGCAGGAGTTGAATGCACCATCAGCAAGTTTTCTGGGATGTGCTGTTGACTCTCTTGAGGGACAAGAGGCCTTCCAGAGGGACCTAGATAGATTGCAGCATTGGGCTATGATTAATGGGATGAAATTTAACAAGTCGAAATGCCGGATTCTGCACCTAGGATGGAGTAATGCCAGGCACAGGTATGAACTGGGGGAGGAGCGGCAGGAGCGCAGCCCTGCGGAAAGGGATCTGTGGGTCTGGCTGACGGCAGGCTCAGTGCGAGTCAGGGATGTGCCCTGGCAGCCGCGAGGGCCAACTGCATCCCAGGGTGCATCGAACGCAGCGTAACCAGCTGCTCAAAAGTGGTGATTACCCTGCTGTATTCAGCGTTGGTGTGGCCTCACCTTGAGCACTGTCTGCAGTTCTGGACCCCACGATTTAAGAAGGTTGTTAAGGTCCTCGAATGCACGCAAAGGAAGGCAACAATGCTGGTGAAAGGGCTGGGAGGAATGTCCTGTAAGAAGTAGCTATGAACTTTGAGCTGGTCTAGTTTGGAGGAAAAAAAAGGCTGAGGGGTGACCTCATTGCTCTCTACAGCTTCCTGAGCAGGGGAAGTGGACAGGGAGGTCCTGATCTCCCTGGTATCCAGTGATGGGATGTGTGAGAATGGTTCAAGGCTGTATCAGGGGAGGTTTAGACTGGATATTAGGAAGCATTTCTTTACCAAGAGGGTGGTCGAACACTGAAACAGACTCCCTAGGGACATGGTCAATGCCCTGTGCCTGTCAGTGTTTAAAAGGCATTTGGACAAAGCCCTTAATAACATGCTGTGACTTTTGGTCAGCCCTGAAGTGGTCAGGCAGTTGGACAACTTGACTGTTGTAGGTCCCTTCCAATTAAAATATTCTGTTCTATTCTAATCAGTTTCACTCAAGCTTCGCATGTGTAGCTTCTCGCAAAATTAAATGGACAGGAATCCAGCTGCAACTCAGCTGGCTATATTGCCTTCTCACGGTTTTTGTAACAGACCTGCAGTGTTTAAAGTAGTAGGGACATGATTACACACTGATGTGGTAATGCTTGTCAGGAACCAGTTTGTGGGTAGAAACTGTTCAGAAAGAAAATAAATCAGGATCTTGGAATCTAGATGTTAACACTGACGAGAAGCATTATCTGAAACCTGCACATGCAACAAGAACTTTTCTTGAGCAGTAAGTGTAGCATATTCAGATCACATTTAGCCATTTTTTTCCATATATCAGCACTGATCTTGGCTAGTATCTCTAGGAGTTGCCGCCTAAGTCTTTAATCCTTACTCTATAAACCTTACATGCCCGTACATCACTTTCTCAAAAAAATACTAAAAATAACAATTGTCACTTGCTGCTATAAACCAGAAGGGTATATTAGACACTGTGTTACATACCGCCTGCCAATATTATTCTCAGTAGTGGAGGGAAATAATCCAGATACAGTATAAGGAAACAATTATTTTGAGAAAAAGCAATAGGGGCTGCAGAAACCTATGTTTCAGTAGAGAAGGCCCCAGCCTCAGTACCCAGCCCTTTTGGCCTGTTTGGACGGCTCAGCAAAAGTATCTATGCATCTATGATCTGCTAGGACTGGAATGAGATGTTTCCATTCATAATTATCTTTCTTTTCATTTAAACAAAATTAGCAGATGAGGATGAAATAACAGAACCTGTTCCTGTAATTTCTATGGTTTTTACAGACATTTGCTGAATTTGCCCAGTATTTGTGTACAAGTTAGAGATTCCTCATAACAGTTAAGAGGCTGACATAACTCTCAGACTGATGAAGACAGCAGAAGGTGGTTCTAAAAAATACACAGAGAAAGCGACAGTCAAATCATCTGTTATGTTTGCAACACCAACGAAGTGTGACACAAAGCTTGCAAAGGAAGAGCAGTAACACAGCACAGGTCTGTAAAGGTACCCTGTCTAATTTATGGGAAACCAGGCACAAGAATATTTCAGAGTCTGGACTATTAAAGGGTTGATTTGAAAAGTTTCTGGCTACTCCATGCACTACCTCACAGAAGAAGCAAGCACAAGGGAGACAGTAGCACAGGCTAATAGCCACCAACGGGCATGCCTTTAAGCATACTTTGCCCACAGTATTCTGAAAGCTGTGAAAAATCATTTCAGCAGCAGGCAGTAGGGATACTATAGCAGCAGAACTGCTGAGGCAGAAGCGGGGTCTCACAAAGACTGTTTAGATGCCGCACACAATTGCCTGACGTCCACAACAGTCTGTTGTGTGAGGAGATTTCTTGAAGATCTGTGGGGTTTCCTTAAGAGCCTCCATTAGAAGGCAATACCTCCTCTAGTTTTTGGGATAAAAAGCCATGTTTCTCTGCTGCTCTCATATCCCTTTGCTGGAATAATACATAGGAAGCTCTGTGTGTTTTGCTATGCCTAGTTCTCCTGAAGTGTAGCCATATCTTTGCAACTGCCCTTTGCTTTCATCTCATCGCATTTCCTATGAAATCATGTCAATGCACAGGGCTTTATCCAGTAAAATAAAGAGCAGTACTGAACAGTTTCCTTGCTCACCGTTCTATGCACTCCTTTACAACAGCAAAATTGCCATCACCAATCACCTTCCCCACTTTATACTTCTCAAGAATGGTAGATGACCCTGAGCACTTGTTTCCATTCACACCTGCAAAAAAGCAAGGTCAGTAATGCAAGCTGAAGAGAAGTGTCAGCAGGATGTAATATATCCCCAATGGGTTCCACAGACACAGAACAGTCACAAATGCAAAACAAAACTTAAAAGCAAGCTGTTTTCTTCACAGCTTATTCCCTTCTTTTTATCTCAAACGTAAGAAAGGACAAGATCGGACTAACCAGAATTGTTTGACCTTTTAGCACACAAATCAAATGTTACCATGTTTTTGTGGTGGACATATTCTAAAAGTAATGAATGCAGTCAGACATCCTCAGTCTAAATATTTTCTGAACTCAAAATACTTTTTTTGAAATATCTTTTTGCACACTCAGAGCAAAAATGCAAGTAAGATTCATCTACAATGCATGTAAAAGAATCAAAAGTTTTATCTGCTGATTTCCTTCAAGTTCCCTTAGCTGCTGCTGAAACATCCAAAACGCAAATAAGCTTGATAGCTTCTTATTTCAGTATTTTTAAATTTAAAAATTGACTCTAAAATTAATTAAAAAAATAATTTTAAACCCCCCACATAGCTTTAAAGAGATAAGGAATGAAAGGTCAAGTTTAGGCAATGTCAGTTGATGTTCTACCTGAAGCACAATGTGCTGTTTTGAGGAGGGCTCCACTTTCAACCCAGCCACAAACACATTTCTGATGACACTTTGCAGGTCATGTTCAAAATCACTCAAATTGCTAATAGTGACTGTTGAACAGCAGGGCCCACTAAAATGCTACCACTTGACAAGAAAAGAACAGAATTTATTTCCTAGCTTTACTGCCTTGATGTAGAAAATGCAGTAACAATTTTTCCAAGATAAGGTTGTCGACAGGGCATCAAACATCTCAGAACAAAAAATGATTTGGCATCACCAGAAACCACCTAAAAGTGCTAAACTCACTGTCAACTACAACAAAATTTTTGCAAGGCTTGTTAGCAATTATCGGTGTCTTACCTTCGGGACTCTGGCAATGGAGTGATTCAGGTACACCATTCACATTGGAAGAAGATCCACCGTGTGGAGAGATCTATGGAAGTACATAAGAACTTATTATTTCTGATGGTAAACTAATCACAAGAAGCCGCCAGAGAAAAAACCAGAGAAGTTAAAACAAACCACCCTAAAAACTCCTATACAGAGTCAGTTCACTTTTCTACTGCCATCTTATTTTCATTCTTGCTTTCTCACAGTTCATCATCGTTACAATATATCGCTGTCACTTGCACCAATTTAAGATTCAGCCCTGCTATTCCTATTTAGATAGGTAGCTGAACAGATTTCAGCAAACAGTAAAGAAAAGTCCCTCCAGCTGCACCAAGTTCCATCTAAACACTATAGAGACAGTGTGTATGGAGGCAATGTTCCCTCCTCATTCGACACAACCAGATCATTACAATACACTCTGCACTCATTTTCACGTAAGCCAGGGACAGCCATCTCCAGGCAGCGACTCAGTGGCCAGCACAGCAAGCACGTGCTCTTGTGCTGTAGGCTAACACATCTCTTCATAGCCGGCACTGCCCGAGGTTTCCCTACCTGAACTCTGTCAATATCTGCTCTCTTCAGATTAGCACTGAAGCATGCTAGGAAGGTGATATAGAAATGCTTGCATGGCCCTACTAATTTTCATTAAAAGAAGAGAATTTTGACATAGGTGGCCAGGTACATCTACAACAGTGAGACCTGCTTGGTAATCTAGTGGTCTGTATTTCAGGTTGTTACGGATGTGACAATTTATGACATCTACAACCAATTCAAGTTAGATGTCTGATATGAATCCAGACATAGATCCAGTTTTAGTAACTGTGCTGTTGTGTAAAAATCAAGTACCTACATGATTCTGAAGGATGAAGGCTGAAGAAAACTACTTTTGCTGCACTAACAACTTAATGGGTATTCAATCCGAATCTTCACAATTCTACTTAAGGTCATCCTGTCATACTGCCCAGGCACATACACAGCAATCGATTTTTATTTTAAAAAGGGGTGGAGGCATAGGAATGAATGCCATAAACAGTAAAATGTACTGAATGTGCACCACTGTTCTATAAGCTCTCCCTTTACAGTTAAGTAATGAAATTATGAAACTACAAAATTAAAATATATTTTAGATCATTCCGCCCTCCTCTACATAACATTTCTTGCTGTTCTGTGAAGTTCCATATCTTGTTTTCTTCATGGGCTATTATACTAGTTCTCACCACTCACCACATAAAGGATTAAAATACTTCCCTGCCTTAAGCTCAGTGTCTGTTGAAATGGCTTTGCATGACACCAGGAATGCAAATGCAGCATTTTCCGTTTTAGCTGACATTGTCTGGTTACACTGCTGAATATTTTAAATCATTAACACTATTGTCAATGAAAGAACTGAATTGACAGATAGTGATATTGTCTAAAAGCTCATGAAATGCTAATGAATGCTTAAGTTTCTAGCGGCAGCTGAGCTGCCAGATCAGCTAAAAGTACAGTAACTAGAATCTGTACAACTTAATTTTGAAGAGCCTCTAAACCAATAATGTTTACTAGCATTTGGCATATAAGTAGCATCAAACAGCAACCAGTCAGCTACTACTCTGCTCCTTACTAATAACTTAAAACCAGGCTATGTTAATACTACTGTCTTTCTGAGTTATCTATTTATTTAACCAGGATCAGGAACAAGGACATTTGGGTTAAATGACATTTGTGCAAATTCATGAGTCAGTCTCTTAACCAGTCAGTCATATTTTCTTCAAGCATGAAGCAGAGATAACAGAACAGATCACTGCAAAGTATTAGTCATCAGCCAAAACCATTAGTAATCTGTTTTGGGTTTTCAGTGAGTGACAATACATGGGAATATCTAGCCTAGATTTCCAACTTCCTTCATCCTTATAATCAGGTCAGAGCATGACTAGGCACATTCCTTCTTACCACAGTATTTACAAGAAGGAAGCAATCAGCAACAGGAAAAAAGTTAAAAAGAATACTAAAAGGAAAAAAATCTAATGCTGCTGTTGCGTCTGAGGTGCTAGACCAGAACCTGAAATGGCAGGTTCAGCCTTAGCTCTGTGACTAATTTGCCTCGTGACTCTAGACATGAGGCCAAAGTCACTCTACAACAGAGACTGCGTGTAATTTGGGTGCTGTAGGTCTGTGTCTCAGCTCCTCAGCAGCAAAATCAGACTAATCTTTCCCTACTGTGTCAGAGAACAGTAGAAATAGACTCTAAAGATGCCTGTGAGGTGCTTGACTAGCCAGAAAACATGGGGAGGAGGTAGGAATTGACAGTTAGTGACACAGAATAAAGTGATTTTTATTATTAAAGTACTTTTCTAATAATTTAGCTACTCAGTGACATGTAATACTTAGAATATCTTGTACTGTTGGTATCCCAATGGCTGCAGGTATTTTGAAGGTGAAGTAAAGATTCTGGGTGTGCAAATAGACTTGCCTGGTTCACTAGCCATTCCTGAAGTAGCAAGATGAGAAAAGGATGCATGTTGCTTTGATACTACACTAGTGAATATGGATGGCCTCTACAATCACACTGCAAATTAAGTTTTGCAACAGTTCCTCCTCTTGTATTCTAGTCCACACAGCACTACTGTTCTACTCTAATACAGTTCCCCTTACACGTGATAAATTCAGAGTGCACAGGTCTTAAATCCACCCTCACATACACAAGCAAGTCTCAGAAAACTCAGACACGAGGCAGAATTTGATTCTTTGTTTTTAAAAGCTCACAGAGCAATTTAGAGCAGCAACAGCTATCCAGCCCTTCAAATAAAACAATTGCCTCAGGATGCAGATCCTACTGGTCAAGAACATCTTCCACCGGCAGCCACCACTATTGCAATTAATCATTATGCGATACAGAATATATAGCAATTATTGCTTTTACTTCCAAGTTGTCTCCTTGCAGGTAATTTGTGTTTCAACAGCACATTCAGAGCCAAACGCACAACACAACACAGTTGTTAGAGATACTGAAATTATCTTGGTGAACACACAGTTCCGAAAACTAGCTGCATATAATTTTACAGATTAATTAAAGATGCTGTAAAAAGTTACAAAAGGTACCAAGCTGAAAAAAACCTCCCCAACTGTTTCATGTTCTTCACATGATGAACTGTTTTCTGGGGAATAACCATTTTCCCAGGTTCACATAAATATCTAAACACATTTCTCTATATATTATTTTATACAGACAGACTGTGACTTTAGTTATCAGGTTTATCAACACGACACGTGGTTTTGTGAGAAACACTCACATTAGATCTGTCACATCCATAAGCTTAACACACCTACTTTAGTGCCCAATGTGTTTATTACACCTCAACATAACAAGGAATAGATATTTAGCTTTCTTCCTTTCACCCCTACTAATATTCAACCCATTAAAAACTTTATTTTATACTTTGCACTGTAGAATTTATTTTTTTTTACACTCTGAAGTATCCAATGCATGATGTGCCAGGCTTCTGCATCCTGCCAGATACTGTGTGTATCAGGTTTTCTACTTCTAAGTTAATGATAAGAAACTGAAAGAACCCCCCAAAAAATCAAACCAAATTAAAAACATAAAAGCCTTTAAACCACCACAGAGCCCAAGAGCACAAACTGAAGTGGGTACGCAAATATGAAGTGATGTAAAACTATCAGACTAGCCTAAGATTCCCTTAAAATCTGGATCAGAGCATAAATCAGTGATTTGGGAATGAAAAAGTTGCAGCTTGGCAGTCACCTACTGCCACATCTACTGGTCCAGTAGCAAAGATTTTTAATAATCCTTTGAGTCAAAATGGTACCATATATCTGAAAAAATGTAAACACAGTGCTTGTATTTAAAATAGACATGTGCAGGGACATAAGAAAGTAATCCCAGATACCTGCACATCTGGTGCGATTTTATTTTTTGTCTCATGAGAGTGTGAGGAAAGATCCACAGATATAAACCCATATTCTCTCGAAGTAGAATGGCATCTTAGTCAACAAACCTTTGCACCCAGGATTAGATTAATTGCCCATGATACAAATGTTTGTGGAAACATTTGGGGCTTTTTTTCCTATAGAAGGAAATATGCAACTTCTTGACAGCTGCATGGGATGGTGCCTTCTAGAACCCCCATCTAAAGGTTTCCTGTTTCTGTCATTCTTGCCTGTCTGGATAGAAACAAAGGACTTTTACCATCATGTTGCTAGGCATACAAAGGACCTGTAACACGTATGTGCAAGTGCTTGTTTGACTTCAGTCAGACTTCCTGTGGTTGCTCACAGTATATATATCTTCATAGTATGTATAAGATGCACTAAATGTGCAGCCCTTGTCCTCCAGCACATTCATAATGTGCTGAAGAGACTCTGAACTGTATGGTCCACATGTACACGTATGTATGTACACCCAGGCCCTTGTGTCTGGAAAATTCCAGACAGAAATATGGGACCCCTACACAAACATTACTGTTACTATTTTGATCATAGAACCAGATCCTGTAATATCCTCAAAGTGCATCTAGCCAAACTTAGAAATAAGTATGTCTAATATTGTTAACTTTTCCTTAAGCCCTCATCTGGCATTGCTGTGGTAATCTTCCATCAGAAGACGAAGAAGAGAATGTGAAGTCTCATACCTCCAGAAAAACTCCCTGATATTCTCGAAGAAGCTTCCTCTGTCCTTATGAAAACATTCAAACTGGTGAGGAATCTAACTGTAGACTATGAATATTTTAGTGAAATTGTGAATTAACTGTTTACAGAAATATTGTCTGAAATCTAGGGACACTTTCATAGTGTCATTGTAATTCATCCTGAAAGGCTGTAGTAAGAAAGGGCTAAAAATATTCCAAATATAAATGAAATGTTGTTTATATAGTCAGTATTTCCTGTGAGATGTTGCTAGTATTTATTATTATAATGCTTAATATCAACATAATCTGTAAGACAGAAACTTCATATATTTAAAGTGATGCTTAAACACTGCTACTCACTCAACTATACTGAGAAGCTACTTGTAACAATACAATAGCTAATTACAATGTACTGATTCTGCTGCAATTTGAGCATTCATGCTATGACATTATATATAACACCATGTATTTTGTTGCACTGCTCTGGAAACACTGAAGAGCTGCATAAAGATTTACCCTTTTTCTAAAGAGATTTTGAGTTGTATCTCATTACATAAAGCATTTAGCAAACTGATGCTAATGGTGAATGGACTCAGTGCTAAGTGCAATACCTGTTTCCCTACCAGTACAAATTAGCCAACTTTTTTTATCCACTGTATGATCGAGAAAGATGAAGAAAGATTCTGAATTGTGAATTCAACACAGGCAGCAGTTAAAGAATTCCTCTAAGAACTGCTATTGCACCTGTGTCACTAGGTTAGATAATGGCATGTAAATATTCTTAACATGTAACTACTAACAGAAGCACATGTGTACAAAACTGAAGAGATCAAAACCTAGATGAAGATAGGCACTAATCCTTCAAATCACTTAAGCACATGTTTAAGTACATTAACATCCTCATTGAAGTAAAAGGGACTACTCAATAGCTTAAAGGTAAGCAAGTACTTAAGTTATTTGTTGGATCAGGTTTTAATTCCCTTTCACTTTGGTCATTTGGTCAATCAATCGAAAAAGTAATACTGAGACAAATGCAAACACATTGCTATTTAGCTTAATTGGTATTCTAAGAAATCTTCTTTATTTGTGCAAATTTATTTTCTTTCTAAAATGATGAAAGACTTTGTGGTACTTAATTGCAAGAGGAGACAATAAAATACATCCAAGTAAGCACAGAGAAGTTACAAGACCACTTCCCAAATTCTCGTATTTAATCTAGTCTCTGGATGATTTTTACAGTACTAAGTGAGCCCAGTAACAGATGTACTGGAAAAGAAAAGAGTCAAAGTACCCCTAACACCATTGCATATCTGGGTATCTATAAATGCATACTTAAAATCAAAGAAAAAGACTTTTCAACGGTCACCTGCCTATAGAACAGCAAAAGGACTCCTCTCAGTCAGCTGTCCTGTCCCACCTAATGCACGATTACCATTACTTCTTAATCTATGCACTAGTTTTAATCTCTATGGAAAAGTTAATAGAAAAATAAGAAACTCACCGCATTTGCTCAAAAAAGAATATCGTACAGAGTAGTCATTTACTTCATGCTCGTACTTGTTAACTTTTATATCTAAATCTTTACCTTGAAACAAACCTACTGCAAAGTGAAGTGAGTTTTCTGTGCCTGAGAGTACCACTTCTGCTTGTAAAGCGTTGTGAAACAGAAGGAATCCTTGGGGACTGAAGAGATTTCACTTCAACAAAAAAGTGCCATTTGGAGAGTATGATGTAAGACTCCATGTCTGAGACTCAGAAAAACTGCTGTTGCAGTCAGTATCTTTTGCAAATTTACTGCCTTAGTGACTAGCATTATCACTTAAGCTCTATGTTCGCTGTCAAACTTCAAAAAGCTTAGCCAGGCTCTAATCTATAGTCAAATCGTTTATTTTGCTCTGGCTTTCCAAACAACACAGTTTTTGAAGTACAGTTCATGTGGAGCTGCTCTGATGGTCTGCTCTTTAGAGGAAACAGAAACATCAGCCCTGATTTATTCCCTTTTCCTGCTGACCGAAGCTCACCTAAAACCATTATTAAGTGTTGCTGTTTCAAGCTCTACAAAAATAAATATATATGATTTCTACACAACAAATCAGCCAAAATACTGCATTTCCAAGGCCAGAAAACTCAGCAATATACTTTATTATTTCACTGTCTGCCATGGTATTTATAGTTACATTTTCATTCAGTTATGGCACCTTCTTTACACAAGTGCAGGAAGCCAGACTACTGTCTGCACAGCGATACAGTCTTAGCAACAAGGAATTATTTAACAATAGGGAACAGCAGTAACCTCAAAATAACAAAATTAGTCCCTGCTTTCCTTCTGTTTTCCTCATCAGGCTGGCCAAGATCAATCCTACAAAAATAATAATGGGTTTCTTAAAAGAATCTGGTTTTGCATAAAACCATGCCTCCCTGTTACTGGTTTTGTGTTGATACTTCACCAAACCAGTCATTACTGCTAGAACGCAATCAAGAAACAAGGGTCACTGCACAGTGCGCTTGTTTCTTTTAGAATTATCCTGAGATTCACCCGATAACTTTCCCTATCTTTAGTCTCAGGAGTACAGCTGGGATCCTCCTACTGAACAGATGCAACCTAATGGGATAAAACAAGAGATACTCACTGCTTCAGTAACACACCAGGTCTGAAATGATTAATTTCTTTTTGCTGTTTTCTTTGGTCATATAGGCATGAATTATTTGACACAAAACCCCATTAGTATCCAGCATCAATTAAATTCCAAAATGAAAAAGTACAACAGCCTACTTCAGTGAAATTGACAGTGAAGGGGAAAGAGGACATGTCCACTTTACTGAAAATTTCTTGTTACTATCAGAATTATCTCTATCTTAATGGAGCTTTAATCAGCTAAAAGCAGACAGGACAGCGTGGGAAAAAAAATGAACCAAATTATCTAGTTTCTAAACTTGTGATTTCATTAAAGAAAGATGAAAGAGCATTTGTTAAATATAGTGCAGACCATCCGAGAGCCTCAAGCCCAATGATTTTGGTGTCCTCTACTGTAAGTTCTGTAGCAGAGCTGTCCAGACAAGTTTTAAGACACGCAGATCTAATTTTCAATGTCAGAACTATTACCGCTCTTGGAAATGCTTTATAGGGGAAAGGCCAACCTACGTTGCTTTGGCCAAAGAGAAGCTATGGGATGTTATAACTCAACAACATAAAGGCATAGATCAACAATAAATGGCCTCAATGAACCAAACAACTAAAAATACGTTAGAATTTAAAAAAAATAAATCAAAACCTTTTCTCAGAATTATCACAGAAGCCTGGCAGAAACCAGTGCCATACTCCTTGCAAAACAGACAAAGACTTGGTAACAATTAGCATGTCAAAAACCAAATCTAAATACTATTCACATCACGTCCTTTAGCCAGTCTCTTAATTGAGAAAACAGTTTTACACAGAATTATGCAGCCTCTTCATAACTGTTGTGTTCATCAATGGGAGCTATTACTTGATCAGAATAATTAGTGCAAAACATCCAGCACGCTTCCAGAAAGGCTGCAATTGATGATTTCATAAGAAAATTCTCCTTGAAAGGACAGCTGCACAAATGCAGAAGCAAGATGCTCAACTGCGCTCCAGACTGTTCCTTTTATTTTACCAAGCGAAACGCACAAAGCAGCCTCTAAGAACTGTAAATGTCACCAATTTTTAAGTGGTAGTTGAAGAGAACTCTCTTGGTGCACCACAGAGAAAAATCCGCCAGACATCAGGCTGCTCCTAAAGGAACCCCTCACAAGCTTTCAGGAGGGGACTGCATTAAGGGGTGAAATTGCGTGCCACGAATGCAGAAGGGTGCTTCAGATGAAATTCTGGGCCATGCTACAAGACCATAAGGTATTGAAATGAGGATACTACATTTATATAAGCTGGGGGAATATAAATTACTCAGGGGATTTCTGCAGTCCACACAACAATGGAAAATTAGGAGGCCAAACTGGCATATTCAAGCCACCAACACCCTCCGCCTTCACTAAGCTGAGTTCCATCCTGCCAACCAAAGACAAAATACAAAAATCTTCAGGTCTCTTCTCCACTTCAACTCAAAAATCGTACTAGCGAGACTATCCTATAGAATTGTAACTCTCTTTTTTTCTCTTTTTCTTTTGTTCTTCTTCAGCATCACTGTAATATATTATTCAATGAATGATAGAATTCAGGGGGTTTGATGGTTCTGGCACTTACCTTGAGTCCACGAAAGCTGCCTGGGCTTGTTGGTGAAGAACTGGAGGACTTTGTAGATTTTGGGGTGGATAATTGACTGCTTGGGGTTCCATTAACTAGCCAAAGCAATAAAAGCAAAATAAAAACAAATGTAAGAAAAAACAAAAGTCAAAAACCCTAACTTGCTTTTAAACATAACATACCCCTCTGGTAAGTTATCACTCAAGTCTGCATACAAAGACAAAAACAGACTCCTCAGCATTTAGGAATAAATTGCACGCTTGCATGCCGCACAACTGCACCTCTGAAACTCATGTGGCTGGATATGGGATCAAGAGGACACAGAAATACTGCACTGTCATTTTAAAGATTTAAAAGGCCTATTCAGTCCTTTGCCAGTGCAAGAACTTTGGACAAACAATAGCCACAGCCTTTTAAAATTATATCATTTATTGTGATATCTCACAATAAAATATGGAGAAAGCGTACATAAAGACATTTTACCCTCCACCTCTTTTTTGGATCAACAGCTTACTTTCTAGGTAGATTGCTCCACAGAACACAAGTTGTTTTGTTTGTTTTTTCCCAAAAAAAAGAATCAAACAAACAAACAAACAAACAAGAGTTGTTCGGATGATAAAGAACTTAAGCAGTAGTTCAGAAAAATATTGATTTAGGGGGAAAAAAACCCAACAAAGTAAAAGCTAGTAGCTTATTTCTGAACTTCCAAGAAGTTCAAGTGTCTGTGAAAACACACAATATCCTCCCTCTTGACTTCAAGAGTTCATTCATTTTAAGCCCATTTTTCCAGACAGGCCTGATACAACATCTGTTAATACCCCTGCTATCTTGAATATAACTTGGGTCAGTCCTTGTCTTTTTCTGAAAAAAACAAACTGATGAATTTTATTATGCAGACAGAATAGCACACTGTTGATCATACACAGATATGATGCAATATTATATGATACAACATTATTTCCTCTCATTTTTCCTGGGAAAGGAAAATATGAGGCAGAATTTTAAGAGCGGAAAAGGTTTCATAGCTGATTCATGGTGAAGAATTAATTTTTCAGAAAGAAAAAAGCAACCCTGGCAAATAGAAGCTTAGCTTCAAAGTAAATAACAGTTACTCCTGCACATAGCCTTTACACGTTCAGAGGTCTGTCATGGGTTATGCATTGCTTCTTAACCAACACTATCAGATTTATTTCGCAAGTGTCTATTAACCTAGTACTCTAACATTCGCTGAGTGCTGAAGATGTCTTCCAAGCACCATCTGCCAGTAGGCCGGGCTGACTGCACTGCAACTTCCACAAATCCCTGGTTTTCACAAAAATCTCTCTCTGATGTGTGATGTTAAGATACAACTAATTAGCATTTAGCCACACAACAAGTCTGTCTTGAAGTCGGATAACTTGGATATACATTCCCAGATCTATTACAGGACTAAGAGCTTAGTGTTTTCTACTAAAAGGATTTAGTATGTTTTTAGGATATTTTTATCTTGACTTCAAGAAGGGTTGTCTGTAAGAACAATACATGAATTATTTGAGTTTTTTAAGAAGCTGTAAGTATTTAGGAGTGTGCATCCCTCCTGCAGACTTCTTTTCACCACTTCACTTTAGATAACCTTCTTGAAACCTGGCATATTGATGTATCCTTGTTTTATAAAGAATTTGCAATTATGATGAGGAAAAGAGCTAGTGAATCCTATCTTACTGTTTTCTGCTTCTCGTATACACAATTTGCTCTAATCATTAGAAAAAAATACTGAGCCGCAAAGTTCATGACCAAAAATGAGATACTTCAGTAGAAGAATTTGCTTCCAAAGGACCAACTATTACTACAGGAGGAAAAAAATTTTGTTCGTTCACAAATTCTTTTTATACAGCTCACAGAATGGATTGATAGCCATGTATTATATCCAAGGATAGGAAGGGTAGTGGTGGGTAATGAGATAGTGTGAGACCTGAGCATGACGTAAATGGTATGGAATAAGGGGTGGAGAATGTGCTGGTGTGCAGGTTTTGGCTGGGGTAGAGTCAATTTTCTTCATAGTAGCTGGTATGGGGCTATGCTTTGGATTTGTGCTGGGAACAGTGTTGATAATTCAGGAATGTTTTAATTACTGCATTCTCTTCCCTTATCCTGCTGGGGAGGGGAGCGAGTGAGCAGCTATGTGTGCGCTTTAGTTGCTGGCTGGGGTTAAACCATGACAGTACTTTTTGGTACCCAACATGGGTTTGAGATAATAACACCACCACACAGGGTTTGAGATAATAACAGATTGACCAGAGCGTATTTATAGGTATTTAGAAGGGATTGATATCTGTTAACAGTTGTGGATCATGATACTGATTCATCTGTTCTCAATACTTGTTCATCTGATCTGCACCATGCTCTTTTTTTTGCTGTACGTGTTAAAGATCACTGTCAGCTTTTGCAGTTTGCTATGCTCTGTAGTGATGGGTGATGTTTTGCCTCGGAGATTTGTTATTAAAACACTGACCTTGAGCTCAATTTGATATTTTGGGCTCTGTACTGAAGCCATTACTGTACTTTGGGTACCATCTCATGGAGACAATTAACAATTATACTTCTTCCTCTGAGGGTTTTTTTGTGGCGGAAATACAGAATGGCACCTTCGTTACCTTCTTCTGTGATGTTTTCTCCCTTGTTACAGTAGCTTCTCAGTATCTTGAACATACTTAAGTAGTTAAAATACTTCTGTTGGTATTTCTTAGGAATATTGCTTCAGTTTTGTCTAAGGTTAATAAGCAATTTAGGAACCTGACCCAGGCTCTGCGAGAGTATGGTCATCAGTGGCATGGCATGGGACAATATGGGCAGGCATCTAGAGAACCTCTCACCTCCAATGGTCTGGAACTTCACTCCCAAACTACTACAGGATCCTGATGAAGTAGTAGAATGTTTGGGGGGAAAAAAAAAATATGCCATGGCTATTCCAAAGAGGCACAACTTACCACACTGTGCTGGGCCCTGGTCAGCACCTACCAAACATTGCTTGATATTATGCAGCACCCTCAGGGAAAATAGAGGCAAGACATACCAATAGACACTATGGCAAAACCAGACACTCTATCAGTCAGCCCCATAACTAAAAAGAAACAATGAAAGTGGAAGTCAGCTCATTTAGTAAAGGATGAAGAAGCTTCTCCTAAGACGGAGCAGGACAAAAAATCAGAAGAGGTAGTCTGTTCTGCAACACAGCAATCACAAGAACAGGAGGAGGAAGAGACTGAAATCATGAGCCAGAAATCACCCAATCCCTATCCCTAAGTGAGCTGCAACATATGTGAAAAGATTGTGGCTGTCAACTAGGTAAGGTAATTCTCAGCTGGTTACTCTGATGCTGGGATATTGGGGCTAGTAGTCAGGAATTAGAGGGTAATGAAGCCTGGCAGCTAGGATCCCTTGCTAAGGAGTCCTCAGTCTTTGATGGTGACTCCTGTCAAGTGTGAAAGACAGGAGAAGGAAGAACTTGCAAATGCCCAGAGAAAATGGACCAACACTGAGGGCGGTATCCAGTATCTGTCGGAATTAGCCAGGTTGGATGTGATCTGTAACAACCTAGATGATGCCCAGGCATCCAAAGACCTGGATGAAATCCATTGCGCAAGGTCCACATAGCAAAAGTCTGTATGAAATGCACCGATGTCATACACCCACACCCTGGCGATAATAAGCTGGACAGACATGGAGGCACTAAATATAGATGAACTGGGCAGATAACTCCAAGAATACGAAGATAATCTTGCTTCTTCCATGTGGGCCTGTGTTTCAGCTGTGGAGGGACTGATCCAAAAAATGTCCGAGCAAGCCAAGAAGGATAGGTCTTCCTCACACACTCCAACCAAGGCCTCAGTTATTAAGAGTCAGCCTTCTTCTGTTCAAGGGAAAGGGTACCAGGGGTGCACATCACATGCAATGATGTGGTTCTTCCTGTGTCACCAGGGAGAGGACACAAGGAAGTGGGATGGTGAACCTACCTGTAGACTAGAAGCTCAGGTACAGGAACTGCAAGGAGAAACAACAGCCGAAAAGCATCCATCCAGGAAAACTACTGCTCCAGTGTCTGTTGGACACAGTAGAAGGGCTAATCATACTTTTGACCTTGATGAAGGGACTTCTGTTTTGCAGTTACAAAAATCAAGTAATGAAGACTCCATCCAGGAACAGAGTTGCCCTGCCTTCAACCAGGTTGAGGAAAAGGACAACTGGGTTTACTGGATCATGTGGATTCGATGGCCTGGCACATCAGCCCCATGGGACTATAATGCTCTAGTGGACACTAGTGCAGCGTACTCTAACACCATCGGATTACAAAGGGGTAGAATCCATCTGTATTTCTGGAGTGGTGCGAGGACCCCAAGAACTGTTTGTGTTGGAGGCTGAGATAAACCTAACTGGGAATGAGCAGCAAAAGCATCCTGTTGTGTGACTGGTCCAGAGGCTCCATGTATCCTTGGCACAGACTACCTCAGGAGAGGGTACTTCAAAGACCCAAATGAGTACTGGTGCGCTTTTGGTATAGCTGCCTTGAGTAAGGAGAAGATTAAACAGCTGTCCAACTTGCACGGTCTCTCAGAGAATCTGTCTGTGGTGAGGTTGCTGTGAGTTAAAGAACAGCAGGTGCCAATTGCTACCATGACACTGCACTGGCGACAATACCACAACCAAGACTCCCTGGTTCCTGTTCATAAGTTGATCTGGTGACTGGAAAGCCAAGGAGTGATCAGTAAGACTCATTCAGCATTTAACAGTCCCATATTGCCCGTGCAAAAATTGAGGACTGAACGAAGTCACACTGCTGCTGCTAAGTGTTGCTGTACCAGACATGCTAGAACTCCAATATGAGCCACCAAATTATATGCAACAACTGATATTGCCAATGTGTTTTCCTTAATCCCTCTGGCAGCAGAGTGCAGGCTGCAGTTTCCTTTCACATGGAGGGGTATCCAGTATACCTGGAATCAACTGCCCCAGGCATGAGAACACAGTCCTACCATTTGTCATGGATTGATACAGACTGCACTGGAACCAGGTGAAGCTCCCAAACAACTGCAACATATTGATGACATCATTGTGTGAGGCAATGCAGTGGAAGAAGTGTTTAAGAAAGAGAGAAGAAGAATCCAGATTCTTTTGAGAGCTGGTTTTGCTATAAAACAAAGTAAGGTCAAAGGACCTGCACAGGAAATCCAGTTTTTAAGAATAAAATGGCAAGATAGGTGTCATCATACCCCAATGGATGTGATTAATAAAACAACAGCTGTCTCCTAACAAAAAAGAAACACAAGCTTTCTTAGGTGGTGTGGGGTTTTGGAGAACACATATTCCAGGTTATAGTCTGATCATAAGCCCTCTCTAGCAAGTGACCCAGAAGAATAATGACTCTGAATGGGGCCCTGAGCAGCGGCAAGGCTTAGAACAAATTAAATGGAAGATAGTTCACACAGTAGCACTTGGGCCAGTCCAGACAGGACAAGATGTGAAAAACATGCTTTACACCTCAACCAGGGGTAACGGCCCTATCTGGAGCCTCTGGCAGAAAGAGCCTGGAGAGATTTGAGATTGACTCCAATTGAAAAAGAAATATTAGCAGCATGTGAAGGAATTCAAGCCACTTCAGAAGTAGTTGGTACTGAAGCACAGCTCCTTTTGGCACTTTGATTGCCTGTGTTCGGCTGGATGTTCAAAGGGAGGGTCCCCCCTACACAGTGCAACTGATGCTACACAAAGTAAGTGGGTCACGCTGATAACAACGCAACAGGCTTGAATAGGAAATCCCAACGGCCCAGGAATTCTGGAATTGATCACGGACTGCCCAGAGGGCCAAAACTTTGGAGTGTCGCCAGAGGAGATGACTCATGCTGAAGAGGCCCTTCTGCATAATAAATTACCAGAAAATGAAAAGCGATATGCCCTGTTTACGGATAGATCCTGTCAGATTGTGGGAAAACACTGAAGGTGGAAAGCTGCTGTGGAAGGTGAAAAGCCCACACAACAAGTCACAGAAACCGAAGGACAAGGTGAATTGAATCAGTTCGCAGAAGCAAGAAGCAGCGCAAGTGTAGCAGTGACCTGCCCTGAGCTGGCTTTGGTGCCCAGTAACTCCACACAACCCACCACCTCTCCTGTCCTGAGTGACCACCATAACGGATAGAACCCAAAGTCATGGACTACAAGAACTGAGTGGACATTTTGTGGACATTTATGGACATTTTACAGACATTTCACAGGGCTGGTCCATAGACTAAAGGAATGGGAGCCATGTATTATATCAAAGGATGGTAAGGGTGGTGGTGGGTAATGAGAATGTATTGGATAGCGTGAGACCTGAGCATGATGTAAATGGTATGGAATAAGGGGTGGAGAATGTGCTGGTTTTGGCTGGGGTAGTGTTAATTTTCTTCATAGCAGCTGGTATGGGGCTACACCTTGGATTTGTGCTGGAAACAGCGTTGATAATTCATTACTGCTGAACAGCACTTGCACAGAGTCAAGGGCTTTTCTGTTTATCACACCGCCCTGCCAGTGAGCAGGCTGGGGGTGCACAAGAAGTTGGGAGGGGACACAGCTGGGACAGCTGACCCCAACTGACCAAAGGAATATTAGGGATATTGCATTCCATATGACATCACGCTCAGCAATAAATCTAGGGGGAAGGTTGGAGGGAGGCCACTGCTCGGGGACTGGCTGGACATTGGTCAGTTGGTGGTGAACAACTGTTTTCATTTGCATCACTTGCCTGTCTTGGGTTTTATTTCTCTCTCGTTGCTATTTTCCTTTTCATTACAATTTGTTGCTGTTATTATTTCCCTTATTAAACTGTTCTTATCTCAACCCAGGAATTTTCTCACTTTTACCCTTTCAATTCTTCTCTTCCTCCATCCCGCTGCAGGGGGAGGAAGCAAGTGAGCAGCTGAGTGGTGCTTAGTTACCAGCTGGGGTTAAAACACGACACTGCTGTTTCAGACAGCAGTACTTTAAAAAAAATTTTTAAAATAACCTCAAAAAACACACAAGCATCTGTGTTCATTTTTGGCACACAGATTTGCTGATTATTTCATGTACATGCAAAACTTACCTTTCTTATCCATTTTCTAAGAATAAGTTCTTATGAATTTTTTTTTCAAGATATATAGCAGCTTGAATATAAAAAAGATAAATTCTTTTCTGTCGTTCTTTAAGTAGTATCTATTAGGCTACAATTCTTTAGCATATTGGAATATCGAAAACTGGAAAACCTATGAATACCTTTTAAATTGTTAACTTCTAGTATCATCCAAAGTCTCAACTTATTTGCTAATCAAAATGCATGTTACTTGTTTTAGACATACTTTCAGTTTGAACAGAAGGTTCAAAGAGGTTTCCTGGTGTTTTAGAACTTAGGCCGAAATAACACAAGCAAACAAAGGAAGGTAAGAAACTGCAAATAAAATGAAAAACTGTAACACATTTTTTTGCACTGCTTTTTTCAGCAACTCTTAGCCCTGTCTTTTTGCACTGGCTGAAATTTTCTATTATAATATGCTTTAGAATACACATACAAATGTATTGCTCCTCAGAATGCTATTCTACTTGTAGTCAAATTATACCTTTACAAATTTAACTTTGACACCAACTACAGATGTCCAACAACTATAAAACATCATTATTTCACTCAATCTACTTCAACAAAAAACTTACACCCATTATGTCTCTGGTTCACCGAATGCAAAACGTGTGTTTCAAGCTTGAAAATATTCACAAATACAGCAAAAAGAATACAGGTAGATGGATAGGGAGGAGACACACTAGTGATATACAGCCATAACAGTAATGGCTCACCTGGGGATTTTGCTGAAGAATGAGCACTGGAGTAGTGGCCACCCCTCTTTACTGTACTCATATATTTGACACAAAGGAAAGAGACATTAAGGAAAGAAGTTATTAAACAGCTCTGAACATGCATGAAAGGAAGAAGGGTAAATAAAGGTGAGTAAAGACTACATGAGAAAAAATGGCAAGTAAACAGAAGGATAAATACTAGACACTTCAGATAAATGCTCCAAATTAAATGAACCAAAGGGTTGTCCAAGTAGAAATAAGTAAGGAAATGACAGCACTGATTTCTAAATACTTTGCATAAAATTTACTGTTGATGGGTATCCCATGTGATCTCACTGGAGTTAACAGGATTGCATGAAATGCAGATCAGTTGTGAAACCTGCCCTTCATGCTATGTTTTTCTTTGTTGTTAGTACAATCCTTCTTTTGAAACTTTTCAGTTAATATTCAACCTTTATAAATAGATGATAAATTTGCCACTTTGAAAGAACCCAAAGTCATAAAATTACTTTAACCAGCATCAATTAAGCAAAACAAATATTGATATGGAAATGAGAATATGGAACATGTTGCAGTTCTGAATATGTGCACAGAAGCTTACATGTATAGTTACATTCAAAACAGAGCATCATATATTTACAAATTCAATGGTTTGATTTCAGGACTACTTCTCCAGGTCTGAGGGGAAAAAAATAATTTTTATTGTATTTAGAAATGAAATGCAGAGGTAAAAAAAGGAAAAAAACCCAAGTTTCTCCCTTCTGTTTACTTGCATAAAGAATTCAATGGTTGGAACATATGGTGTTCAGCCAAAAAGCTGGTAAAAACATAATGTGAACCTTTCTTTGAAAGTACAGGAAGCACAAGAAGAATAAAACAACTTTCTCTGTTAATGGGCAATAACATTCCAGAACATCTCCTAAAATTACTTGAAACATCAGAATCCTGTATTTCCAACAATATTTGGCTTATATAAGAGAAACCTATCAAATTCAAAACACTTAAGGATATACTCTAGTTCAGTGAACATGAATTTAACCACACAACCATCCTGTCTTCAAGTAAATCAAGTGCCATGCTGAAAACATATCCCAGGTGTACAATTAGTACAAATTATTCCAATGTTCATAAACTGAAACCTTTTGTGCCTGTTAATTAAAAAACAGAAACCATATTTCTTCTCAGGATTCAAAACTAAATGCAAATTTTATTATAAAGCAATACTAAATCTATGAGACAAACTGAAAAAAACATTTCTTCCCTCAAGAAACAAAGCATGGCACTCTTACTTCAGAGTCAACAGTTTTTTCAGCCCATTAAACAAATTCTAACTTTCACTATTTTACGTGTTCAGCTCTTTCCTAGAAGTAGTACCTGAGGCAGGTGATTTGCTTCGACGTGAAGGTCCTGGACTTTTGGACCCAGTATACCTCATGCCAGATCGGGAATAAGAGGACTTCATAACACGGCATTCTACAATGCAAGCAAATAGAGTTTTGACAACAGTTCAATGTTACAGTCTTCCTCCAAACACTACTGTTGCTGTTTATTATCCAGAAAATTAACATCAGTATTTTCTAAACATGCTTGCCCAACTGAATGAAACAAATTTGTAAGAGAATCTCAGAACTTTAACTTACACACCATACAACATTATTTGAGCTACTCAAACACTGTATGTAATATTCTGTATGTAATATTTCTTCATATTTTGAAGCTGGATTATTACTATAGTTCAAGTTTGTACCTATGCACAGCTGAAAGAGTAGTCAGCTGATGCCAAGGTTCCTGTGATAATTCAGTAAATCCTGCGTGCTGTAATGGCAACTTCATACCAGGCAACTGCACTGCAAGCCCCATTTACCTTCTTTTGCAAGAAACTGATGTTGTGACCAATTTTTAAGGAGTTGAAAAATGACTACTGTTTCCAAAAAGGCTGCAACAATAGATTACTGCCATTTACCATCAGCTATATATCATTAAAGGACAACCTAGATGGGAAAGGAATCAATAGGCATACATGCATCGACATTTTGGAAACGTTTTAATTCCTATAGTTAGCACCCACTGCAAATCACTCCCAATAGAATGATATAAATTTCCTCCCTAATTTTGTCCCTGTTCTTCATCACTATGTCATCAATGCTATCATTATGATGCCACATCACCATCAAAAATAATAAGTAGAGCTGATGCCCTGCCAGTCATGTTCCAGTCTGTACCTAACCCGCTTTTCTCCATTAAGACCTCTAGAGTTGTTAGAGGAAGCAGGGACCACCAAAGCTGAACAGACAAAAGGAGAAAAAAAATCCTCCATCACCGGGTTCTTGGAAAGGAAAGGAGTCCAATTAGTCTATGCATGGCATAATGAAAAAAGCAGAGTTACAGCCTTAAAATCTGCAAGGGAAATTATGATTTTGCCAAGATTGGGATTTGCAGTGTGAGTTAATACAACCATACTCTTCCATTCCTGCGTAAGAATAAAATCATATCTTAGCTAATCTAAAACTATGTTTAAAAAATACCCTTCTTGTCACCTCCACACTCGCTGAATCAATATAAAGAGGCAGTTCTCGAAAAGCAGCATACTGGCAATAACAATAGAATGGGAGCCAGCCAAATACTCCATCCATCCAAATGTATGGACCAGTGGTTAGACATATACCTATACTTCTTGATGTAGCTGAAGATTTTGTAATGAAACTATGGCATTTGTAAAATTTAGAAAAAACACCAGATGCTTTTGCTTTCCGTTACCTAAGAGCAAGGCACACCCACACCCACACCCACACCCCTTCACAATCTGAAGCTCTTCAATAATCTAATGATTATTGCCAGGGCAAGTTTTCTTAACCGCAGATTAATTTTTTCATAAAAGAAAACCAGGGTGATTCTACAGCTGAACCAATACATGTCTAGTAGCGCCTGTAGTGATAGGGCAAGGGGTAATGGTTTTAAAATAAGAAAGGGTAGATTCAGACTAGATATAAGGAAGGAATTTTATATGATGAGGGTGGTAAAGCACTGGAACAGGTTGCTCAAAGAAGTTGTAGCTGCCCCATCCAGGGAAACATTCAAGGTCAGGTTGGACGGGGCTGTGAGTAATCTGATGTAGCTGAAGATGTCCCTGCTCGTTGCAGGGGCGTTGAACTAGATGACCTTGAATGGTCCCTTCCAACCCAAACAATTCCATGACTCTATAAACATGGAGAAAAACCCAACATATACATGATTTGATATGTCAAGCCAATTCTAAAACTCCCTGGTAGAGAGCTTTTTCCTTGAACTTACATTATAAATTTTCTCTTTACAGAAAAACAACTTTCATAAACAAGTCAAATTCATGATCTGTCAACAGCAGACAGCCTGGGCACAAAGTCCCAGTTGGTCTCACCTCCTTCCCCACCCAACATCACCCCCTATAACCTCACAATATAAACAGGCTCAACACTCGGTCTATAGCAGACAAGATTGGAATGTGCGAATTGTCTAGCAGGAAAATTTAAGACCTGAAATGAGCATGGTTACATATGTGATTTTTCAAAAGAATCTCATGAAGACAGCAATATGGAAATCATCTTATAGTCACAGATATCAAAAGTGAACATTTGCAACATATTTTAGATCCATTAGATTCATGACTGAACCTCTTAAAATTCAGTGCTGTTTTCCATGTAACTTTAGGGATGGGGTCTGTTTTCTAAGAAAATAGATCAGGTTTATTAGTGCATTTTAACAGATGTACAGAATCCAGATGATGGTTTAGAAAAACTTTTTAATCCATAGGAAAATATATTCCCATGTATATTTTCCTTAATCACACAACTCTTGAGCATTGAACAGGGGCATGGTGGGGGTGCGGGCAGGGGGAATAGTTCTCAATGAAGTTGACTATTTCAGTGGGTTTGGGGTATACAGTCTTACCACTGTGATCCAACACGAAGTCATCCTGAGCATACCGGTATTTCTCAGGCCCACATGCAATGAAGACGTCATCATCTCCAAAGAAGTCCTGCAAGCATGTCACCTTGACAGCAAAATATACAAAGCAAAATAAACAAGTGCAGCACTTTCAAATACTAAATCTGCAGCTAGTCAGCAACAATTAGTAAGTCTGTGTTTTCATTTTCATAGTGATACTATAATGTTCTTTTATAATGACAGAAACACTCCAGTTCTCAAGTACTTCAGCTCTCGGAGTAGTGCAGGAAACCTCAGGGTCAAGAATGTAAAAAATACTGCCACTCACCTCCAAAAACACCTTCTCTTACATTTAACACCTAGATTTTTGCCTAGAACTACACATGCATGCCGATGACTTTGACCAGACCAGCTATAAACACTACTCAAATACCAAAGCTTCTTGTATTCTTACATTAATTGCTTTAGGGAAAATCTGTTGAGTTAAAATGACTGTATCTACAAATTATTTTTTTTTAATGCTCTGAGGCATTTAATTTCCATATTTTAACGTCCTGTTAAAAAAAATAATTCTCTCTTTTAGTAGAAGGTATTCCATATTCAAGAAAAAAAATAAATAGAGCTCCTCCCATGCCCTTTGCAGCTCTGTCCATTCTTAGTTCTTTCAGTAATGATGTTACAATTTATTTCAAGAAGGATGGGAATACCAGAAAGAAAAATGTTTTAGACTTTCTTTAAAAGCACAAACCCAAAGACCTTGGAAAAAACCTCACTCCTCAAAAGTTGATAAAAGCCAGCTTGTGAAGGAGCAAGTGTCTGCTTTAAAAACAATTAAACCCCAAAATGCCATAACAAGAAATCCAAGTGGACTTATTCTAACTCCCTTGTAAGAAAAAAAAAAAAAGTGTTTGCACGTAGTAAACTATTTTTTAAACGTCAACGGATTAAAATTTTACAGTGTAATTTCTTCCCTACTCTTTTTGACATGGCACACCCTAATGAGATCTGGGAATAAGAGCTATGTAGAAGCTAAGCAAGTTAGAACCATTTGGTAAAATCAAGTAAATAAAGAGGTAAAACAAAAAACTGCTTTTAGGGAAACTAGCTTTTTTCCTTCCCAGATACCTATCAACACCATTTGCATATTCTACCCACTGTGACAATAGTAAACATTGGCAGAACTACAGGAAGGAGTCTCTACTGCCTGCAGTATTCTGAGAAACACTCGGAATATCAATGAGCCTCAGCTTTCTGCAAGAACACCCACACAGGGCATTCACCAGCAGCGCAGTTGTCATGGCAGCTAACCCAGAAATAACAGCCGGTACCCTTACAGCAAGATCCTCACTACAGTGCCACATGCAGCATCCAGCATTTGTGTCCCTGTGTTATGCAGCTAAAGGACTGCAGCCATCACCAAAATCCTTTTGTTGTTATCATACCACTGCAATGACAACCTGCTCTCATTGACGAGAGACATTTTCAGCTGTACTTGCAACCACTGCTTCTAGTTAACCAAAGAGGCAGTAATAACTGGATTCAAAAGGCCATACAAATTTAAGAGAAGTTTTGCTAACATGGGATTTATTCCTCTCTACTTAATAACTCTCTCTACTAATAAGAGGACTCATTAACATCATCCACAGATTTCAGGAATCCAGCAACCAACCCAAACCCACCACCACAGGAACAGCTGTGATAAAGCTTTCTGAACACTTATCCCAGTAGCACCGCTGGACACAGGCAGACTTCTGTGAGGTTCACACAAAAGACCCCAACCCCAGGTGCCATTTCCACAAGCTCTGCCTACCCATTGCTGCTCTACTTATGCCCCCAATGCTCTTGCGGTGCTGTTTCGAGCGGGTTAGAGTTAAGTGATGTGGTTTAGCAGAGCCTAAAATTAATCTTTCTGTTCCGATTCAAAGCCTTGCCCTCAGCCCTTAACCCACCCAGTCTAACATCCGAGCTGAGAGTAACAGAGGAGAGAATGACAGGTCTTACATCAGACTGGGAAATACACAGGGATATAACTGCATGCAGCAGCATCCTTTTGTTATCTGCAGAGCAATTCTACAATGGAAGCGTCAGATCTGTGTGCAAAAGATGGCAGAAGTACCCTTAGAAACGCACCTTAAAATCTTTAGTAAATGGCTACTGGAGAGGGGAAGAACTTTAACAAAGGTATTAATTTCCGTAGCTGCTTCCCCACATGTTCAGGTATATACAGTTTCTCCGGGCAAGAGTAGACCAGAGTTACCATGAGTACCAGTGACCAAATAAACTGCTGGAGGTGGAGCAACGGCACCTCTGTGCTGGAGCTCAGGCTAATGCCAGCCTCTCAGCCTGCTTACACACTGCATGTCTGGCCTGTGTGACTTCCACCTGTCAGCAAGAGACCAAGGCAGACTTTGGCTTACTGTAAAAGATACCAAACTACACTTACAACTGGAAGCCACATCAATGCAAGTATGAGAAAGATTTACATAGATGCTCACTATATTCCAGCTGTGAATGCTGGAAGTCCTCCTTCTCCCTATGAATAGTCTGGACTGGCTACACATAAAACATACAAGGAAAAAATACTGGAAAAGCGTATTCAACAAGGAATAAAGATCTGTTAGAACTTACCAATGCCAAATAACCAGGTGAGGGAAGTATTTTTAAAACGAAGTTCATGGAAGCCTTTACCGTAATAAAGTCAAAGGAGCAGCTCCCAAGATGCAAAGCGATACTAAAATAAAATCTTTGTTTCCTACAGAATTAAAATTAATGTATATGCTGTAATTAACGATAACAGTTTTTTGCTCACTTAGTGTAAAAAAAACTATTAAGAGAAAGCAGAAATGAATAAATCATTTGCATGGGGGTTTTGAATGCTGCAGGTCCCCTGTGGTCTAACTTGCAAATTACACAATTTCACTCCAAAAAATATCTATACTTAGACAGTAGAGTAATTTTTTTATAGCTTTGAGCAGGATTCAATTAGTTGAGAAATTTAAAAACAAAAAAAAATTTTGAACACTTATTATTTTATTTTTTTTTAGAGCTTCATTAGTAGTAGAACTTGTGCCTATGAATAGCATAGTAAGGTAGGGATCAAAATTCAGTTTGTCAGACTAGTGTATGACAAACACTGCTTCTCCTTCCACTAAGCGTCTATACTCTGTCTTACCCATTCTTTGTTTTGCTGCGCTTGGTGCTAAAAGAACTGTTCAGTCCTTCAAAATATTTCCTAAAATGCCTTTCAAAGAAAGATGCTATTAGCAAAGCTGCATATAAGTGTACCCTGGCAAAAATTGTCAAACATGTAGTCATTTATTCAAGTAACAACTCTCTTGCTAGTCTTGATGCCATGAGCTTCTGTGCACGAAGCTGTAAATGGGAAAAGCTTTAGAAACCTTGACAAGGTTAAGTACCAAAATGAGACCTGATTTTCAAGTGCTGAGAGCTGTTTTAAAATTACAGTCATTAGGTCATTTTTGAGAGTCAAGATGAGGCCACTTCCTAGTTTACACCCACAAAAGCTCTATGCAAGTATTTAGAACGCATGCTTTCCATCAGTGGGCCTCGCAGTAAAGTTCAATCAGAATGTCTCTCCCCTGTCTGTACTTTAATTACCACAGATAACGTTCTTTTAACAGAAAAAGATGAAAGTGGTTTGTTTGCCCACAGGAAAAAAAAATTATTTTAAATCTGACTTTTTTGCAATGGAAGGCATATACAGAGCTGCACAAGGAAGTTTTTTAGGGTTTATCATCACAGCCAACACTACAAAGGCTTACACCAAAGCAGTTTCACACCTCTTTGATTTCTTCACCACCGCCACCCCCACCACCACCCTTCCCCAAAAAGTGGCATATATTGTGAGAAACTGCTTTAGGAACACTTTAGAAAAACATTATCTTGTTAACTCTGGATGTTTCAGTTAACATGTCTGAAATGTGTTAACCGCTATTTATTTCTAAATACAACACCCTTTCCTAGTGAAACATTGCCTTTGTTCTGCTTGTAACTCCACTGCCTTCTCTTTATTCAGAACAAAAAAAAAAAAGTGACTTACTGGTGCCCTTCTGACAACTCAGACTGCTATCCGGATGTCTTGTTGCATTGCTTTTTTTCAAAATATGTCACTGTACACAGCAGAGTAGTGCATTATTTGGGTAGGATTGGACTTGTACTCAGTCCTTTAAAAATACTTCTAATGGCTTAGCATTACAAGCAGAAATACAAGGGAATAGGGAAAAGCAAAAACGCGTGAAAAGGTTCAGAATGAATATAACTGGAAGACAACATTACATTTTATTTTTTATCAAGAGTAACCCCCAGCATTACAGTGTGTCTATTTCAACAGAATCATCCACCTGCATCGTTCTCATCATAGCTTTCTGAGTGCAAACGACTCTGGACATCACTTCCTGATGGGCTCAAAAAGGCTGTGCTCACCATTAGACTAAAGATCAGAGGACAACATAATTCAAGGGGCAGCACCAGGATAATTAAATTTAATTGCCTTCAATTGCAAGAAACCCAAAGAAGTATGCAAGAGGCTCAATGATCTAGCGATTCAAAACTTGAATTGCTTGTTATAAAAAAAGCAGTCTTTTCTCATAAAATTTCTCCCTGTCTGCAGTTGAGGAAATCTTGGTACACTGAATGGATGAAGTTTTTTGAAAAAACACAAAGACCCTTTCTAACAGAGGTACACATTACTAAATATGCATTATGTTACAGAAGTGGCATGACTAACAGTAGCTTGCAGGACCATTAATGGTAAAAGCACTTCAAAGTCACACAGTTGAAAGCACAACAATGTGGTTTACAAGCAGAAGAAAAAAAAAAAAGAAGCACAAACTCACAGGAACGGGCAAAAATTTAAGTCAAAATGTGAAAATGGGCTATTGAAAGGGAAGGGAGAGAAACACATGTATTTGAAAAACAAATTTCCTGATCCCCTGCTGTCTAGTAGTGCAGTGTTTTAATGTCACATACACCCATCACATTTACCTTTTAAAATAGGTTTCTATTTCTGCCAAATATTTGTAACCAAAGAAGTTTGCTCTTTTCAAAAAAATACTTCTTCAGTCAGATCAAGCTACTGGACTAGAAAACACAAATTGTGATCCATACAGAAACCTCTTTCCCATTACCATCACACAGGCCTAGAAATGTAATTTACACCCAACTCCTACTCCCACCTCTGAATCTAACAAGGAGAAGATACATTCCCCACCAGAAGAAACATGAATAATGATTGATCTTTCATAGACAGAATTCAACAGGTATTTAATAGTTGTCCTTTATGATGAAGTTACAACTAAAAACATTGAATAATATAAACAAATCTTTATCCACAAGATATTTGCCTTTCAACCTCCAGAGGGAGAAAAAAAAAAAATAAAAAAAAAAATTGAGAGACTGACACTATTCAAATTACTCTGAAAAATTCTCCCTCAAATCTTTAGCACTAAAAAGAGTTTTGTAACCACATATCAACACCTTCCAGCCAGGAGCTCACTGTATAAATTGTATTTATTGCAGCTCTACAAATATGCTTCATTCTAAATGTAGAAGGAATTGCTGTAAAGACAGATAGTTTGGCTCAATTTAGTATGGCTGATTCAATTTAAGTAAGCAGCAACAGGACTGTACAGTTAAGTCCACACCCTGCGTCTGGGGAAAGCTGCTCTGGATGACAAAATTCTCTGCATCAGCTGAAAATGGAACTGAGACAACAGAACTAAAAAAAGATATGCAAGATCATTTATATTTGTTTTAACAATGGGAGAAATATTTATATCTAAGGACTTCAAGAAAACAGGATATGGTGTAAATATTTTAAAAAGGAAGTACATAACATAAGAGGCAAAAGGAAAACTGGGAAAACTGGTATGCACAGTAACAGCTGGATTTGTGAAAAGTGTTTTTAGCTCAGCAGCAGTGACAGGCATTTAAGGCTGAAATTCTTAAGGAAATGCAGTGAATTTTTTTCCATGAATTGCCGAAAAAGAATGTGAATAATTTTTTAAACGTCAGCATGACAAATCTAGATAAAACCTCCCTGCTACCGCCTTCAGCGTGACGGGTCTTCATACTTCTGCTGGGAATTGTTACTCCTTTTTGACTGGGACAGATTGCAGCTATGCTGTACCGATGGTTTTGCCTTTTGCCCCTTGCATCAACCTTTATTTCTGAGTAAACAAAAGTCAAATATTTGTCTATTTTGCCAGTCAGGTCACATTAGTAATCACCGTTTTTGTTTCCCTTTTTAAAAAAAGTTAGCATCTGCCACTTTCCCTTCACTGCCATACGGTCTCATTAAAATCCTTGCAGTGTTTTTGAGGCGGTCAGGCTTACAGTTCAAGGGTTTACGCATGTCCTAAAGCATAAAAGGCAAGGAAAGCAGTCCTGCAGAAACAGGTCAGTTGTCTGTTTTCTGTTTCAGTTCCACCACCAACAGGGGCAGACCTAACTTTCAAAAGGAAGAGTTTCCTCTGGGCAGCCTCAGGAACTCAAAAAAGGAAGGTGAAAAGGGCATTCCCACCCTTTCCTACTGACTGCTGCGATTTTGACACAGATTTTCTTACCTTAGGACCTCTCCTGGGTCTCTGCACTTTCACAGAAAAACTTGACCAAGGGAAAGGGGGTGTATGTGTTTAACCAATATTCTTAACTACTTACTAAGCCATCAGTATCCTTCATGACTGAAGCCAAGACTGGCACAAAAGAGGTTCAGTACTGGCTTAAGGCAGCTATTTGCCTGGTTATACTGAGTCACATTTCCCGACACATCTTCAGTAAACAGCGAGAGAATAGCCAGCTGGGTAGCTAGAATACACCCAGGAAGCAGAAATGGAGAGAAAAGTCAAACCAATGAGCCCCTGACATGCCTTTTTAAAAAAATAATACCGTAATTGCCAGTATTCTTTTAATTAACAACCTGTTCATTTGGTAGAAAGGACAGTGTTGAAGGCAATGGTGCTAAGTGATTTACAAGCAGACAAAAAAGAAACTGTCAAAGAGCCTGGCAAGTACGGAAGCCCGCATTGTACACAAGAATAGCAACGAAAACCACTGCTATATCAGACATGTAGTAAATATGAAAAATCGGGTCAAATGATTAAGATTTCTGCTGGTCAAGTGCACTTGACACTTCCAAAAACTTCTGTTCCTCAACGGCTTATGTTCTTTGTGACAGTTCTACTATTCTCTCTGTGAATTCCCAAATTAAACAAAATTACACAATGCCAAAAGAAGGGTAAGCAAGCTACTAACCTCTGATGCAATGCTTGAAAGAGCTCAACTGCTACTAAGCGTGGGCACATCTATCCAAAACAGCTATAGGGTCAGCTGGGGAGTCCTAAAGCTTGAGGACACACATCCATGAGCTTGATAGACTCTAGACACGTCTCCTACTGGTTGTAGCTGTGAGGACTATGCAATGCATCACAGTAACCTGCCTAACAGCCAACCCCAACTCAACTCCATAAGGTCATTAGCAGACCAGGACAAAAAAAAAACCAAAACCCCCTCCTTTGTTCTCTAAAAATAATTGGAATTAGGTCAAATACCTCTTAATTTCTGATGCTCAAATGCACAATTATTTTGTCTGCAACTAAAATGTGGAATACAGTGACAGCGATCAGATCATGCGGAAAGAATGCAAAAGTACTGACTGTTACAAAATTTTAAAATTCATTACCTGATCTTCTGTAATATGACTATGCATCTTGACAGCAAATTTACTTGAGATTTTAAAGACTGTGACTTTCCTTTATATTAATCTCCTATATTTCTTGACAAAATAAAGAAACTTTTTAAAAGTGGGGCTTTTTTGTTTGCTTGTTTGCAATCTACTCAGAGGCTCTAAGACCTTCCCAACAGTCTCAGTTAATCTGTTTGTGAAAACATGTTGATAGCCCTTTTTCTCTATAGCTAATTCAAGTAGTTCACTGGCTTTTTGATTAACCCATGCAGTTGGTTAGCTTTAGGCTTGAGAGCAGTTCTGCTGCAGTCAATGGAATTAGTGACATTCATGAATCTACACACAGCCACAGCTTGTGAACGGTCGGAGGGCCTCCCCAGCGCTGCACGGGATACTGCAATAAACTGCATAGTAAATCTGATTTCTAGGTCAGAACATCCACAGGACATGGTCTGATTTACCATTTGAGGTTTGGCATCTGGCACCCTTTTGTCTTTTCTTTCAAGTTTATTAAATTCAGCAAATAGTGAGTGAGAAAAAGAATTTCCTGTTTTTAAAAATTTTTAAGTGTTGAATTTGCCTGCCTTGGGTAAAGGTAGCTTGTTAACTTCTTTAGGAAAACAGAAAAAAAAAAATCATTAAAACAAAGACCATAACGAGAATAATTCTTCTAGGCCAGTTTCCTAAATGACTATTTAATCAATGGTTGTGTCACATTATTACAGTAATCATTAGAAAATGAACCTCCTTGCACTGATACTCTGTGATGAGAAACAGCAGTGAAAACGGAGGAGACAAACCCTTCTGTCCCACAGGGAATCTAAAGAGTAAGAAAGAAAACAGAAATGTTAAATATTTGCTTGCTGCCTTGTAAACAGAAAAAGTCTGGCAGTAAGCCCAGGAAACACCTAATACAGTATGACAGTGCAGAAAGACAGCATAAACAGACTGGTCAGGCCACCACAACTCATACAGCTATTGGGAACAGATGACAGAATAGAGCACATATTTTACTTTTATTTCAATTTTGAACAGATTCTTGCCTTTTTTTTAACAATCTCAAAGTTTAATTCAGAAAATGAACACACATGGAAATGGAAGATTGCATTTGGGTTGGATTCAAACAGATCATCCTCACTGCATTGGAAACAACAGTAAGAAAAACAAGCTCTAGATATATGCACAAGTTAAAGTGAGTTCCTACACATACCCATTTCTTAAAGCCTTCCAATACCGTAGGACTTTTTGGCAAAGTCCATTCACCAGTTTTTCCAAAGGGAAAAACTGATCTCTTTCTGCAAAACCGTATTTCAACTACTGCATGGATTATAAGCAGCTATTTAGGTATCAGACAATTACAGTTGAAAAGGATTAATTTTGGAAATTCTGAGTAATTTTGAATCACTGTACAACTCATCTGCCTCTGTAACACAACACATACCAGAACAACCCTTCCCACAGTATTATCCACTACTTCAACAAGAGTCAATCATTTCAGTATATTAAGCAGTGAAATTTAACATCATGCTTTGCAATTTCAAGAGTTACACAAAGAAACAACAGCCTTACTAAACATGGAATAAGTGGAAATTGGAAACAGATAATTAACAAATGCAGCTCATGATATGACCACAATCCAGTTTGTCTGAAGAATAAAATAAAAAACCCACAACAGTATTTTCAGTTACAGGACAAGGATTATGTCTTTGCCTATAGATGCATTAATTACAGCCGCTGAAAAGTCAGCATAACAGATCCTTTCCTTAAGCAGCATAACTGGGAAGCCTAATACAGAACCAAAAATAGCACCTGACTTCACACAGCTAACCTTCCATCTTACCACTGAGAGCTAGTCTAAAAATAAAAGCCACTTGTATTATGAAAGAACATTAAAAGAAAAAGTGTACATATAAGGACAGATAGCTGGTTCATCCAGTACAGTAAAATCTTATGGATCTAATGACACCCTGTTCCACAACACAAATGAAGTTAAAATATAAATTATACTTTTTTTTTCCCTCCATAAAATTACCCCTTTTGCACTATTATAGAAATCAGTGCCCTTAGCTAATCACCCTACTTGAAAAACATGGCATCCACATACTATGCAGAATTTAAAAAAATGAAATCATATGGCCAAATATTCAATGTACTTTCATTTCTCTGATTCTTTAGGTCAGAAGAGTTACTGTGGCACGCAGCAATAATCTACTGCAGTCCAAGGTTTCCACTGTTCATGGGAAGACACTATTTCCTGGAGAGGTTACAGAAGCAGCAGATCTTTAAATAAGAACTATTTTTCCATAGACCAACAAGAAATCCAAACTCAAGTGTTTGTGGCCAGTCCAGAAAGAATAAAAGAATAGGTAGAAATCCGGAAAGGTCCTTTAATGAAGGGTACAAATATTTTTTTACGAATCTTTAAGCTTTAAATGGAAGTTTTAGTTTTACACTGGGAACAGGTTGCTCAGGAGGGTTGTAGATGCCCCATCCCTGGAAACAATTCAAGGTCAGGTTGGACGGGGCTCTGAGCAACCTGATCTAGTTGAAGATGTCCCTGCTCATTGCAGTGGGGTTGGACTAGACGACCTTTTAAAGGACACTTCCAGCCCAAACCATTCTATGAATCTGTGCTTTTCCTATGGCTTGAATTGCTCATGTAGTATCTGCTAAAGTCAGGTTTCTGTTCAAATTCTATTAAAAAAATCAAATTAAGTAAATCTAAGATTCAAAATATTAGTCAACATGCATGACTCACTGCAATTTAACATTGTTATGTAGAAATATAAAAATCTATTGGTTTTTGAGTTCCTGTCAGGATTTCAATGTACTCATTCAAAGCTGTTCCTCACAGCACTGCAGTAGGAGGGGAGAAAAGTTCAGATACCATATTAATTCAGCTATCTCCCTCTGTTCTGTGCCCTTCATATATGCCACTTCATGTAACAAGAAGTTTTGTTAAAATCCATTGAGCTCCTTACAGACTAGAAGGATGCTTTTCACATAGATTTTAGATGTTGGTAATTTAACATTCTTAACCCTTAAGTTACTTCATTTAATCAGCATTCTACCCATTTCAGTACAACAACAACTGTACTTCCAACTAACCTTGCAGTTCTGTTTTTGTAATATTAGCTTAACAGATTTTGCAAAGCTAATTGCTTCCCAGACATTCAAACAGCATGCACATCTTTCAAAGGTGTTTGATTCTTGAACTACTCTCCTCACTTAATTGCAAACTGGAAATACAGAAACAAAATTAAGCTTATGGATGCTCTCTATTCATCATTTCACAGATCAAATAACAGAGATTCAGTGTAAAAATACTACCATATATGCTGTGAAGGTACCTGGTGCTCAGGAAATTAGCTCCCATGCTTACTCTGCTTTGCCTGTCATGAGCTACTGAGGTCTGTTGAATTTCTATGCAAAATCTGAAACAGTTATGCTGGGCTATGGGCATCAAGTAAAAACAATAAGGATATGACTGATTAATTGAAAGATTAGATGCTCAGGAATGTGACAAAATTTACAGGAATAGAGGAAACAGAAACTGTAACTGGCTTTCAGAGACCCAACTCAATTCCATTAGTTTCCAGCCTCAACCAATATGATTTCTAAGTCTGTTGCTGCTGCTTCTGAATTGCTTTACTACACAGATAAACAGATGTAAAACACATTTGAAGATGTGGAAACATCTTAGGTTTCATGTTCAGACAACAAATGGATTACAAAGACAGTGGAAAAGTAACATTTTTAGGCACTGAGAAAAGAACAGCTGTATTAATACAGCAGAAGTCCTGTCAGAAAAAAAGGTGTGTCCATCAGTTTCTCCTTAAGAGCAAAACCCAACAAAAGCTCACACACGTTTCTTCCTTCATGTCTGAAAATGTCAGCTCTTCCTTCAAACAAACATCCAGAAGTTTCAGAAAAAAAAACCAATTTTGAGCCCTGGCCCCCTGAAGGACAGAACAAAAGCAACCCCACCCCTCAAAACTCTCCAGACAGTGTCACAGCACAGAAAAGAAGTGCTAAGCCCCATTTCTCAGTCAATTGACTCTTGTACCTGCTATCAGGCTTGGGTGAAGTGTTTTAGATATCCTACTTTACACTGCATTACACTTTTATTGCCATACTGCAATTAGTAGCTTGGAACTCAACCTTGGTGAGTTAGGCTAAGGATTTAGGTGACTCAGTACCTTTTTTTGAATTAAAAGCTGACTCCATCTGTTGGGATTTTTTTAAGGTAAAGTGTGAGAAAATTGGAAGGTGAAAAAGATGCATGTAGGGTAATTCAGCAATGAACTATTCAATATTACAAAACCCCAAAGCAGTCTGGACAACTGTTTCTGCTGAGCCAGAACATCCGAGACACTGCTGAGCTTTGGAAGCATCTGGTAACATTATCTTGTTTTGTGGACCTATGTATCAGTAATATGATAGGTGCTTTTGAAATGCATGAGAAAGATCTCTCTGTTTTGAATTAATTAGTTCAGAATTCATTATCGGTACCTAGAAATAGATTTTCAGAGAGCAGGAACAATACAGCATAGATTGTTACTGAAGGTCCATTACCAAACCACTGAATTATAGATGTATTTTTAAAGAAACTTTAAAAATGCATTCCACACCTCCTCCTATAAGATACAGAACTATGAAGTATAAAATGGAGCAAACACAATCTTCAAATCCTAAGATCAACCACAGTGAAACTCAACACTGAAGGCCCGTCACTGAAGGCTCTGCTACCCTCAGAAAACAATGCTGGCACTATAAAAGAATTTTTCACTTCCTTCCACTTATATTTAGCAATACTGAAGCAGTACTTTCTTCCAAACTCCTACCACTCATTGAAGAGCAAATAAAAGCCATATTTATTCCTGTACTACAAACTTCTTCTGACTTTAGAATTACATAAAGCTAATTTACGTAATGGAAGGCCCAATGCAAAATTAGATTTGTATAATCTTGAGATTTTGGCTGACCAAATCTTTTCATTGGTCTGGCTTAATGAATTTTTCCAAACTTTTACTCGAGGTAACTGCTGCTAAACTGACAGTCTCCCAAGTTTGCATTTTTCCCATAATAAAGTCAGAGTTCACTAAATACATTATTTTATCTGAAGGCTATTTCTTCACATAATGCTTTTTCCTCTGTATAAAACCTACTTAGAAGCATGACTACATTACTGAATGCCATTTTAATACAACGAGAAATGTGAACTGGGATACATCTGTTAATTTCAAGTTGTTGGTGTTTTGGTTTGTTTTTTTAAATCCCCAGTTCATCAAGCATTTCATCGTACTTTGTCTTCACGATGCTTAAGACCTCATGTATCAGACCTCATTATTTTCACTGCATTGATCACATTTTTTTCACATACAAAAACCCCAGTAAATGCAGCAGTAGAATCCCTTCACATTCCTAGTCATACTGTGTACAAAGTCAGCTAGTCTAGATATCACTAATCACCCATTTCTGGTTAAATAAACACACAAACAACAAGCAAAACCCAGTCTGTTTCAAGCTAAAACTAAGATCAGGCTACGGAACTAGAAGAGTTATATATGGAGATATCATCAATTTTTTCCCCTCATTAATCACGTATCAGCAAGAGCAGTTATGAGATGGTTTTGTGTCTGCTAGTGCCACTGCCTAATATAAATAATACTGTTTCACCACTGTTAGGTGGGTTTTCCATTTAATTAGTTTTCTTTAACATTTGTATATATCTATCACATTTTCAACATCAAGTTGTCAACTTTGATGAAAGAGGATTTTTAAAAAATGTTACTTAAACTGCAAATATAGATAAAAATGTAAACTATGTTACGGTTTACAACAAAATTGGGAACAGATGAGGGTTCCCAGCTGTACTGCATAAACAGCTAGTGACATGGAGATCACCTCCAATGATACAGAGGATGTTCCCTGTAGTCCTGATCCTAGGCTAGTCTGGGGCAGCGAAGAATAGCAAATGCAGCCCCAAGAGTTAAATTGCCACATCATTCTGCAAAGAACTGGAAGCTGCTGTAGCTGCAACACTTCTCTGGCATCTCTTATGATGTTCCCATCACAGCTCCCAACAAGTGGAATTAATCAAGGTCCAGCTCAGTCTGGCTGAATCTAAGCTGTAGTGCTGATGCCTTTGCTCTATGCTTCCTAGTCCAGTTTAAAGAGAATGGTATCAAGATGTTCAATCTGGCTCAGAATGTACCTATTGTTGCAGCTGATGGAAATACCTATGTAAATAATTCAGAAAACCTTGGATTACAGGGGTTTTTTTCATTACCATTATCAGGATTAATTTGCAAAACAGAAAAAACTTCCAAATTCCCTCCTCCTCCTTTTTCAAAAAAAAAAAAAAAAAAAAAGGCAATTTTCTCACCAAGACTAAGATATAAAATCACGGCATAAAGAGCTGAAAAGTTTTTTAATTTATTCTGTAACAAGACAAAAATATCATTGAGGTTGGAGATGATAGTATCTGTACAGAGTTCTAAACTCGACTCTGCTAATATGGACCCCAACTTGTGCAGACAAATCCAGGGTAGCTTTAATCTTGCCATATTCAATACTAACAGTAGCAACTCTCCAGCATAAAACTTTGCAAAAGGCCATCTGGCATCTTGGGTACCAATACCAGCAGCTGAGGCCTGCCTGGGCTGCTGCCAGTGCACTCCTCTTTGCATCAGATTCAACTTAAAGCCACACCGCAATTACACCTATTCACTGCCAAGTGATCCTTCTGGAAATGAACTGGATTATCTTCTGCTCCATGCAGAAGTGAGGTTTGTAGTACAGACTGCTCCACAGCCTGCATCTGGGTACATAACTGCACAGAAATGCACAATGTACAGTCTGCTTGCAATACAATAGAATAAAAGGAGTGTGGGCAGTCTCTTAACATTACAAACATATCTTAAAACTAGCAGCAGCACCAGGGAGTGCTATCTAGTAAGCACATCAGGCACAGATACTGGATCTGCTCAGAATTATTTAGGCTTTGAAGCAAACACTGCAGCAGGTTGTCATTGTCACATACCTTTGATTACAAATACAAGAACTTGGCACCAACCCCATCCCTCCAGCTTCCTGCAGTCAGGTCAAGATTTATTTGTTCCATCTCCAAAAAGTACACAATGCCTGGAGAAGCGTTCTAATTTAAGAAGCACATACTGCAATTTATCTTTTTTCTTCCTGCTAACTTTCATTACATGTATGGCTTAATATACAGCTAGTTGTCTGATCCTGAGCAAGCAGATTAAAACAAATAAATAAATAAAAATGTTTCTCATTTGAAACACCTGAATTTTTGTCATTCTCTTCCTCCTTAGACCACATGAATCTTATACTCTCCAAGAGCAGAAAATGCTTCCTCAGGCGTGATTTCTGGCATTCTCTTCAAATGCTAAAATATCACCACTGTCTTGAGATAATACAGACCATAAAAGGGTAAAGCAGACACTTAAACAAAAATGTGTCAGGATATCATCATTGAATCTCACATATCAGTTATACTAACAGGTTCACTTTACACCTTCTGCTCTTGCAATTCCTCCCATTGAGACAATTTCCATCCATACTGGAGATCTGGTTAGAATTTCAACCACTTCTATACTTGTTTACAGCAGTATTAGCCTTAATCCACTTAGTCACTATTGCTAAAGCAGGAGTTCTAGCGACTACTCCTTCATTATGAGGTTATTGGTGTCCTTATTTCTATTCTCAAGGTCTAAGTCTTTTGCAGATATTCCCTAGTGCTTAAAGAGCTTCCTAAGCAGCTTCTGGGAACATATGTTGTTTTTACTAGCTCCGGGTAGAGTTTCACTGCGTGTGCCAAGCAGACCTCCATGGGGCCCTGTCAGTGATCAACTGATTTAGTGTTCAAAATTAGAACCCAAGCCCAGCTACTTTTGGCAGACTCACGGCAAGAGTCTTAATTCTTATCTGCATTCAGCATATCCAATCATAGTTACTTGATTTTACTTACCCTGACATTTTCTCTACTGGTACATTAAAATGGACTGGCAGTACAGTGCACTCTACAGTGCATTAACATGGGCTGGCGGATACCTCTCTGATTTGCAGAGCCCTCCCCAAACAAGAAGCTCTCTTAGAAGCTGCCTTGAAGAAAATGCCTAGAGATACAATTTGTATTGACACAAACCACCTATTCGACATTAACAATAGTCCTTTTAAATTCAGTTGTAAGTGGAAAGTCTGAGGGATAACAGGCAACATGGCTCATTTATTCCCAAAACAAGGACATAATGCTGAAAGGTTTTCTAGAAAGCATATACTGGATCAGTAGAATATTTTTTTTCCTTTTTCCAAGTCTCCCCAGAAATATTTCTAGTGGAGATGCAGATCCCTGAGAAGGGAATTTAAAATTATCAGCTATTACTTTATGATTCCTAATTAGCTTTCAGAAACCATCTGTTTTCTATGAACACCATGTTGAAACTGCTGCTTAGGATACCGTACAGAAAAGTTAACTGCAACTCCAGGAATCCATGCTTCACACTGCATCTGTTAAGTATCCCACAGAGCTTTCCCCAACTTTTCTTTTGCGGAAAGCTGACTGTAGCAATATTTTTCATTATAAAACTCTCTGCTTACGAGTCTAAAAAAAATCCTTTGAAATTGTTATACAAATATTTACATTCAATACGTGACAGTTACATAATGGTGCCTTTAAAGGAGTAAGAACTACTACTAAATGCAGAGAAACTAAGTCACCCTGAAATCTGTTTACATGCAAGGATTGAACGCAGCTTTCCGCAGAGCCATATTAAAGTGCAAAACTGATTTTTACGATTCCTTTATTGCATTTAAGACTCAGATCAAACAAAACAGGAGAGCTCAGAGCCTGCAGGTGAGCAATGGGCAGATTCTCTGGACTTGTGCTAATTTTTCTCAACACAGTATCTATCAGTACAGATATCCCTGAAAGTCTGTCTGGAGAATAATCTAAAAGATACAGTATGAAGTGCCTGCAGTACTAAAACCAAGTTCAGTGAAAGTTCTTAGTCCTCCTGGGAAGCTTCTTTTCTGTGATTTGGTTGCTTATTTATAATACATAGGACAACTCTAAAAACAGTAGGCTTAACAAGCCCCCAAACAATTCACAGCAGAAGTGCAATCTTCCCCTACACACAGTTTCCCTTAATATGCTTCATATCTAATTAAGTACTGTCAACCCAAATTTAAGTTTACACAGTGACCACAGAAATGTTCGAATATTGCTCCGTGCCTCAGCAAGTTACTACTGTGAGAAGTACATGCAGGGAAGTAAAAAGCAGTGAGACTCAGCAAGAATAGAAAAGCAGCAAAACTTAAGAATAACAGTTCAGAAAATAACACTATTTTAAACACATACATGTTTCATCTCACTCCAATCTTATATAGAGATGGGGAGAGCAAAAATTTAAAACATTTTTATAAAGAGATAAGGTATTTTATGGCTTTTTAGCAAGTACAGAAGTTAGAAAAGTAAATAATATTATTTTTAATGCCTCATAGGCTATATGCAAATCTATCTACCTTCAGTCTCTAACTGTGCCACCCTCTTAGCCATGCACTTTAGAATTTATTCCAGTCATTCGCCAACTCAGAGATTTCACAGTAAATATTGACTTTTTCTGTCAAAATCTGCAAACGTCACACACATTTTGCTTTTAAAACAAAGGCTTTTAAAATAAAGGCTTTTACTTCCATCTACTTCAGTCAAATAGGCTGAAGTAAAAGCCATGCTTATTATGTGTCATTGTAAAATCCTTCCATCCAAAGCAAATTAATGAAGAAACCCTCTACATTGATTTATTGGCTGCCACTATGAAGTAGCAGATGCTGCATCAACTTTTTCTAGAACTGCCAAGTAACATTATTTTAAAGAAACACTCCAAAAGTGCATTTCATTTACTTCATGATGGCCCCTCCAATCTCCACCTCACAATTCCTGGGAAACACAATTATTCATTCTTTACTAACACTAAGCTTGTGAAAAAATCAGCCAAAGGAAAGTGAAACTTTAGCCCACTGAATTCAGTTCAATTAAAAAAATAGTCTTCATTTGACAGAATTCCTAAAAAAAAAAAAAAAAAAAAAAAAAAACAAAAACAATCAGTCTTTGACAGAATTCCCTTCCTGCAAACTGAGATTATATTTACCTATTTGGAGTGGTTAGAAGCTTCAGTATTCCATTGATTAAAATCCAAGAAATATTTTTCATCAAGTTGCAAGATTACTTATTCTGTCAATCAAGTGTTTTAAACAACTTTTATTACATCCACAACCAAAAATTCATAGTGGTTTTCTGACAGATTTGCCATGAGAAGATTTTATAATTACTCAATACTTTGTATTACAACACACACACACACAAAAAGACCTATTGATATTATTAGGTTACAATGTCTATTTGTTACTAAAATCCATTTCACACTGGAATAAAGATGACAAGACAGGGAGGAGAAAAAGCAAGTGAAAATTCACAGTCATTTTGCTATTATTTATAACAGCCCATACTATCGCTCTAAATAAGGTCGCAACACTATTAAAATACAGAGAGTTAGCATTTATTGTTACATTGACAGAATTTTAGAATTACTGAAATGTTACACCTGTCTCTCAGTAGAAACCTTACATTATCACCAGGAATCCAAGAACATTTCTTAAGTAAAGCACTTACACAAAATATTATATAAAAGAAATTAAAAGCTTTGGACACTTTTATCCTTTTAAGGTAGAAAGATGGCAAAGAGAGTGCACATGTAAGCAGGTAAGTTTATCTCTCAGCTCCTACGTACAACTTTGTTACACTAACACCTTGTCCAAAGATGCATTCATTTAGATACCTTCCCTAGCACATTAGCATTACTGATGGTAGGAAGAAAAAAAACCACACACAAAAAAAGTACACTAAACTTTGCCTTGGAAATGCCTCAAGTGATTTCAGTCTATCTTAATACAACACAGCAGTAGTAGCAAAAAAAATGTAAATCAAATCCCATCAAGGAGGTGATGGAGAAGGGTGACTGTGAATTAGAGGAAGGCAGGCATCAAGTTATTTGCTAAAGAAGTGATGCAAAACAAGTAATTTGCAACCAGCAATTTTATAATCACAGTTCTACAAATTAATAGCTTGTCCAGTGCTACATACTTCAAGCATATCTATGCACTAGTGAAAACATGCAGGTATTTTTGAAAATTAATTTCTCAGAACACAGATTTTGACCTGAGAATTTAATTTTTAAAATAGTTGGAAATGCGTTCAAGAGTTTGGAGATTTGAAGTGTAACTAATAAATCAAATTCTAAGAACCATCAGCCAGATTTAACCATCAAAGAATATAGTCTAGAGGATTATTAAAAGTGAAAAATCTGTTTAAATTATACTTTCTATTTAAAAAATACTAGATTTGCTGTTGTTTTGAGGATACAAATTCTGAAAACAAATTTATGTATTTTACAAAATACACAAACTCAAGTATACATATGCTAAAGAGTGCTACTGATAGAAGTCACTTTTCTCACTGAAACCTGGTAATACACTATTAGAATAAGAATTTCCTTATTAATATTCCATTTTACAGAAAAACTGCACTTTCTATTATAGTAAATAACAATTAAAAGATAACTTTTTTTAAAAAAAGTTGTAACTAGTTCCCTGCCAACTGAGGACAATTTATACATAAGGTCCTCTCACAAACATTCAGGTGTCATACACAAAATATGAGGCCCTTAGCTAAAAATAAAATTTTTCAAGTATGCTAGTCAGACTAAAAATGGCTCACAGTGTAAGGGAAGATGAATCATCTAAAGCATGTTGAAATGAATTATATATGGATATATGAAACACTGAGCAAAAACTAAGGTCACAAAAAGCCTCTAACTTCAGACTCATCCCTAACGAAGTCAATTTACACAAGAGGTATTAATATTTATTTCTCATGTCACACCTGACAAGGCTTTTTTGCTTCAGTCCCAAGCCAATTTTGAACTTTACATAACCCTTTTTTTCCGTCATACAAAAGAGAAAGTGTTGTAATTCTTACCAGCGTATAAACACAGATTCATAGTTGGGTCTGCGTGTGAAAATACTGGACACTAGCTTTCCCCTTCATCCTTGCCCAGTACTTACAGCAATAAAGAATTTTTGTTCAGAACAATGAGAATTTCAGCAGTATGTCCTGTTGCCAGGATCTGTATCAATTCCCACTGGTTTTGAAGACAAGGAGGAAACACAGATTACAATTTTGGAAAGATTCTGGGAAAAGGAAAAGATTCTATTAAAAACATAGATCCACTTCTAACTATCAAGTGAACAAGCCAGAAGACAGGCATACATTGCCTCTGATGCACATGTAATTTCATAGGAATTTCACTAATAAACTCGACTACAGATGAAGGGGGAAAAAATGAAACACAAAACACATGAAAAGATTCAGAAGTCATTTCAGATATATGCTGCAGACTTGATAGCAGTGAAACACTGGGGAGTTATATTTAGCAGAAATATCCAAGGCCCTATTTCTGACAGTTTTTCCGTTGTCCAGAAAACAGGCCATGTGTATTGAGCATTTGTGTCCAAACACTTGAGAACAGCCAGACCAGGCACACATATCATTTCCTTAGCTTACCAGTTGACTTTTTTAATTATAATTTGTCTTTTGTAACTACAAGAGTAAGTAGAAAATGGTTTGTATGTGACATCAACATTCTCCATAGGATGGTACCATGAACCTTCCCGTTTCCTCTCTTCAGGGAAGCTTTTGATAAACAATGCCCTCCACTCCCAACCATCAAGTGAAGACCCTGGTGACAGAGTTAATGCAATGAAAGCTGCTTTTACTACTTAGTTAAGAATCCTTATTTAAACATGACGGATAAACTGAAGTTTTCCATTTCAGATAAGCATTTAGGCACTACCAGACTTGCATCTACCTTCCACAGATGAAAAAAGAAGGTCTAGGTTGTGACACAAGGATCTTCCCCACAGTGTGAGCATGAAGTAGAAATCCTGGAGGCCTAGCTATTAATAGGTTTGGAGTGCCTCTTCATTCTGGAAGCCTGCTGGGTTCCAATATGACATAAATCCCTTTAGATTTTTTTGCCACTAATATGCAAGCAGTGGAGTAGTTTCACATACCTTGACTTAGCAATACTTACACAAGGAATGCATTAGACTAAGGAGGATTAAGGAGAACTAGAGCAAACAAAGAAACGTAGCTGGATGGCACTGAGCTCTAGCTGTTCTCTCTTCAACCAGAAGTAGCTCAGTAAAAGTCCAAATAGCCGTGAGTCCATCCTTTCTTTCTGTAGTGAGTATGGGAGTAAAGAATGAAAAAACCCTCACTCCAACAATTGACATGTCCAACACAATTTCAAAACATTCCCCTCCCCCCATCCCTCCAAGATACAACTAAACATTGAGTTTATAAAGTACACTGCTGTTCTACTTGTTCTCACTAGAAAACTATATTCATTAAATTAGATAATCAGAGACTGAAGGGTTTAAGCGTTGTTATCTGGCCTTATAGACTTCATTTGGCTACTCATATTTTAATAGTTTTAAAACTAGAGATGCTTTTTTCTTCAGCAATCAGGCTGAATTTTCTCCCCCCACACTTGACAACTTATACTAGTGTTTACCTCCAAAAACTCCATATAAGACTTACTTTTTACTAAAGACTGGGACAGGGACTTCTTGAAAGCCTCAAATAAGACTAAGAAAGGTGCTGAAGTCCTAATCATTTTAGAGGTACACAATGTCTCAGTGCTTCTAGTAATTTTCTGTTCATGTCTTTTGATTTGTATTGGAACAAACAAAATATTTGTTAAGCCTGTTTTATTTCCATTAATATATGTGTAGTGTCAATCATACTTTGTTACACAGGTCTTAAATGAAGATTAAAAACTTCCTAAAAAAAAAAAAAGATAAAAGCGTTCATCCATCTAATCTGCCCTTCTCGTCATGAAGATTTTGGCAAAAAAAAAATTGCTACACAACATTATGACCAGTGAACACTCCTAATATTAGCATTTATTTTATATCTCCCATATATTAAGATACATATATAGGGAAGATGGAGTTACTGTGATGGTAAATAAAGTTCCAAAATAGAAGTTCAAGGAACAGAAACTTTCACCTCACATGGATTACTGCCAAAATAAGTGAGTAAGCCATGATAGTTACTTCAGAAATTCCAGTCAAGTATCTGCAATTCATACAAAGTAGTATCAACCACCTTCATTTCCCCACTTACTACAACACTGTTCTAAATTTTGTATATTTAGTGACACATATATGGGAGGAAAAAGAAGCCGTTTACATGTAAGTATCATAAATACATTTTCTAAAGTCAAATATTTGAGAAGTAGAAGATAGGAAAAAATTATGTGCAAAAGATGAAGTGTGCTGAAATAAATCAAAATGCACTCATGTGTGAAAACCAAGCAAATCTGTATAATAATTACTAGTTCAAAGAGTATTTGAAGCCCTCTCAGATCCTAAAAACTTCTCAGAAAATCACCCTGGCATCTTGAACTGCACCTTCTCTCATGGGCTTCTTGATAATGTGTGACAGAAGACAATTACAAGGTTCTCACGCATCCAATTATGTATGTCACCCCAAAAGCAAAAGCAAATCCCTTTCAGAAAAGGAAGATTAGTGCTTGAACTAGAAGTGTGTTCTTAAGCAGGCATCAGACTTCAAGCTAATAACAAATCCATTGTCTATACCAACGGCCACTCTGATACTAAAATTGCAGGAAATGTTATTATTTCTATATTAAAGCAAAGGAGGACAAAATACAGAGCTTTGTGAATCAAATTTCATCATTTTTTCATCATCTTCCTCTTAGACTTCACCAGTTTACAATATCAATTTTACTGTATTTATGCTTTAAGTAAGAATATATAAGTATTATATATTATAAAATTTACAAGCATGCATTAACATAAATATTACAAATGTGCTCTAATACATTATTTTTACACACTAATCTGCTGTACCAGAGCTTGCATGGGTACCTGAAGAGGACAGATTTCCCTGCTTAACCCCTCAGCTCCAGGCAAGTGGAGAGAATACTTTTCCCTTTGAGACAGAAAAAAATCAGCCACAACAAGAACTGGCCAGAATACTTAAGTCTACCACGAACCTTCGCTGTGCCATGTTTCCTCCTATGCTCATATAAAGCCAACTGTGTTACACAGATTTTGCTTCCAGAGATGTTTTCTTGAGTCAGACGTCAAGTATAGCAGCGTGTTCTCTTTGCTAAGAAAGCCAGAACACTGTCCAATTTCTAGAATTATTTTCAAATAGACCATCTAAAATTAGCAGTGCAGAGGCAGGCTGAGGTTATAAAGAACATTTTTTCTCTCTCCCATTCTTTCTCTGTAATACACAAACATCAAAGTCCTGAAGTTTCATGGATTAGCAATCTTCAATTTGATACAGGTCCCGAGGATGGTTTTGTGACAAGCAGTGTTTAGGAAAAGGACACAGGGAACTATTCTGGACATAAAGCATACGAGATTGTCAATACCAATTGGCAACTGGATATTGTTAGCCATGCTGCCCCTTCTAGTCCTGTATCTCAACAGGCAGTTTACTTCTGCTATTCCTAAAGTGATTATATAAAGGATTCCAGCAACAGTTACTTTTAAATGTACCTTGGTTGGATTGCCATTCCCAGTTGTAATATGATTGCAGGAAAGAAGAACTTTATCTAAACACATATGAAAACTGCTCCAGTTTCTAGGAAAACTTAGTAACCAAGTATTCGGAATGCTTTTGTTTCTAGCACAGTATGTGCTAGAAACATAATACAAAGTTTAAAAACATACAGAAATTAGATTTTAGGAATATATTAGTACAGCTAATCCAGAAAAGTCAGCCATACAGTCATGATGTCTTAGTTTAGTGTAAGTAGAACCCCAACTGCTCAATCAAAAGCCTTTCATCAAAGTCACTCTTCATTTCTGCAGGAAAAGGAGAAACAAAAATCTGAAACTTGGTAATAAAGCAAATATGTCAGAGGGAAAAATACTTATTTTTGTACTTTTTCTTACTGACACACGTGGAGGGCCTACAAGAAAAGAAAGAATGGGAAAACCCATTGATTCTCTCCTACCCCCACAGAAATCTGGTAAAAAAAACCTATTACCAAGTGCACACATTATATTCCAGTTCTCTTTGCAATAGGAACAATACTTCCCACCTCAAAAAGCATTACATACTTCACTTGGTAAGAATACATCTATCCACCCAAAAGCAACTAGATACGATGTCAGTCAGTCTGCAGTCTGATCAGACGCAGACCACCTCCAGGTCCGTAAGTTATACAATTCAAAGCTAGCTGGTATCAGATGCCTGCCTGTACAACCACATAGGCATCTTCTAAGTGTCTGTATTTTTGGGTCCCTTGCAAAATATAGGGAGAATAAGGCAAACACTCTAACTAGGATCCAGCTCCGCATTTATCTATGATTGAATCTCTCCTGTTCCATTTTATTCAGGTTTAAATCAATCAGACCCTTGATTTCTTTAAAGATCAACAGCAAGTTTTCCACATGCAAGAAAATGGCATTTTCAGAAAGCATTTACAAAGAGGATTCTGGTTGTCTGGTACTCAACTTTTCTTTTCTTTTTTTTTTTTTTTTAAACTGACCTATTTTCCAATAATTTTATCCAGACTGGAATTCCCTAACTAAATACTAGTTGAGTTGGAGGTTAGAGATAAGAAGATCAAACACAAGAAATGTCGAACCTACTAGCCTAAAAATCTAACTTGCTGTTTAGTTTACGAGTTCTATTCTATTCTTTTTGCTTTCTTCTGGAATATTTTAGTTTCTTCAAACAGCCTTCCATTGATTGCAGAGATACCCTGTGCCATGTATCAATAAATAAAAGACCAAATAAATAGGAAGAAAATAAATATTTAAGAACATGGCATAGATAGCATATTTGCACAAAAGAAGAAAATTGTTGTTGACTTTGTAAACAAGAGAATTGCTACAAGAACGCTGACTTTCACTGCCTGCAGTGAAAACACTATCACTCCTTTCTATGCAAAGCTTCCAGACTTCAAGCCACAGACAGGGTCATTGTTCCATTTAAGTGCTGGGAAGCATTCTGCTTTTAAAAGTTGGCTGTGTTGCTATTACTTCAACATTACTTTCCTTTCAGAGTCTTCAGACTACTGTGTTTAAAAGTTCATTGCAAAATAATCAGCTAGCAGTATTTTAAACATCAGAGATGAATATTCCCTTTCCTCTCTCTGACAAACTGTTTTCTGTTTCCCGCCGTATATTTATTATGGAAGAGAATGCCATTTTTCTTAATGACTGGTACGAATCTAAAAGAAAAGTTCATATTTTAAGATTTAAGTATATTTGCCTCAGTAGGCTTAAGAGACACTGACGATCTGATTACATCCAACCAAGCAGCTACTATAACAGATCCATCAACCTGACAATCTGAAAGTTAAATCTTGACTACAAAGTCTGCTTGAAGACTGTGTTTTGAAGAGGAATGGAGAAAATTCGACCTTGAAACCCTTTCATATGTGATTGGTAAGTAGCTTTATACTGTAAGGTGTTAACAGGCTTCTTAAAGAAAAGTCTGCATGTTCAAATGTGAGAATGCAAGAACTGTTTTACTGAAGTAACACAGGGTAATATAGTTAGAGGAAAAAAACTTCCAAGATCTCGCAGTAATGAGGAACCTGTGACACAAATCCTAATCTGGCATATGACAGCTGCAGAACGAATTAAAAAGATTTTTACCAGACTAATTATCTGTTAATGGCCAGGCTCAGCAGGACATAACAAATTCCCAAGGTTTAGTTTCCAAGTCATGTGATTCGATCTTTAGCATGGCAGATGGCAGACAATGACTGCATACTACTCTTTTATTCCAAGAGCTACACACACCATTTCTGTAACCCAGCACTGAAATTACTGTAATCATACACCAACAAAGATGCAACGTTACCACTGGTGACACCACTATTTTGGCAGTGATTGTTTCCCACACTGTGTGGCATGTAATTTTTATTAAGTGCTGTCAGCTCTTGGTGTGCACAGACAAAAATTGAAAACCCAGTAGGATTTATCCTCTCTATAGATTCACAAAGACTCCAGCAAGTTGGATATCACTTTTAACAAGACACACACGCTTGCTTTTAGCTAAAATATTAGCAATTTTTTTTCAGTCACTATGCTTTAATTTAAAAGTGCTGACTTCACATCAGGGTCTGATTTTGTGTTCATTTTTAGAAAGACTATTATTTTAACATCCCACTTCACCAACCTGTTAGTTTGATGGCAGTGGGTATTACCAATTACATATCTAAAGCTTACCTCACTGAAAAAGATTAAATTCACACCCAGTGGACCCCAGCCATTACCTTCCCAGTAATGTTAAACCACATTCTCAAAGCTACAATTATGTACACCTGTAGGGAGGAAAGAGATATACCTTTTCTATTTTATCTGTACTATATTTTGGGTTATGGATCTCCAGAAAGCAAGAATAATACACAGGGGTGTTGTTCCCCACCCCCACAAATTCTGAAGACCTTTGCTCCAGAGAGCCAAGTTTTCCAGTCCTAGACTGTGGCTACTTCACATGGCACAACCTTTATTTTTTGCATATGCAACAAAGCTGAAGAGCTTCCTCAACATTATTGTTCACTTCCAGTTTAAGGCACTGTTCTGAGATGACTCACTAGACATTCAAGGTTCTGTTTCTTTTTTAATACTTTTTCTGTAGCACCTTAAGCATCATAATTTTGTTACTTTTAAACAAAATCATTACCATTTTGCATTTTCTTTTTTCCTCAAAATAGTAATTGGATTGCTAATACGGACCTCCAACGACTGTGATAAAAATTGTAAATACTTCCTAGGATAAATCCTAAACCCACACATTATCAGTCTGTAGCCTTTGCACCGCTACAAGTAATAAAAATGCTTTAGAAGGTGTTCCATGACAAGATTTGTAGCTGGAAAAAGATCTCTGTATTTTCATATTTAGGGTATTTTTCAGATCCATGCATCTATGACAGGCCACAGTTAATTTCAGGTTAGCCTTCAGATAACAATTCCTTCCATAAATAACTACAGATGGGAATATTTCTATGCCCATGGACAGAGGCCAAAATTATCTCCTCTGCTTAGGTACACTATTTCCTCGTTTCTTCTAGTAATAAATAACCATGGCTTCCAGTTCTGACCATACCAATTCAAAGTCTGAACAGAAATATCATGTAGTAGTGTTCATGGATGAATTCATTTCCTGTCACACAGACTTCCTCAGGATTAGGGCCACTTTAATTCTTTTGTTTTCCTTAAGACTTTCAAGACATGTATCCCACGCTGATTAGACAGACATCTCTCCACAGCTGTTCTCTGAAACAATTCTAGCCTCTAGTACAAACCCAGCTTCCCCTAAATCACTTTTCATTGAGGTTTGCTAGCATTGGGATAAAACTTAATCTAACTGTAAAACCTTCCATATGAATTCTCTGTGGGATGTAGGTGTGTGTATACATGCACATGTTTACGTTAACTGGCATTCAGATTTTTGTTACTTTATCTCTAGCTCAACAGCTCTTCCAAAGTTGAAGATAGCCTAACTATCTTAAGCCTAACTAAAGATAGTAACTAAATACTGAAAACACTCAAAAACAGTTTTCAGAAACCTCAGAGACTGTTAGACCCCAATTATCTGCTCCAACAAAAATCACCTCTTCATTAATCTTAATTGTACAGTGACTACTTATCACCAAATTTGACTGGATCTGATAAACTAGAAGCCTATTATCTGTTTTCCTATGCACAGGGAAATCACAGAAGTCATCACCTTTTTCTTTGCTGCTAGGGGTTTTTTTGTCCATCTCCCTGAAAACTTGTTGGTCATCTTTCTCTAATCTAAGCAATCCCATTTCCTTCAATCTTTCTTCATATAACATGTTTTATTAGTTCTTTTAACTCTTCTCTGCATTTTCCATAATAAAGCTGTCTCTTGCTGCGATCATTGCATTGAGTGAGCCAGAGCAGAATGGCCACCTGACACATCAGAAACAAGATGATCAACTGTAATTTCTTCAGGGATGTTGGCTTTCCTCTGCTACACACAACATTGACATCATTAATTCATCTTCAGCCATGATCCTTTACCACTTCAACCAGAACTGCTTGCCATTTCCTATCTGCATTGTTAATAACCAGTGAGTCTAAGATTACTCAACCTGCTTGATCCTAAGCTATTTCTGCAGTTTGTCAAGATTGTTCTAGTTTTCTGTTGTCCAAGTTTCCTGTAGCTCATGTTTGGTGTGTTCTTTGTATCTATTAAGCTTATCCTCCATTCCATCTTCCAGGTCATTTACAATGACTAGTATAGACACACATTCATTGACCCCTACTCAATATAAAATTCCAGTTTGGCAGTGAATCATCAATAATCATTCAGAACTATGCCAACTGTGCATCCAGTAAGTAGCGCATTTTTTTCCTAGACCATGCTTCCCTACCTGACTGATGCGAAAAGAAAGTGTCAAAAAGCTTACTTCAGATACAAGGAAGGAGACACTACTGCTTTCTTCCCCTTGTCTCTCTCCCCAGGCAAGTCATTTTCATAACTCTTTATTGTTAAAAGAGCAACAAAAAAACAAACCCCAACACACACACACCCCAAACCCCCACATCATACGGTCTGTTGAAGCATTCTGTGTCCTGAGCTCAACCCAGATCAGCAGGCTCCCTGAACAGACAGATGCTACATCAGAGCCCTTATAGCCTATAACACACGTAAAGGCAGCTGCTCGAAATAATGTGGAACTTTTCAACTTCCAGGGAATAGAGATATTCCACTGCTACATATTTGTAAAAGGGGAAGAGGATCCAGCCAACCATCAGCAAGTGATTCACAGTATTGCTTCCTCAATTTTTTTCCCCGTAAGACTCGGAGTGAATCTTACTTGGCTCAACCTTAGGACACTCATCTCATTCAATGAACATCAGCTGTAGGACTATTAAGACTCTTCCAGGACTGCTCTATACTCTTTTTCAGGGTTTCCCTATGTCTTGCAAAGTAATCTTTAGCTCTTTCCCACTGTCTTTGTCTCACATCCATCCAGTGAATAAGAAACATGGCTCTTAACAACATCTAGTATGAATTTTTATTTTCCTCCTCTGTACTGTAAAAGTGTGTATCTTTTCTGATTTAATTACCCAGGCCACTTAGTTCCTATTCCCTTGGAAGGTCTCTCTCTTGGAAGTTCTATTCTCTCTTTTTTAAAGACAATCTAAATACTACTTCTGGTTGCATCTCCATCGGTATGTTTTACTGTTTCCCACACAATATTAGTTTGGGGACTCAAGTCAGCTAAAAAAGCCCCAAACAAACAAACAAAAAAAACCACCCCCCAAAACCCAAACCAACAATATATATGCCTCTTGCATGATATTCCACTCTTATGTCGCAGCACTATCCACTGCTGCATCGAGACATCTCAAAGGTAATGGTCCTGTTCCCATTCTCTCATATGACGTTCTTGCACTCTGCTGATATATATACTATTGGTCTTATATTTATGTATATGTATATTGGTCTTATAAACCAATATACAGACTGTAATGACTTCCCACGCTGCGCCTCCATGCACACACACACACCCCCCCGCCCCCAAGTAGACATAGCTCTCATTTCTGTCTTTTGCCACATAAGAAGATTAACATGCTTTTTGCTGAGGACATCAACCACAATTATGAAAAGTCTTTCTATCCAACGTACCTGCTCTTTTAGTAGTTACATTGTCAATCTTATCTGTAGCATCAAATCACCAAGTAGCCTGCTGCAGGTTATTTGGCAAATTTTAAATTGTTTTCTAAAAGCCGACTACCTCTTTCTGACCCTCAATACTAAGATAAATGCAAGGACTATCATTACGGTTCAAAGCCTTAAAGCTAGATGAGGAAAGACTCCTTCCCCACAAATGCCATACTTCTGTGGGATCTGCAATGCAGAGAATCATTCCCTTTGCAGCTGCCACTGACATTCGTCATAATATATATAACATATATAAGCCTTTTTAAGAGTTGTGAGGAATGCAAGGGCTTAAGGAATTTTCCCCCTCGTACTTGCAGGTCAATACAACATTTCAGCTTAAAGTGCTGTTTTAATTTTCAGCAGAACTAGAACTGCAAAAATGTTGGAGCTTTCTATGTTCTTGCAAAATTGCCTGCAGCATAAATTAAAATCTGTGCTATTTCCAATACATTTGTGAAAGTACCTATACTAGGTTAGAGCCTGAGACATAATCTGTCACTGGAAAATAAAAAATTACAGACAGGAGACCATAATAAGTCTGATGAATACTTCCAAATGTAGTATCTGTTTTCTTCAGTTACCCATTTACTTTTAATTAGCACCTTATGAAACACTTTGTTAATAGAAAATTAGGGAGCTTTTGGTTTCAGAGATAGCCACCAAATACACCTGTAGCCCATCAAAAAAAGACCTTTAAAAATAAGGTTTATCTGTGGGATGTTCTCACTGTTTTGGGAATGGAGTATAAAAAGGTATCTCATCCACCTTTTCAATCCTGTTAGGGGTATTAATTCATGAAACTGAAACACAATGCAAGCTTAAAAAGTTACTATCTTTCAGGAATTAAGATGCAATTTTCTTTTGTGTGTCAAATAATACATGCTTCAGAGTTCTGCATGGCTTTTTCTGAGTTTCTCACAGAAAATTCCCCTCCACACCCCATCCCCCCAGATTATATTCCTTTAGGCAATTAGTCCAGGTAATTTACCATTAAGTTGCTACCCTACACTTTGCAATGACTGAAGCTTGAAGCTTGTTTAGCAAGATAGAGACTGTCCATTCTCTTCTGAGATAATGAAGGGTTAACTTCGCAACTGGAGAAGTTTCAGTCTGACTGTCCTTACTTCACAGTGGGATAGTGACAGATTCCAGGGAAAATGCAGCCAAGTAAGGGAAACACTTTGGTCAAACAAATATATCAGGCAAACCTCAATGTCAGAAGCACAAAGACTGGAAGCCTGCACTGCAAAGTTGAAGCTAGTTACTTTTACAGGAATATTTTTCCTCACATAGAAACCATCACAAAAGTCTTGGGAAGCAAAAAAGTTGGTTGCTCAACAGCTTGAAAGTGAAAAGCAGCCTTGCACCAATGTAGTTAAAAAAAATTTCTGTACTTGAGGCTACAAAGCACTAATATGCTAAGATACAGCACCCACACTGAAACTGAAGATAAAAGGAAAGCCTGTAAAACATTATAAAATCTTACAATTAAAAGCTAGATAATTGTCTGCCTTCATACACAATAATCAAGGAAAATATCTGACATGGATGTTATTCTGTGTTACTATTATCATCAAGATGTTGCTACAGTCAAGATTAATGAAATTGGAAGAGTAAATAACTATTTTAAGGACATCCTTTCTGTTATGCTGCTCAAAATTAAAAAGATTTCTTCACACCTCACTGGTTTCATGATCATATCTTACACACGTTAAATAGTTCTATTGGAAAACAGAATGACCCCATAAGTTAACAGCACAACACATTCCCTAATAAAAGGACCCAAATTTTATACATGCATGTTTTAAACACCGGAATTTCAGCATCAATTCTGTATTAAACAGAAAATAGAACCTAAACCCATTCTCTCTCAAAAAAAAAACCCACCTGCAAAAAATATGTATTTCCTCAGAGATAAAAATATGAAGGAGCAGGGAAAAGAAAAAAACAAAACCCTGAGAAACACAAAAGCTACATTTATAGGAACATAGACATTTACAAAATGCCTTTTTTTTTTTTTAATGGTTGCCTTTCAAGCTGTGCCAACACTACAACGAACATAAAAGATCTGCTTCCCTAGCAGATTTAGAAGAATAAGCAATTACTACATTAGAGAAAATAGGCTCAGAAATTTCCACCAATTGGTAATTGGCAGCAAAGCAACTCTTTCATTTGCCAAACCCCACAAAGCCCTTGAGCATCAACCTCTATATATACACCAGCAATAAACAAAAATGAAAAAAAAAAATCCCTATTGCCTCACACTGGGGTCAGCCCCTCATTTTGGAGAAAAAGAAACAAACAAATGAAAAAACCCAGACAGAAGTCTCTATCCCCCTAGATAAGTAGGAGAGGGCTTTTATTATCAGGGTGTTCAAAGCCCCAGGTTTTCTGTCTGGGCCACTGTATCCTATGATCACTTAATTCACAGTGACACTATGGTCGTGCAAGCAAAGGCTCCTTCCCAAAGTGTATGGAAAAGCAAAAAGCCCTTCTTCCAGATGGGAGATCTCCACATTGATGCACTACTATTGCTGAAACAGTTTTATACAGACAGGCAGTTGTACGGAGCAGCTATCTGCAGGCTGTCAGCAGTGAGAACTGGGGATTTCTTAATCCTGCTTGAGAACACCTACATCTACATCTGCAGTCCAAGTTTGATTATTGCCTTTACCATAGAAGGGCAGAAGAAGGTAATGCAGCAATTAGAAATCTTAAGACTTATTTTGAAGCATTACCAATAATCGGTCATCCTCATTGAGGACTGAAGACAGCCATCATCCACCATGGGTGACAGTAACATGCAAGAAGTATATGTGAGATTTAATGTTAATTAATTTTTTTGAATTCTGATACACTACTGCATCTTCCGCATCAATGCAGACCAGTGAGTTTCTACTATATTCATAATGCAACAGAAGAAGAGAATCTGAACTGAGAATCCTGGTTTTTGCTGCTTCATTTCCTGACTCTTTCCATCTACTTGCTTGAGAAGATTAAAATCATCTTATCTGAGACAATAACAGATGACTTCATGGGCAGAAGAGACTAATTACTGTATAATAAAAAATGATTATATATATACTCAAAGCTATTTTATTATGAATTAAACACGACTAAATCACATTTCAGATGTTCCTAGAAAAAGAAGTTGTGTTAACAGATTTCATTTAGAAAAATCAAACCTATCAGAAGAACTAAAGAGCACATTACAGTGCCACCAAATATTGAAAATCAAGAATCTCAGTGATGCACTTGCCTCAATATATTTAATACCAAATAACAGAAGTTCTTTTCAAGTGCTTAATTATAAAAAGTGTATCCACAGCACACAGAATATAACCAGAGAGACAGACCTCGTATCAAGACAATCTGAGTAAGTGCACCTGTTCTGCAATGCATTTGGCAGCAACTTTCAACATAAAAAGGTGCTTTTCAAGTAGTCGACAGGATTACAACCATTATAAAAAGCTTGACAATAAAAATTCCCACACGTGTTTGAACACAACTGAAACTTTTACAAGTAGGTCATGCAAATATATAGGTAGGTAGGCAGGTGTGCAAAAATGCCTGTTGAATGAGCAAGGATCATAATATTTAGTAAACAATTCAACAGTACAGGTACCTGATACTGAATACGATCTACTTTACAGCCTGTGTTGTTCCGTATTACTAAAGTTGCAATGCTGTCAAAGTTCCACATCAGTGTCAAATCAAAGTATCATGTACCAAAGTCCTGTTCCATGAAGGGCTGAGTCATTAACTTGACTGACCAACAGCAAATCTATTCCTGACACTTCAACCTGTTGCAGCAAAACATTCTGTGGACCACTCCTTTGCATTTCTGTGTGAGAGTAAAGACCTACTGCATCATTAATCCTGGCAGCATGTTTTTGCAATGGTAAAACTAAAAGCAAAAACATGTTGCAAACATATGATTACCACCCAGAATTATTCACTTCAGATAAAATTCTTGACCTTAGATCATGTCAGTTGCTACCTCCAGAAAGACATTTCAGTCCTTGTGCTATTTAAATAGCAATCTGTGAAAGTGAAATGGAAGGAGGCAGCAATATCTTTCTTATACCACTCAGCACTATGTAGTAGTCTGAAAACATGACTCTGCTTCTGAAAACACATTATGTATTTTAACAAGTTTGCTTTCAAATGTTGCAAATACACTGTATTACTTGAGACACTTTTTTTAGCAGTGCAATATAGTTAGTACATGAAAAAGATTTTTTGATATATTTTTTTTTTACTTAGAACGTAAAGTGGTCAACTTCTTTTGCGTTGTATAAAATTTTAAATTTTTGTAGATATTAATATTTTAATACAAACTTTAAAAGTTGTCATTTATTAACTGTCCTTATTCAGAAGCAGGTTAAAGTATATACAGTAACAAGAATTCAAGTTATGAAAACAAAGAAGCTTAGATTAACTCATAATTATTAGATGGTCACAGCAATTTATTCTCCTACCTGCTTTCCATCCAGCGTACAAAGTCTCTTGACTACACCCGAATCTAACTTAATGGCTTCTGTGATGTCAGTCAAGACCTGTTCGAAGGAGTGAGCAGTCTTCTTATTCAGCAGAATTCTCACAGCTTTCCGTGGTTTTACTCCACTCCTAATAACAGTCACTAATTTGGGTTTTATGAAATCTTTACTCTCCTTCACTTCACTCTTTGTGGATGTCAAAGACGTCAAGGATCGAGTAGACCCAGTCCTTATGTTCACACACCAGTTTGGATTGACATTCTTGGTGTAGTCAACTTTGCGATACGGTTCATTGGATGCACATACATAACTTTCACCTGAAAAGAAGATGACATTTTCATAATTTAAAGGGTTTAAGAGCTATTTTTTGTAATTTTTTAAAAAAAAGACAAATTTTTTCAGGACTGATTTTCCTGTATTTCAACTGCAGGCCATTTTAAATGGAGGACTGTAAATTATCAGAGCTTTCCACCCAAACAATACCATATAGAGTGGTTTCAACAGGTTCCGGAAGACCTCTGGTTAAGAAATAAAAATAAAAAATAAAGGGTAATAAGGGGGTTGAAGATATTTCCCACTTCTTTTGGATCAGAAGTTCTGACTGCAGTCATTTTGCAAGTGCTTAAATTACTTGAGCTCCCAATACATGACATTAAGAGCATTATTCTACAGCAAATATCCAGGTCCTTCTCTATATATTCCTCAAATATATACTTCAGGATGTATACACACATATCTATGTTTAATAATGAATTATTTTTAAAATGAGCAAGTTTTAACAAAATAAAATTCAAGCATCTCAAGAGTCTTGTCCTGAAGGACATTTTAATTTACCAGGAGGTTACTGCTTTTCTACAAAGGATACACTGTTGAAATGTAGTCACTTCAACATATTTTTTTTTAACACCCGCAAACACCTGTGGAGGCCACAAATGAGACTTTGAAACTACAGGAATATGAAAGGACATCTACACTTCCCCATTTTAATTTCTTTCTCAATTCAAAGCCTGCACTGCTGATACCTCCCAAAGTCATGAAAGTCAGAGGACAAAAAAATGTTATCGCAGGCTAGTAATACACACCTTTACATCAAATTATTTAAAGTAGCACCAGCCATGATGCAGACCTAAGGAATTTGTCAGTACTCTTCATTCCTTGACATAATACAAGGCTAGTGACTGGTGGTTTTGTTTGTTTGTTTGTTTGGGTTTTTTTAGAAGAGGATATTTTTCTCTTAAAACTGCTGTTTTTTCTTTACCACAACTCTTTTAATTCCTGGCAGCAATATTCAAGATGCAGACTGTGACAAAGGACATGTTTTAACTCTGGTTTTTTTCTGTAACCTGCATCCCTGGGGTCTCACAAAATGACATCCAAAGACTTTCTTGAAAAGGCAGAGCATTGCCAGAAGGATGAAAGGAAAGCATTCCAAACTGATGGAACACACCGTTCCTCCAGACAGAAAAGCCTTTCACTTATCTTAGAACTGGCTAAACATTTTTAAGATTAAAGCTACATGCTCAAGGTCACTGGTGGAATAAACCAAACTCACCTCCTATATACACGGCAAAAGAGTACACATCTGTTGAACAGCATTGTAAAAGTTACAAAATGTATACCTATATTTAGATAGACACTAGAAAACTTCTAAATGATACTCTTACTTTCTGAACTCTAGTTTGGAAAGCTGATTTAGCTTAGAAATTGTGTAGTCTATTTTAAAAGCAAGATAGTAAACTACTTTCAACTCCCTGAAGAATTACTGTGATCTGAAAGACTTCTTCCTGTTTCTTTTCCCATACCAGTTACACTGCTTTCTCATTTATCTTATATTTCCACGTTCTTGAAAGTTTAGTTACTGTATTTGCAAGAATTACAGATTATCATTAAGTCAGGTTGACAATGATTTTGTTTGGGAAAATTTGGCAGCCAGTTATGCCTCCACAAACATCACTGGGACCGTACTCCACGGAGGTACAAAGAAACAGTTTGGTGTGGAGTTTTATGGATACCACTGCCTTGCCTGTATTCTTCCTCTTCGCTCATCCCCATCATCATTCCCCCTCATATTCACAGATCAAGTGGTGCACAAAACTCACCAATACAGACAAAAACAGGACAACTCCTTCCCCACAGAATAAGCAAAGAAAAAAAAGGTGTTTCACCCATAAACTGCTTGAATGGGATTGCAACACAGCTGCACTCACACTAGCTCCAATCTACAGGTAGGAGAAAAAAAACCCAAGCCCACACAGCTTAGGAAGAACCACAGTGGCCTAGAAGCTTATGCTGCCCCTGAACTACATGCTAAATTGCAACAAGCCTGCAAGCAATCAGAATTACTCTGACCTGCTTTGAGCAAGACATTGGACAAGGTAACCTCAGAAGGTCCCTTCCAAACTAAATTATCCTATGATTCTAAATAGGTGGACAGTTCTCCCTTGACAGCTGTTCTCAGAGACCTTTCACTCATCTGTCCTGTTACTGTGAAATAGCAAGATGTGTTAAAAGTTGTTACAGCCGCTCAGCTGCAACAGAAAGCAAAGGCTACCCCCTCTACATCCTCTAATACGAGATTCAAAGGACTGTTCTTATTTTCTGAATAATTTCTAACAAACCATGAAGCTCTCTCTCTCTCTAAACACAGTGCTGCCAAATAAGAAGCATCTCAAAGAAGCTGGTAGTTCTAATTCATACTATTAGACTTACTAACATTATAACTGCTGATCACTGTTACTCTTCCCTCTACAACTAGTTTACTGTGTGACGTAGAACCCTGGTGTGGTATAACCCCAGGCAGCAACTAAGCAGCTGCTCACTCACTCGATGGGGGAGAGAAAATCAGAAGGGTAAAAGTGAAAAAACTCACGGATTGAGATAAAAACAGTTTAATAGGTAAAGCAAAAGCCACACATGCAAGCAAAGCAAAACAAGGAATTCATTCACTAGTTCCCATCAGCAGGCAGGTGATCAGCCATCTCTAGGAAAGCCGGGCTCCATCACGCATTAACAGTTACTTGGGAAGACAAATGCCATCACTTCAAACATCCCCCACTTCCTCCTCCTTCCCCCAGCTTTACAGGCTGGGCATGATGTCATATGGTATGGAATGTCCCTTTGGTCAGTGGGGGTCAGCTGTCCCAGCTGTGTCCCTTCCCAACTCCTTGTGCCCCCGCCAGCCTCCTCACTGGTGGGGTGGGGTGGGAAGCAGAGAAGCCCTTGGCTCTGTGCAAGTGCTACTCAGTAATAACGAAAATGTCCCTGAATTATCAACAGTTTCCAGCACAAATCCAAGATGTAGCCCCATACCAGCTGCTATGAAAAAATTAACTATCAGCCAAAACCAGCACAAACCCTTAAGACAACTCTTTCCATGATTACATGCTAGACTTTTTATGGATGCACCTAGCAAGTGACTTTGGTTTTTGTGTGTGCGTGTTGGTTAAGAACGCTAATTATTATTTGCCCCTACAATAAATGAATTGAAGGCAATTTAGGCATTGTTCTGGGTGCATAATGTCAGGCATTCAACTTTTGAAAGTTGCTGACCACTTGCTTTGAAGTTTATTGATCTGCATAAGACTTTGGTAATGTTTAATCATCCTCTGATAATAATTTATATATAAATAAACCTGACAGCATCCTATGCATGAAGAACACCTTTCTAAACACACTGAGTGCCCCTAGCATCTCAAAAGATTTTACATAAGCTTCAGTACATGAAGTCACCTATCACTTCAGAGTAACCCATTCAGCACACCCTGTCCAGCTGTGCACAAAAGAGTTAAAGACATTTTAGCAATCAGCACTACAATGTATGTCAAAACTCACCATCGTTGAGCATGTTCAGAATTACCCTTTCAAACTCAAAAAGAATGCACTTTATAGACCGTTAAAAAAACCACAAAACAACAAACGGACATAAGACAATTCAAAGTTAAACCTCAATGCTGAAGCCTAAATTAACAAAAAATACTGTAAAAAAAATGCACACCACAAAACCCCCTCAAAATTAAGGCTATTCAGAAACAGGGTCTCCAACTTGAAATAAATTGGTTGCTTTACATAAAGTAGTACAGGTAGAGAGAACAAAAGGTCCCTTTGCTAGAGGAGTTACCATAGAGGAGTCTCAATATGGTATGCTAGCTTTGTCTTTTACAGACACGTATCATAACAGAGTATCTTCTTTATACTATCATGGAATGTGATCTGCTACCAGAGTTGTACCTACAATAGCCCTCAGGACAGCAGAAATTGTCCTGCTATAAAATTCTTAGTATTGATTCAAAAGGATCTTTATTTCTTTAAAGTATCAGTATAAAACTTTTTGCCTTCTACTAGTTCCCTTGCTTGATGCATGAATAAAATAATGTATTGATTATCTGAATAGGTTGCAATACCTGTTTACTACAGATTTCTTATCATTATTTCTTTTCCTTTAAAGAGAGGCCTTGGTTTTCTTTCTCTGATGGGGGGTGGGTGGAAGAAGTGCTTTCAACTTAAAACAATGTAATACCTTAAAAGAACACATTTCAAATAACTTGTTTCAACTGCATTTTGCCAAGTCTTAAGCTGAAGCAGAAGCTATTTCAGCTTTTTTTTAAAAAAACCCAAAAGTATCTGGCAAAACTGATTGCAAAATTTCCGATAACTGGCAGATAGAGGAATGAGTAATTACTTGAGAACTGTAGTATATTACAGATTGTTTAGTAAGTGTTTTAATTTCCATGCTTGTTTTCTTATATTAGTCATATAAACTAAACTTAGTAACACAGGTTTTACATGGAAAACAGATTTTACTATTACACCTACAAGGCAGGCACATATGGCAGGATTAGAGAAAAGCCTGTAAGTGAGAAAACACATGCATTGACTTGCTTCGTTCATGACTTCAAAGATAAAGGATGAAGTTTTTACTCTATTGAAATTATTACTTAAACTTCTAATGATTTCACCACAGCCAGGACTTCACCCACAGTTTCTAAGCGCTACCAAGACCCTTGCAAAATACCAAAAAAAATGCTAGAAACAGAATATAATTAGGAAACCAACTGCTGCTTTCTGCATAACAATTACTTTCTAGAAATGAGTTAAACATTTATTTGGTTGGTTGAACAGGGATATACAATTGATCATTCGACAGAAGAAAATATTTAAGGAAGAAAACAAATGGCAGGGGTAAGTTACATCACACCTATAAAGTTCACTAGAGGAAAGTTTCCTACAGAATGGTGTATTCAAAAAGCATGGCTAAGAAAACAACACCCCTTGATGAGCAGGCATTTAATTTTTGAACACTGTGCTATTGTTTAAATTGTTAATTTAGCCATCCTCCAAAGTAGAACATGCATTTTTATATGTCTGGAAGGAACATCAAGTAATGCCTAAGAGTATTACCTCTCTTTTAAGTTACACTTTGTAGGTAAAAACCTGAAAGTGTAATGCTATATGTAGTATCTGCTCATGGCTTTAATGTATGACCTGATTTAAAATCTGTTTGGAATTAATTCATGTAAAAACACACACTTCTGATAATCTCCACACTCTCACAGAAAAACAGTATTTGTAAAATGTAACACAGAGCACTTAATTTCTGGGGGGTTTAAACCAGTCAAATTGATTTCAAACATTGTTAATAAAGTAACAGATAACTTTACAGCCAAAACCACACACATAAATAAGTTTGGCTGTTTCACTAACTACCTTGAGTGAGATTTTTCACGTGTGTAACCAAAATACATATCATCACAACTACTAAGAAAGTATTTTCTGAGACTTTAGTGGTATTTTGATCAGGCTGTAGGTTTTTTTTTTCTTTTGTACATCTACCAGCCCTAGAAAGTTGACACAACTCAACCAACAGGCATAAATAATACTTCAAATATTTACATTGCTGACTTTGATATGGTCAATTTTATGGTTTGAAGGCCCACTTTCCATTTATAGTCTTGAAAGATTTTAAAGCTAATGCATACTAGCCTTAACTGGCACATAGTCACAGCAGTTACAGTACTGGAAATAAATACCATGTCTTTAGCTTACATTAGCATTAACATGAATCAGCTCCCTAGTTTTTAGACCAGATCGTGAAGTTAGTCACTAATATTACATTGCAATTTGCAGGTAAAGTAGTAAACTATAGACTAATGAAGCAGGAAGATTTATTATGCAATACTTACTTTTTTTTTTTAAATGCAGAAAAAAATGCAAGAATTACAGACGTAGGTTACAGCTGGGACTCTGAACCCAGCCAAATTATTCTACAGCAGAAAGCTTAACCAGACTGCAGAACAGTTTTGGCAGAAGTATGAAACCTCCTTATAAGTTGGCATTATAATTTCAACAGAGCATATGTGCCATCCATCCCACACTTCATGACAGTACCCAGAGCAATCTAAAAGTGTCAATTCTTCCACAAAGAAATCCTGTTACCACCAAAAATTCCTCAAATGGGGCATATGCTCACTTAAAAGGAGTAACATCTGCTGATATTTTGGGTCACAAAATAATCAACAAATGGAGTAAGTTTACTTCTGATTCTCTATGTCTTATTAACATTAGAAAAAACAACTAGAAGACATGAAACATTGCCTATTACCAAGGAAACATTACCTGCCTCTAAATAATCTACCTGTGCTGCATTAATAACCAGATGCACTACCCATGAAATGAATACCTGTGTGGCTGCTGTGTGTATACAATTTAAGCACCCTGCAGAAGGATTCCAGTTTTCAGAGGGCTAACAGTCTAAACATAATACTCACCATTCCCTCCCAACAGTAAAATACAGATTATGAACTGAATGGATAAAAGAGAAAACAAGACTACATTGGTCACTCTGCCTGCTACATAGCCATAGACCATCAGCTGCCTAAATGCTGTTTTGCTTACTTAAAAACTCATCTACAAGGGCTTCCTCTTGCCATCTGTTTCTTCAACACTGTTATTCACAGGAAATGTGCCTAGCTCACCTTTCAAGAGATAAATGCAGGCATAAAGAGAGTAGGGTGTCCAGGAACTCTCCAAAATTCAGCCATGCAACTTTAGGTACTGATAGGAAAAGGATTTATCTTGTCCTTTTGTATCACAAGTGTACATCACTTGCAACTATGTGCAGTTTTGAGGAAACACAGCTGCCTGACAACTTGGGGCTCTTCACAGCGCAAGTTGTGTGGGCTGAAGCCCACTGCCAGGCATTTAACAAATAGCCTAGAAATATTCAGACTTTTTGTCCTTAAAAACAGAGACTACTAAAGAAAGATTTGTAGATATTTCAGTTTTCTTAGCATTAGGTTAAAAACCAGCTATAGATACACCATGTAGTGGGTGATGTAAGGTAGAAATTAAGTGTACAACACTCAAAAATCCTGAGTTGGGATATTTGAAACAAGTGTCTCTGAACAAGGTTTTCTGGCTTGCTTTTTGCCAGGTGTTAACAAGCACTATGTACCTCCTGAGAGTCACATAAAGCATCATGTTTTTAAATGACACACTGCGTAACAGGGAATGATATAGCTGGCACAGGTAAAAACATTGCTACAGAAAGAAAACTGTTAGGTCTTCCTATATTTCAAGCATGTCTTCCCCTGTGAAGCACATAGGACAGGGCAGGTTTCTAGGGTACATTTCATCTATCCATCTCACATTCCTCAGCTGCTTTTGGTGGAACTCGTTAGTTTTGAGTGCCAAAAGCTGCTTATTCAGTATAGCACAGTAGCTATTAGGGTTACTAACCTTTTAACTTTGGGACTCACAGGAAGGTACCTTTTTTTTTGTTCTGAAACACAAAGCCAAGCAGATTTGCAGACCAGTGTACTTATGGCACGTATAAGAGGGCTGATCTAAAAATAAACCAACCCCTTTTATGAAGGATTGGGTTATTTAAATCTCTCTTTCCTTCCTTTCTTTCACAGAACTTCCTTATCAGTTTCTTATGATTCCTTCACTTTCACATCACCTCCAATAACGCTGTGTAAGTCATGATCTTTCCTCATCTACAACATTTTAAGTTTCCCATGTATGTTTTAAACCTGGGATGAAAACCAGGATTTTAGCAGATGACTAACTGCTCCTAGTTCTCTTTTGACTTTATTTAGTCAGGAGGTTCAGAGGACAACTTCCTACAAGCTTTCACACAATCACAGAACAGCTGGAGGTTGGAAGGGACCTGTGGAGGTCATCTGGTCCAAACCCCTGCTCAGACAGGGAAAAAGCTTTCAGAAGACCATTAAGGCTTCAATCCCACCTAATACCACATGCTTCCTCCACAGAAAGTAAGTAATTCTTTTCAGGTAAATTATATTTCTTCTGTCCCTGAAACTAGGAGATGCACAGTGGTGGAACTGTGCTTTTTATTTTGCTTGGATGGAAAGTTAACTTAATTACATCTGTATTTCACAACCACACCCCATTGTTCCAGGACTCTGTAACTAGAGTGATTTGAACATGTATCTGGAAGCAAATGCTTTTAATGTTTTTTAATCACCCTATTATCCTTCCTTTTTACCCTTCTTTGTTAAACCTGTTACATTTGCCTCTTTTTAAAGCATTACAGCTGTTGGCTTTGGCACAGGAAGCATACCTTTTGGAAGAAGCAAAAATACAAACTGCCTACTTGGTGTTACTCTCTGCTTGCCCTGACAAGAGAAAAGATATTCTTGACTAATGTAACAGCGTGCATCAACCAGAATCACAGGTACTTAAGCAGGATTAAAAATGTAACAATAATCTAAGGCAGAAAATAGTTGGATCGTTCAATACGTCATGTCAAAAATATTCTTTTACTCTGTATCAGTGTGCCAGAGCCCATTTCTTTAAAGCAGATATTGTCCACTGTGCTACATCTCCTAGCCACGCATAAGGACTGCCCTGCTCAGAACCTTCCCAGCTCCTGCCCCCAAACTTCCCTACAGGTGCCTGTTGATTGTCTGCACAACTGTGCAGACAAAACTACTGACATTTACAAAGGACTGTATTAATTAAGCATTGTATTTCAAAGAATAAAGACTCTTAGCAATGCTTCCTACCTAGGGAACTAGAAAAGTTCTCTATCATGTGCCAAATCAATATAACTTTTCTTGCAGAGCATTACGTTTGGTTTCTTCTCCCCAAATCCAACATCTCCCAACTTTGCACCAGACCTTAACAATCACAATTCTCCACGCCTTTCACTACCAAGACAATGAAAGCACAGGATAGCGAGACAGAGCATGACTGACATCAATGTAAAACACAACCTCAGCACTAAAGAACTGCACAGTTCCTACTATTACCGTTGTGTCATGCTTTAGGAAGCTTATTTTTTTTAAAAAAACCTGAACTGTTTAGACAAACAATTAGTTAAATATGGTAGAGAATTAAAATGAAACTATTATTCCATTATTGCTGTTGAAGGGAAAATATAAAATTACACATGGAATCTCCTATTCAAATGTAAAGAGCAGTATAATGTCTAATAGCAATGTTGAAAGAAAGAAAACTGTAAGAAAGTCATAATATTCCCAAACTCCCATCCCCTCTCAGGATCTCTCTGCTCAAACAAGATCTGGATCAGACAATAGAATTCTTTATTCCTCCCATTCTAAGAAAACAACGAAAACTGTCAAACTCATGAGCCATAATGTTCCCTAATCTACAGGGGCTGGGAACATAAATGATATTTGCCTAAGGCTGGTCCAGCAGAGCATGCTTTTTGACTGTCACACCGAGTTAAGAAAAGCTATATGCTTAAAATGGAGCTTGTCAGTTTTTGACTACTAAACATGACCTGGTCAAATTTTTAACTGACTCAACCTGTAACAGTAATATTTGAAATCTACAATATGTCTTTGCATTAGCTATTTTCCTCTTAATATGATAAATAGTAAAACAGATTGCCAAATATAGCCAGCCCCCAAAAAGCATTCATCAGTGACTCAATTCAGCTAAGTTTGGACTATTATGATACAGAATCTGATACTGCCAGCTTTTATACCCCAGACAGATACTAACCTAATAAATGGCAAATAGGCCTTAGAGCTGGCCTGCACGGGGGCACATCAGTGTCCAAGAGCTACATGCACAGGCTTGAGTTGAGAGATGCAAATCTTGCTGGCTTGGCAAGGGTGGGTGAGCACTCACCTTCTGCTCACTTTATAGAACTGCCACTAACGAACCTGAGCTGCTATGATTCCATTTACCAGTTCAACAGCACTGATGATCCACAGACAGACTAGTCAATTAGGTATGGCATCAAGTAGCCACGCTCAGTCTGGTGTTCAGCCTGGAGCTGGCATGCACAACAGCACTATTTTCCTTTCTGCAAATGAAAAAGCAATACAACAAAACACCATTCAGAACTACTTCTGGTGCTACTGCAGTTCAAGCTATAGGATATCACCAATGTTCAAATATTCTAGAGCAGCAATTCAAGCTTGCTGTGCTGGAACTACAAGAAATAAAACAAAAACAGATCAGATCCTCTCCCAGCATCTCAAGAACAAAATAGCTGGCAAAGAGCTCAGGTAATCTCAAGAAATGATGGATTCACTAGTTGTCTGCTTTCTTCCCACCCCTCTATATGCTTTCCTTTCTCCTTATGGTGATTACACTTACCCTGGTAAAGTTTTTGGCATGCTAATTGGAGAACATACTAATCCAATTATGATGCTACAGGATTTTCTTAAGATTCCTGAGAGTTGTATTGGTCACGGATAGATGACTAAGTAATTGGGACTCTTTTTTTCCCCTTTTTATTTTACTGAGAAAGCATGGAAGTGGCATTTCGATTGTGACATTTGCTTTGCTTATTCTTCCAGTGAAGAGCAATGACAAAGGTCACTTTCGATGAGTATTTGAAGAGGCAGGAAGTAAGTTTTTGCTTTCAGTTATTAACCTATTGTGAGAGTATACACTGCATTTATACTGTTGTCCAGCAAGTCATTTTGTCTTTGTTTTGGTTTAAGCCATAAAAGCTCAATATTATTCCTTCTGCAATGTTTCAGAAGTCACCCAAATTTACCTTTACCCAATTTCTGCTTCACATCCTTTCCCTAACACCCCCACTCCATTTTTTTTTTAATACCTCTAAATTAATCACCAAATCATGGGAAAGATTTTGGTTGACTCCATATTTATTTTATTACCACAGAGTTGGCATTCCACTCTACAATAATTTCACATTTCCTCTGTTTTGACTGTGGAACAGCCTTATGGTAGATCACACAACAGGGAAAGTCCTCAGGCACTACGTTACTATTATAAAGCGCACTTTCACGCATACCTTTTTTTGAGTGAGTCCCCCTTGATGCAGCAAATGCTGTAGCCTCTCCCTTCCTCTCACACATTCTGGAGTGCCTGGTGCCTAACTCCCACTGCCTTTGCTAGTGAATTATATAAAGGTCTTCAGGGTCCTTTTCTCATCAAATTCTCCAGGTGTGATTCAGCATTGCTTTGAAAAGGGAAGTTTCCAAATTAAAGCTTAAAGGATACACAGCTGAAAGCCTAAAAGGAGGAGGCATCAGAAGACCTATAAAGCATACTTCTTCACTAACGCAAATCAGCTACACCTGGCATAGAGTCACCAGGCAGAAGACTGCAATGGTTGATGTATTAGATACCTAAGGAGAAGCATCCAGTGAAAACTGATCACGAACCTCACAGTGTGCACAACATAACCAACACATCTGAAAGGTTGATTCATGTAATGCTGAGTTCAAACTGTATTTTAAGACATCACATAACGAACATGGGGGAATTCTGCTCCTTGTTCTGGTAATTACCATTCCCTACAAACAAGGGGCACATGATTCATTTAGAAAAAAAATGTATGTCTCAAAACGGGCCAGAACTAGTCAAGCGCCGCCCTGCTCAGATTTGCAAGGTCTACATAACCTTAGCCACTAAGTCCCGTTATCAAAAGCTACTTAGGGACAATGCTGAAAAGCATTTCGTTCTATAAAATGCTTCTGGAAGTCAGACACGGTAGATAATTCCCTCTGTGAATACAGACTCTGATCACATTTGGGAACAGGACTTTACAGCAGTTTGTTTTAATAAGCGGTAGGGTATAAATATCCCTCTTCGCAGCACAGGGGCTTTCTCACCGAGAGCTGAAGCCACTGTGCGGCATCAAATGACAGCGTAACAACTGTTAGGGAACTACATCCCAGCACTTCCCTCTCTCGCACACGGTGGTGACAGAAAGGTAGCCGAGAACTTCCCTAGGGATCTTGCAGATGGAAATACCGGCTGCTTGCCCACCGTCGGGGCCTGCCCACGCCGGGCAGACGGCGCTCGTCCGGGCGGTGGGAGAAGCGGCCGGTGCAGGAGGCCTAGCGCACCTCAGGGCGGCGGGCGGCCCCTCAGGGGCTCCGCGGCTGAGGGCT
>JAVJGI010000001.1:15821452-15838667 GCA_035590275.1 Ibycter americanus | reverse complement strand
GGGAAGGGGCATGATTCTGGGGAAGCGGCTTTCCCGCGGCTCTGTCCGACAGGACCGGGCCGCCCCTCAGTGCCAGTTGGAGCTGTGTGCTAGCCCCCTCCTGGCTTTACTCTGGCTCAGTGACCAGGTTAAAACGCTAAAAATGCATCTAGGGCTCCTTTCTGCATGGCCTTTTCCCTAAAATACATCCCCGCAGGACAGAAAACTGTGCATCCCTGTCGTTTCCCTTCTTTGTTTGGGAACGCCACCACTCCGGGCTTCCCACCCTCTCTGAGGAGCCACATCGGCCCAAGGCCAGTTCCCGCAGCCTCGGCCTCCCAAAGGTGCCTCATCCCACGGCTGACGGCTTTCCTGGGAAAGCGGTTTGGTGCTCCCTGGGCTGCTCAAGTCAAATTCACTTTTGGTAGGAAAGGCCAACAGATGCATTGAAATGGCTGCAGTTTCAACTTCTTTCCAACTTAGTTTCTTTTCTTGACGTAACAAGAACATCAAAAATACAAAAGGCATTTACAGCCAGGTACAGGTGTTCCTTTTGTTCAGGTCTCTTGCTTTGAGAGATTCCAGCTGTGCTAGGTGATCACAGCTGGCCAGTCTCTGCTCGTTTGTCCTGGGCCCGTAAGAACCTGCGCCCACCCCTCACACCGCGTGCTGGGTTGGTGTCAGGGGGTGGCACTGGGGCTGATCCTCTGCACTGCCAGCGTCGCTGCTCCAGGCGGAGCTGCTCTGCGCGAAAATTAAATTAGTAACTGAAAGTCACATACGGGAGAGAACAGGTTTGTGAAAGTCCTTGTCGTGCTTAGGGCAGAACTCTATTCAGTAGCGACATTCTACAAAGCTTATGAGATATGTTGTCTAGTTGTACATACTGGGAAAGCGAAGAGATTTGGCTAAGATTTATCTATGTTTGGTTTTGTGTTTCAGCAGTTTTTGAAAACATTGTTTGCCATGCTTTCTATGGATTTATTATTTTTCACTTTTTATATTTTGAAATACCAATAAAATCAAGCACTATCTCACCATTATTACTGGGTTTATTACAAAGTAATTAAACACCTAGCTGCAGTATTCCTCAAGACAACACATGGAAAAACATCAGTGAATTTCACTCTTTATTGAAGCGTCAACTTCTGTTGTGCCCAGAAACCTCCAAACTAAAAGGAAGTGATAAACCATGGGACTGGGTTATCTCCTCAGGTGGTAAAATCAACAGAAGGAGCTGAACAAGGTGGGAGTTTTGTTACAGTTGGGGCATGGATACACCTACTAAGATTAGACGTGTAGGTCCTGCCTAAGAACCAGAACCAGGAAGCCACAAAACAGTAGGGAACAATTTTCCTGGTTTTGATGTGTAGTTTCTAGTCCTCTTTCCGGGCAAAGTTCCACAGGTGAAGTTCAAACTCAGCTGTGTAACTTTGCTCCAGAGTGGATTGGTCTCAGCTGTGAGGCTGTATTTTTCTTAAACGGTACCACATTGCATGGGCATGTCTAGCCTTTGCAGAAGAAATCATATTACTTGCTTTAAACCTCAGCTGAAGGTTATTTGGACTAACCTTTTTCAATTTGCTCAGAAGCAGACCACAAAAGCTCAGGGAAGTTTAATTTCCCCCTTATACATAACTTCTACCTCCTCCCAGCTGTTAACTGCATCTAGTATTCACAGTACAGAGCTCAACTATGTGCAAAGGACTCACACAGACTAATGTGTAAAATATATATATGAATTTAATATATTAACTGTGTCTATGACTGAATTTAGGTTGGAGAATTCAGTATCAGGGTAGAGATTTTATTGGTTTCCAGTTGTTTTGCTGGGTGGTAGGATACATCATGTGCGGGACTTGCTCTGACTACTGAAGTCTCTAGCTAGAGATGGGATGGGGGAAAAGGAATTTTATACAATCCCTACAGTAAAGCAAAACTAAAAGGGAATTCTCACACCTTTGACCAGGCAAATTCTCTCTTCTTCTCAAAGGGAATCCCCACTACAGAGAGTTTTTGAAGCGTGTACAGCCACGGTGTTTTATAGAGCATATAAACATGGAATTAACTTCTGGCCTGTAAAACTGAACTACTTCTATATTAAGAGGCTATTTACAGAGAGGTTGCAATTAGACCTGCATGTGTAACTGCCAAAGAAATTACTGGTGACGCCTCAAACATGTTCCTACAGCTTGTGCTCTTCCTTTTTGGTTCTTTTCAGATGTTTGGATTTTGAATAAGCTCTGTCAGCCCCCACTGGGAATGGTTCGCAGTGCTTCTATTTGTATGTATGCTTTGCCTTTTCCTTGCCACCTCATTTCCCCTAGAGAGATGTTTTAAAAGACTTTCAAAGATGAGGAATAGAACCCCAAAACAACCCTGTATGCAGGTGAACTACATCTGCTGTTACACATGAGAAAATTAATGTGCTTATATATGCAGTTCTGTATGGAACTGAGCTATGCAATCCCATTATCTTCTTCCCACTTTATCTTTGCGAATAGGGTTGATAAATGAGCAGTTCACTTCACAGCAAGCAATGTTACATGTATAAATGATACTTTGCTTATTAACCTAAATCTCCTGACACCATAAAAATGTGATTATCAGTCATTCTTGGGACATTCTTATTCTGTAAATATACATTTCCTATTTGAAAAGAAAAGAGCTTCCAGTTTTCACGTCCATCTCATTAACCAGTTCTCCTTCCTGTCTTTGCTTTGTTTTTTCCTTCTGCTTTATTATGGTAGGCATAACAAATTCTTGGTTTAAATATCTTCCTGTATCTAGAAGAGCTCCTATGTGTTTTGGGTTTTTGGTTTTGTTTTGGTCCATTGGTTTTGGGGTGGTTTTCTTTGTAACAAAAATCTCTTCAGAAAATTCTAAAAGGAAACCAAGAAAATTTTACCATCAGACACCATGTCCCTTCTTCTTCTTCTGTTACCTGAACTCCTTACCTTTCTGATTGGAATCAGTGGAATTAAAGTTGTTTAGCACATTTAATGGGTTGTTAGGCAAAATTCAGTTCAGGATCAGAGTTTATAATGGTTAGTTTTAGAAGAACATTTATCTGTCTGACCTTTGCATTTAGCTCATTTATTTCACCTTGAAAATGATAATATGTAATGTTGCTAAAGAAGAAAAAACCACCATAAACTTGGGATCTGTTGGCTTAAGATTTATTATGTAAAAAACTTTCTTTGAATAATTCAATAACAAAATGTTTACTTGTGGCACCAAAGTTATAACATTTGAGTATTTAAACAATGAAATGGTTATTTGTAGTGATTTGTTTTCAACTGAGAATACTAAAATGTTTCTAAAATATTCATACAATAAAACCTCTCAGCATCCCTGTGAGATGCTATGCCCTATTGATACATACATATATATATATATAAAATGGGAAACCAAAATTTTAAGTGACTTGCCCAAGTAGCAGAACCAACAACCTCTTCAACCGCATTCTTTTCATCCACTCAACAGTTTCTCTGTGAATCCCATGTAGAATATAGTATTGCTTTTAAAATGGCAGATGTGAATATAGACAGCTATACAGAAATGAGACATACAAAGAAATACATCAGCATAGGTGGCATATGAAAGATGTTTTAGCCCTCAGTCAGGCATAATCTCCTTATGCTGCATGTTCTTGTCACATTAATGCTTGTTGATTAGCGGGAATGTGAGTCTGAGGCTCATTGTATATTGAATTATCTTAGTACATCTTAATGTATCCTAGAGAAATGTCTGAATCCAGTATCTGTGATAAACTGTTGTAAATGTGTATTCAAAAGACCTCAGAATTATTCACCTGTTTCTGTAGACTAGACAAAAATGCCAATCAGGGGTTCAGTTACTTGTTAAACGACTTTGTACACTTTCCAAATGATTCCTTTCTCCTTAAATTTACCTTTAAGAGTATTATTTCTGAACATCCATTTAACAGTTCTGCAAGTAGTTAAAAACATATGAATATGCCTTATAAAACCAATGCTGAACCTGAAACACAAAAATGTAGAGATGGAAAGATCCTCACAGTATGTTCTATTTCAATGTGCTGTACCAGGAAAGACTCGAATATACAAAAACCATTCCCATGAAGGTCCTGGCCTCTTCATCAGTGAGATGTCATGTCAGCCAGTAGTTTGCTCAAAGGAATGGTTTTCTTAATATCCAGTTATTTTTTCTTCCAGAGTAGCATCTTCCTACAGAACTTCTCTAGCACTTTGCTGTTATTCAACTGAATCAATTTTGTCCCATTTTGTGATCCCTGATGTGGGAATGAATGAGAGGAGTGGGATGCTACCTCCATCCAGAGCAGCATGAACGAAATTGTGAAATATTCTCAAAAGAAGTAAGTCCTTCACATGAACCTAGTTTTTGTGATATAGTGAACATCTTGGAAGAGCTAGGATACGCTCCCAATAGGCGCTTTCTGAAGCCAACTGAGATCTCAGCCTTTTTGCACTTCAGTGAAAATCTGATCCTAGTTATCACTGATTTCTCAATGACATGAGGTCATGGTTCTCACCCATTCAAACTGGAACAGAGACTGCCACGTTAAATAAACTGAGTATGTGTGTCTACGACATAAATAAATACCTAACTCCCACTGCCTTTACTGGTGGGTTATACAAAGGTCTTCAGGTTCCTTTTCTCATCAAATTCTCCAGGTGTGATTCAGCATCGCTTTGAAAAGGGAAGTTTCCAAATCAAAGCTTAAAGGATACACAGTTGAAAGCCTAAAAGGAGGAGGCATTAGAAGTCCTACAAATTGTACTTCTTCCTTAATGAATCTACATTGCAAGATATCTGTGAATTTTGTTTCTGCTAACTGTTTAAGGTGGCTACATTAATTTGTATGACTCCTTTAATCTTTGCTTATGGCAAACCAAGAAAGCGTATCAGAGGAATTCTGACTATCCAATACCACTGTAACTGGATAAAGATAGAAATAAATTAGTATTCTTATAGAAGAGTACAGCATTTAGCTGTTATCAGAATATATATTCTGTAACACCTGAGAAGTTTTAATTTCTACTGGCAAACTATTGTATTGCACTTACCAATCTAAAAATTCAACTTATATAATTCAAAAAAATATTAAAGACATTTTGCATATGGAAGTCAACAAGACTGCTTGATAAGTTTAATATGAATTAACCACATGCTATATATTCTAAGATCAGGACCTCAGCATAATTTTAACTGTAAAAAAACAACAAAATGGATAATTTGAAGAGGAAAAAGGCATGATTTACAAAGAAATGCCTCTTTTACTCTTTTTTTTTTCCTAGCCCATAGAAAGTAGTCATTTTAAAACATGTCTATTACCTTTTTGCTGTTAACCCTAGCATCATTTTTGTATAATCATTGATAATTTTAATTCCATCTGTTGCTATTTCAATACAAGACATCAAAATTCTATATTTTCAATAGAAATGGCAGTCCGGATAGTTGCTATAAGACTGGTTGAACAATCCATGATCCAGGATTAAATGAATCATTTAATCTGTTGTCTTACTTAAAAGTATGATCAGTCACATAGTCTTAAAAATAGGAAAAATGTAAGATCTCAGAAAAAAAACCTCAAAGAATTATGTTATTTCAGAGGTTAAATAGTTAATAAGAAGATTCAAATAAGTCTTTCAAATATCACTGCTAACAGTTAGGTTTTATAGTGAATTACCAATATACTTTAAAAAGAAAAATTAATTGTGCTTTCTGAGATAGCTACTTCAGCAGAGGTCTGAAGTTCACTGATGACCCATACCTGATGAAATATGGAAACTAGGGATGAAAAAACCCAATGAAATAATATTTATTTTGAAACAAATGAACCGCTTAAGGAGTAATTTTTAAATATAATTTTATAATATGGTGGTTACTGAAACAAAGCCAACTACATTGAATTCTCTCATCTGTACTCTTGTTCCTAGATGTTTTTTCCCGCCCGGCTGGGGTTGCAGCCCCTGTTTGTGCCGGTACAAATATCTGTGCAAATTTGATCTGTGGAATGATCTTGGTTGAATACTAACCCTCACCTTCAAAAATGGGATAGGGCAGGAAGGTAGGGTAGCACATTTAGCCAGCTTTGAGAGCAAAGCCTTTGTACAGTGTAGCTGTATGGGAAAAGCATCAACATTTTAGGCCTATGAAGAAGCAAGCAACACAACAACGGCAGAGAGTGAAATGAGTAATAATTTTCCCTGTTGCTTTCTTGCAGTGTCACAACTGACTTCACTGGCTTCAGTGTTGTTTTCATCCAAGAAATGATTTTTTGCAAAAAAAGGGGGAGTGTACAAATATTATCTTTTCATAATGTCACCAAGCTGCAAGAAAAAGTGAGGTAACACCTTGCATCAAAGAAGTTAATACAGCTGTTTATTAGAAAAAGGACAGGCTTTTCAGCATACAAACCTCTTTCACATTCAAGAAAGAACCAATATATTTAGTACCATTTGGAAACAGTTTTGGTCTATGCAAAATTAATTAATTAATTGTGTTAATCAAATTTGAGATCAGAGTGGCATATTAGCTTAGCAAAAGAAAAGGTAGCAAGTTGACTAGCCTTGTGATAGAGAGTAAAATAGGTGATTATTGCCTGTGGGAAGTAGAGGCATAACAAGGAACTGCCTATGAGAAAAACATTATGTGTAAAAAAACCTCCCAACTTTTGTTGATCTAGGAATTTTAATACCTAATAGAAATAGGCATTTTACTACTTAGATTTACTTTCTGGAGGGATCTTGTAACTCTCTTGAGGATTTCGAACGCATAATTAATGCAGCAGAGATTGATGATGCTTTACAGAAATACCTTGAAGACAAGAGGAGGAGAATGAAATGTAGAATTCAAAGTGTGAAGTCATGTATTTAGGGATTAATTTCTACTTCAAGATGGAGGCTTACTACTTGGGAACAATAGAAGAAAGAAAGAGGAGAATGAACTATTGATCAGAAGTTTTCTCTAAGCTGCAAGAAAGGTAAATGTAGCCTTTCACCTGAAGACTATCACATGCAGTATTTAAAGAAGAAATGGTGCGGGGAGCCTCTTCCTGAATGAGCAATGGCTGAATGTAACCTATATACTTACAAAGAAGAATTAGATTTTAATTTTTTTGCCGAGAGGAAGCAAGCTGTTATTGCTGGTACGTGTTGCTGTGTCCAGGGTGAGCATGGTCATGTCCATGAGTATGTATCTTGCTTTGGAAGCCTGTGTATGGGCCTTACCCTTGTTGATACTTTGCAGTGGAAGTCTTGGGTCATGATGCTGTTCCCAGTAAGAGACTTTGCAAAGGGTCAGAGCCTTTCCTTTTGTTGTACTCTACCAATACAATGATGGACAGTGTTGTGGTTTAACCCCAGCCGGTAACTAAGTATCACGCAGCTGCTCGCTCACTGCCCTCCTACAAGAGATGGGAAGGAGAATCGGGAAGGAATGTAAAACTCAAGGATTGAGATAAGAACAATTTAATAATTAAAATAAAATAAAACCAATATTAATTATTATTATAACAATTATAATGAAAAGAAGGGAGAAGGGGTGAGGAATAAAATCCTAAGGGAAGGGAGAAAAGAAAGCAAGTGATGCACAATACAGTTGCTCCCCACCCACTGACCGATGCCCAGCCAGCCCCCGAGCAGTGGTGGGCAGACCCTGGCCAACTCCCCCCTGTTTATATACTGAGCATGACATCCTATGGCATGGAATACCCCTTTGGCTAGTTTGGGCCAGCGCACCTGGCTGTGTCCCCTCCCAATTTCTTGTGCCCCTCCAGCCCTCTCACTGGCAGGGCCTGAGAAACCGAAAAGTCCTTGATTTAGTATAAACATCACCCTGCAACAACTAAAACATCAGTGTGTTATCAACATCATTCTCACACCAAATCCAAAATGCAGCACTGCACCAGCTACTATGAAGAAAATTAACTCCATCCCAGCTGAAACCAGGACAAACATGATCAAAAAGGGTTGCAGACGCTGATGAGAATTTTGTAGCATTTTTTAGAGGTCTGTCACCTAGCCAGCTACTGAGGGAGACTGAGTTTTATCCCCTTAGAGCGATTTCACCCTTTTTGTGCTAGTAAATGTTCTGTGCACATGACTGGAGGCTGGTTTCAGCGTAGAGCTCTGGTAGCTTTTGTTAGAGAATTCTTGCACCTAAAGGTAGGTGTTGTTTTGGAGCTGAGGGACCAAACCCAATCTTGGCCTTCTAGGTTGGTGTGACTGCTCTTATAATTATGGTGTGAATACTTTTGTGTGTTTTGTCAGATGTTCTGTCAGATATTCTTCTTGCTGGCAGGGCCTGAGAAACCGAAAAGTCCTTGATTTAGTATATTTTTTTATGCTGCTCTTCTGCTCCCAATTACAAGCAGAGGTTTTAGTTAAGCAAAACTATTTTGTCTGTTCATAGGCACACTACAAAATGAAGTTCAGTCAATGGGGTCAGCTCCTGTACAGAAAAGAGGAGTCATTTGGCTTTCATTTTATAAGAATCTTGCTTTTATTTTTAAAAAGAAATCAGATACAGTTTTGTGAAATATTTCTTTAATCTTCAAATGCTCTTTCTGTATCAGTTATATTTTAGCTTGCATGTTCCAGTACTCTTTGTATCTTTGACAAGAAATCTATATGTTTGACTGCTTGCTGCCAGCAAAACCATTTACATTAGCAGCAGAATGATGTCTCTCAACTGCTATAGGCAGTGTGGTCAAACCTTATGCTGGAACTTTGCCAGATTGAACTTTTGCCCTAATTAAAATAATAACGTGCTGCTTTGGGGCTTCATTATTGACAGTGACATTGTGAATATGACATTTCTTCTCTACAGGTGACTTAGATTGAGACTGTTGCTACCTCATGATTTCTTCTTTTACTGTTTCCTCTAAGATCACTCATCCTGACAGGTCTGAGAGGAGGAAAAGAATCTGATTTATCAATAAATAAAGAAATCATGAGAGGTAAGGGGAGGAAGTCTGGTGAGTTTCTCAGGTCTTGGTAGTGTGTATGGGCTAGAAAGTGAACAATTTGCTGCAAAACCAGTCATGTTTCTTCCAGAAGGGGTAGTGGTTTGTGCTGCTTTGTAAAGAGCTGGAAATAATCTAGAATTAAAGCATTTGCATGGAGATTACCAAATGCAGCCAACTCTCCTCTCCAACTATTATTCCTGAGAAGGCAAAACCTTAAGCTAAATAATTTCAAGGTCAGTTGTAACTCAGTTAGGAATAACTCTCAGTTATACTTCTAGCCGAGGGGCACAGGAGATCATGAGAAGCTAGCTGCTGACAAAAGAACAAGTATTGCTATAGGCACAAAATAACCTTGGGCTGTTCTAGAGTTTTCAATGGATGTGCTGAGGCCTGAGTTTGGAACAAAAGTAATGATGCTCATTCTTTTTTTCCTTGTAGAAAAATTAGATGCTAGGGTTTAATTCTAAAGGAAACCTCAGTGAACTCATGGAATCTGAATCCTATTTTCAGGATTAACTTCCTCCAGTCTCAGAGATGGGAGATTTTAATGCAACATAACCCTTTGGTCCTGTAGAAGTAAGAAGGAAACTCTGCCTGAAGTACTCGGTTTTATCCCTTGCTTATTTCTTTCCATAATGATAGCGGGCTAAGTGCCACATGTACACTGAAAGGACTAAACTTATAAAGGTTACAGTCCAAAGTTCTTATCTGGAAAGGGTGTGCATGCAAATGGTAATTCATTGACTTCAAAAACTGTCCCATGTGCTTGCAGAACAAGAATCAAAACACAACTGACAAACACAAGAGTTGCAATAAAGTGTCCTAGGGAGGGTTTTCTCCTTACCGTTAGATCTTTGATTTTGATTTTTATTTTTTTCCCTAAAATTAGAGTTTTTGAGTAACTCCTATGTTCTCTTGCCATATACAGAAAATATTATATGACTGGACTACAGGGAAAACCAAAAATATTCACTGCAACTCAATGTTTTCAGTTACGGGCACACAGGTGTTCTATGTCTCTTCTTTCCCTCAATGGTTTAAAACTCACTATGTTTAGGCTGTTTTGTACAAGTTAGTGGTGAATTTTAAAGGTGAGAAAAATCTATGGAAAAAACCTTTCTAGGAACTTCTACTCTCTTCTAGTAGAGAATTCTTAGGAAATATGATAGCTCTTACAGGTTTTTATCAATACCTGAATTTTTTTTGTGTGTATATATATATATCTCTAAATAATATACACATATAGTTTCAGCATGTGTACTACTTTATAGGACAGAAAACTGTAACACCTGGAAACTAGTAGTTAGCCAGAGCAGATAACAGGGAATTAGGCTATTAATCTGCTTAACAAGGACATATGCCAAAGTAGTTTAAATTGTGCTAGTTTGTAATTCTATTCTTATATAAGAGGAATTCAAATTTAGCAAGACATGCAGTGGTAAAAAAGATTTATAGTTCACTGAACTACTAGTTTGTTGAAAGTCCAAATCCAAGTGCGATAACTGTCCTATTTCAGTGTTACAGCCATTAATATACAGGCTTATGGTCCAATACGAGTTGGGTTTATACCAACTGGGATGGCATATACTTGATTGGTGTGCAAACTTACATATTTCAACAGATTTTCCTTCTGGTTTTCTGTTCTGTTGTCTGATCCTTTACTGGAAAATTAGTGATAAAAGTCTGCTGAAAATACTTCTAGTTTGAATTTTATCCTTTTTTGTAAATTGGACGTTTGTGTTGCCCATGGACATTTTGTTTTGAATAGCAAGAAAAGAGCTATGCTGTGAATATGGTAGAACTTTTGCTACTCTGCTGCTTATTTACTGTAGAGCAGGAAATTCTGAGGCTTACTAACCTCTAAAATTGTAGGTCAATATTGTTTGGCCTTGGAACATCTATTGCAAGAAAATGCTGTGGATTAAACTAGGAGAACAGGGGATTAATATTTAGTTTGTAAAGTATTTCTTACCTGAACACTTTTGCAGACAAAAGGTCATAATCTTGTTCTTACTTGATTGATACTGGATTTATTTATTTATTTTTGCCCCTCAAAGGAAGATTTTTTAAATTGTGGAAAAAAATGGTGGTACCAACTTTGCATTAGATAGGTAGGTAAGTTATGAAAGAGGAGATATGTAAGTAGGTAATGAAAGAGAAGCAGAGTGGTGGTAGTTTCACAGTAGCAGAAATATTCTCCATGTTGTACTCCTTTGTCTAAAACAATCATAATTCCTTGTTTTTCAGGTAAAACATGATTTAATCTGGACAGTGAAAATCTGTGCAGCTAAATGAAAATACAAGCCATGCCTGTGTTATGTATATTTTTAGTCCTGTTAGCATGAGCAGCAACAGCAAGGTGAATGAAAACTAAGGGTTTGTAAGGAGTTTATACTACAGTTGACAGCATATGCTGTGTTGTATTCACGACTATTGTCCACTGCAATAGCTGAATCAGTCTAGTGCGTACGTAGTAACATATGCACAATCATGCCTTTATTTTGCTGGGTAGGAATACACAGGATGGTATGTGATAATTATGATTTGTCACCAGTCTGAACTAAGCTGTTGAGTGGATCTTGGATAGCTAGCCAGCTGGCTGGAGGGGATAAACCGACCAATTTAGCAGCCCTTTCATTACTCTCTGCACCAGAGATGAAGCCTATAATTATTACTGTTTTTTTTGAAGATTCAGAGGCCAGTACATTCACGGAAGAATCAACCCCAAATGACCTTCTCCAATCTGGCTGTCAGTTGTTAGCCTGTAAAATTCATTATTACAGCATGTTAAATAATGCTGAGCAAGTTGCTGAACGGTGAGGGTTTTTTCTGGATATGAGTAAAATACCATCTTCTGACAGCTGTACGTGTAGCTAGGAAAAGACAGGTTGTACCGGTAGTCGGTTTGGTCCCGTTATTCTGTACGATGGCAGCACTGCCATCTTGTGGATCATTCGAGGATGTGGAGAAATTTTGTTTTAGAAATGGAAGTTTTGTATTTGTGTACGTTAATCGCTGCAGGAAGAAATTTTTGGTATTGTTATAAGCAAGGAACAAATGTGAAAAGAACATAATCCTCAAATACATGTTGGTTCTTTAGCTAACCGTGTGTTTGTATCCCATTATGCAGCTTAGTAGTTTCTTCCTTTTTGTTGCTTGTCTTAAGTTAAGGAATGTATTTCCTACCTATAGCATTTAACACTAACAAAAAGGGAAACTTAAATCTCATTTTCTCATTTCTTTGTCTACTAGGAAAAAAAGCCCAAGCAAAACCCCCAGAAAAACAGAACAAATAAACAAAACACCCATATCGTCTTAAAGATTCCTTTTGGAACAGATTGCTTTACTGTTCTATCTTTGTATCTCTGTCACTGAGGAGTACTATGTGACCTACTGCTGTCATGCTCGTCTTCAGTCCTGTTGTGGATTAGACTGGTTCACAACAGATTATTGGACATTTCTTAACTGAAAGCTTGGAAAGGCTGTGACAGGAGATTATGCACAACTGTAGAAATGTCTAGCTCACAATCTGGATCTAGCTAGCCTTATCTCAGGCTGTGTGCTGTGTACGGAAAATAAACAGGTGTTTTGTTTTGTGTGTGTCTCTGATGGTAAAAAAAAAAAAAAGCATGGGGAAAGGCTATTTGGGGATGTAGACATCAATATAACTCATAAATTTGATTAATCTAGGCCTATTTCTTTGCACAACTCAGGAAAAAAATAATATTTGCAAAAATGTCAGGGAACTTCTTGTTGCCTTATTGCTATCGCACAAGTATGCTGGCTCTAGCTAAGAGTATGAGCTGCAAGAGGTGCTCTCCAAACACACCACAGAATCATTTAGTCTGGGTTGGAAGGAACTTTAAAGGTCATCTAGTCCAACCCTCCTTGCAATGAGCAGGGGCCTCTTCAACTAAATTGGGTTTATTTATACATACATACATACAGATACATATATATACATGCACATAATGATTTGTAGTACCCAAAGAGTTTACCTTTACAGGAGGCCAGACAGAACAAGGAAGAAGAAAGGGAATCTTATCTTCCCTGCACAAAAGGGAATTAATACAGCAATATTTTGTGGTGAGAATCTTAGAGCTAGAACTCATACCTCCATTTTCCTAGACCCCTTTCACCTTCACAGTTTTACATATTGTGAACTATCTACAATGGCAGCAGACCAACAGAAAAATAAAACAAGTGAGTTGGTCCTTATTTAAAAATCATATCACATACAGCAAGTTAAGTGAACAACTGAATGGAAACAGTGGTTAAGCATTGCTAGGAACAGGAGAAGTGAGTGAGTTGCACCACTGAGGAGAGGGCTATGTGTCAAGATGAATATCTCCGTGAGAGGACTGAAAAGGGGTATGAAGTCATTAGTGTACCAGCTATTGTATGGGTTGAAGCTGAAGAATGTGTTGATGTTTTTATGGTATTTTGTGAATACGCTATGCCCAAATATAACAACAACAAATATTTTGAGATTGAATGGTACAATGTGAAGAACATGGACCATAAACTTTACATGTTTTAAGTACTAATACTTTGCTGGAGGTGTCAAGTAGCTCAGAGTGGTTCTGTTGAACATACCAGAATGCTTAGCTGGAAGCCAGGCAGGAAAACAGAACAAAATGCTTGGAGTGAACTTAAGGATAGTCCTGAAAAGCAGAGAATAAGGTAGAAATGGCATCAGAGTACATCCTAGCCCCCAGAATTTAAAATACCTAGAATAAGGCTGTAAGTAAAAAAGATGAGCATAAATCTTTCATTCAATTGAAAACAGATTTGCCTTGGTTATGATTTGTTCCTGCTGTTTCTAATTAAATGTGAATCTCTTTTGGAAAAAAAAATATCAAAAACCCCCACAAAGCAAACCCCCAAAACCCCCTAAAACATAAAACCCTACACCAAAACCCAGCCTAGCATGAATCGCTATGTTCAATTTTGGTCACAGTTCTGGAAAGGAAAACTTGCAGCCCTGCTGAATCCAGTCAGCCAAGTCAGCCCAGTACTGAACGACTGCAGTAGATGTTCTGGGCACATCCTATGTCCATTCCCTGTGTCTGGTCTTTACAGAGCAGAGTTCAGGGAAAGGTGCCTTCATTTGGCTATCCACACTATCCACAGACAGACATTTTGTAGCTACTGCAGACAACTTGGTTCCACAATGCTTTTTCCTGTTAATTTACCCATGTGGGTGAACTCTTAAGAGTAAAAGAATTGAAAGCTGTTCTTTGGAAGGGCAAAAGAGCAGCTCTGAAGCCCAGTTAAAATTAAAACCCCCCAAACCTTTCTCTCCCAGCTGAAGCTAGTCAATGTGCAGGCTCACCCTTGCAGGCTATTGCTCCTTGGGCTGCTTTCTCTCTGACAGAAAGCAGAGGTCAAATACGTATTTAAAAAAAAATGCACAAAGGTTGTTAATAGTTTCTTTAGAATGAGGCCCCAGAGGCATCAGCACAAGGTAGCTGCTTCTGCAAAGGAGCCAGAGGTGTGTTGTTGGAGAAACGTCCCTGTGTGCCTTGTTCCTCTTCTCAAAGGAAACAGAGCTTGTGTGTGTTTTTTAAAAATACACAAAGGCTCTGACAGGTTCTGTCAGTTTTACCTCTGGTGCTTTAGGCTGCTCCTTCCCCGTCTGTCCTTGTCTCTGAAGAAGGTTACTTTTCCTGTCAGCTCTTCAGCTCCCTCTGTTCCCTACCTAAGGTGCTGGCTGTGTACTGTGTTTGCTGGCGAATTAATCACCTACAGCGGGCTGAACTGTGACATTTGAGCAGTTTTACAGATTTGCTTTTCTTGATTATTACGGGGGAATAGCTTTTCATAGAACGGAAGCCTGTAGGTGATGGTAGCTTGATTTAATCCAGTTCTCCCAAGTTCACAAGATCATACCTCAAGAGACATGATGACCTATAATCTATTTTTAGCTGTAAATGGGGAAGTACTCCATGGATTCCAAATTTCTTTTTCGTCTCATCAAAATTGAGTATTGTGGTTTGGTTTGTGGTTAAATAGTTTTTTGAACCTCTAAGAGAAAATAAATTTGGAAGAAACAAGCAGTACTGAAATAGAAGGTGAAAAAAAGCAAAGAACCAAAATAATGAAATAAATTACTAACTGGTTCTTAAGTAATGGTACTGTAGTTGGCATACAAAAATGACAATTTAACTTTTCTAAAAATGCATTTGGAAGAAGGTTAAAATTAAAATAATTAACTTAAAAAATGTTGTAGTTGCAAGGATTTAAGAATCTCTGGCAAATGTTGCAGGGAAAGCAGCAACAAAACAAGAATGTTGATGTTAGAGCATGGTCAGCAAAATCCCTGGCATTAGACAAATCAGAAGACGTGTTGTCCTTGCTAAAAGGCAAATGAGATAATTATGAAAATACAGCTACATCAACAAAAATCAGAATACTTGCAGGGTAGCTGGTCAGAGTTGGTTTTAAAGGAAAAAAAGAAATAATTTTACAGAGCTGGAGTAAAACCCACTTGCTCAGAGCAATCTGATATCAAAATGGCACTGATATCAGTCATTCTGTGTACTGATTTGCAAAGTATTAGCTGAATTGAAAGTGATTTTATTTTTTAATTTTTATAATGCTGCTGGTTCCCTAACAAGGTATTCTGCTCTTTTTTCAGCTCTTTCAGTCAAACTACCTACTACAAGTTCATCTACCTCTTTGCTTTAAAATATATCCATTCTATCCTGCTTCTCAACTCATATTTTCTATGCTTTCAAATTATTTTCCCAGAGGAGAGACAACAAACCACTTTATGACAGAATGCTGGCAGACATCCAAACAGCAGCACAGGAGACATCTCCCCCTTTCTTTACTAGTGAAGAAATTCAGGATTCTTTTATGAAATTGATATTCTAAACTTAGATTTATGATCTTTATTACTGAACATATCTTGTTCTTTACAAGCAAGGTACACTTATTTATATTTAGTGAAGTCACAGGTGCTTTTTTCTAATTGAGAACAGCTGGGTGTTCTGTGCTGTGGAGGATGATGATGCTAGCCCTTATTTTAAAACTTGTAATGATATTCAGTTTTCATGCCACAGATACTATGATGTTCAAACGTTAAGGAGCAGATTTTGCTATTTGAAATTCTATGTCCTGCTACGTTCCTGATTAAGCACTGACTCTGCGCAGAGCCTAGCAATACGTTGTATCTGGGGTTTGAAAGCTGCATAGTGATTTGTATGTTCAGGCTGGAAAGCTGAAAGATACAGAGCAGACTAGAACCGTAGAATACTACTAGATTGGAAGAGATGTCTGGAGGTCATTTTGTCCAGCCTTCCAGTCAAAGCAGGATCAACTTCAAAGTTAGATCCAACTTTGTCAAGATCACGCAGCAGAGAATTACACAACCAGAATTACAGTGCTGACATTCCTTTGATGTAAAGCTGCTAAGCAAGTCACCTGTTTCAAGAATCTTTTTTACATATTCCATCTGTGAAGCAGAGATAATTCTTGCATAAACACCTGTAAAGTATTTTGTCTCTCTGGGTAAAATAAAAGGATTGGTTCACTTCAGTACTAGGGTAAAATGATTTTTTCCCCCCTCCTGTTCTTGAAGATGTGGAGAAAGTCAAAAAAGAAATCTTACATGGATTACAAGTGCTAGTATTATCCTTTTCATTGAGTAAATAGGTCAGATTTGCCTTTTCTAGCATTCTTGCTATTCAGAGGTTAGATTGCCCTTTTTGCTGTTTAGCCACTTAGGGGAGATGCTGCGTTTGTGACTGCTAAAGTTCTGAAAGCTTCTATTTCTGTTCAGTTCATGAAACTATTCACGTCGGGGAGAGCAGAAATACGATCTCATGACATTGTTTATATGAACTGAAACAAAAAGGTCATATTCTAATGGTGATGATTTTAGCCTTCTCCCTGAACATTGATGAATAAATAAGGAGACTTGATTAGGGCGTGTTAGTGACAACGGCTGAACGAGAAACTAAATCCAAACAAGAATCCCCATTCTGAAAGCAGAGTTGCATGTAGTGACTGGGCAAAAGGTTACAGTTCTCTGGGTTTCTGTAGTACTGCTAATGTAAAGTTTAGTTCTTCTACATGTAGCAATTCATTCTCAAAACACTATCTGAAAGCCCTTCTTGTTTTACTAGCCCTCAGCCCTGTTGCAAAGGTGAGGAAATCCACAGAATAATTTGACTAAGATCATAATGTCCCTCAATGACCAGAATAGAGAAATACTGTTATACCCTCTTCCTTGTTCTAACTCACATTTCACCCTTC
>JAVJGI010000001.1:15786360-15816604 GCA_035590275.1 Ibycter americanus | reverse complement strand
GTTTATAACAAATGCCAAATTTACCATTTCACTAGGATATACAGTAGCTTATATCTTATTTTCTTTTAAACTGCTACGTTTCTTTAAGAACACACAAATACAGTTTATTTCTGGCACATTTCCATTGTGCTGAGTGCTAAGTTGGCCATAACAGAATGTCAGCAGTGGAACTTCGATGGGAAACACCTCTTGTACCGATTTTCTTGTTGTACTTATTTGTTTATTTCAGTAATGAAGATTACTGAAAGGAGATGGGATTTCAAGTGCACAAAACAGTGTTTGACGCCTAAACATCACTAAAAGTTATACCACTGAAAATTTTCTATTCTCCTCCCTTAGAGTTTCTTAACAAAACCTAAATAAGAATTAAAATCAGAAGGGCCCTGCATTTTACAGCTTATCAAACCCGTAGTTCCTAATAGTTATGCTTTTATCATTGCTGAATTATTTGCATGCAAATTCCCCTGCATACTGATCCCTGTTTATGTGATGTTTATCACTGCAAACGCTATTGCTTGGTGTTCAGCACCATCTCGTAGTTGAGGTCAAGATCTGAATGAACATAAAAAAGGTAGATGTTTCTGTTTGTAATGAACCTACTCTCTACAGGATAGAAATTTTGGTCAGCCAGCCCTCTTTGTATAGGAGAAGGCCTACTTCATATAGGAATTACAAGAATTAAGCAAAAAAATTAAAATAAAATAAAAATTCTTTCATAAGAAATTGTTGCTAATGTAGATTCTAGGCATTCCTTACAGGATGGGAAGCAAAGGTTACTGTGACATTATGACAAAGTGATGTAAGTGTGAAATACAGATGAAGGTGAGTGAACAGTTGGAGGTTGTTATTGAGGTAGTGCTGCACTATTGCTTGTGTTATATAGACTATCACTTAGAAATGCCTCCGTACCAGAGAAGGTAGCAAATCTGTTATCAGTTTTCAAAAGGACTTTGGACAAGATGTGGAAAATTCCTGACTGGTGAGTCTGATGTCTGTACAGGGCAGTGAAGCCGTAGATAAATGTAATGTATTCAGGAAGAGCTAGTGTAACTGCTGCAGGGGACAGTCGTGTCTCACAACTCTGCTGTAGTTCCCTGAAGGGATCACTGCTGTGCACTTGACAAGGGTGATCTAATTGAGGCTGACTTCCGAAGGCCTTCAGAAATACCCTCAAAATACTGAAAGATACCCAACTGCCATAGGTCTTCACATAGATTGTAACAATTGAAACGATAAGAAACAGAAGGTAGAAACAAATGTTCTGTTTCCTCAGTGTAGGATTTTCACCTGGCAAATTCTGCTGACAGCTGCATTAAGGCCTATGCTATTCAATGTAGACAATCTTGGAAAGAGAGTAAAGAGAGAGGTGACAAAATTTGTTGATGGCATTAAGCTGTGCAGAGCAGTAAAACAGAAAACTTACCAGACTTACTGCAAAGAAGAAAAGTCTTGTGACATTGAGAAAATGGCAGGTAAAATTCACTGTAGGGAAAGGTACAGCAACACAGATAATGTTTCTGAACTTTATATATGTGATGAAGAGTTCTGTGAGTGTTTTTATGAAAATGTAAGTGCAGTGCTCTGTGGTGATTACAAAAAAAAAAAAAGCAGACAGGTGTTAGGAATGATAAAGATGGAATACAGAACAAAGCAAAGACCGTAACTTTCTTGATCTCGGAAGTCAATAGCAGAAAGAGAAACAAGGAAGACTGAAGTTACAGAATGACTTCCATATGAGAAGTGACTACAGACCTAATGACTCTGCAGTCTGTGAAAGTCTGCTGATGGGGAGTAATAACAAGATCTATAAAATGATGAGTGACTTTGAGAGAACAGATAGGGTCCAAGCGATCACTGCCTTTGCTGGTCTGTGAAAGGACATCAAAAGGAACTATCAGGAAGTTTGAAACAAAACAAACAAACAAAATGTGTTCACACAGTGTGCATCTGATCTGTGGAGTCTGCTGCTGAAGAATGCTGTGCGTGCCGAAAGGTTTGTGCAGGTTCAAAGTCATGAAAGAAAACCCATCTAAGTTTATTACACACAATAAGACTTTTAGCTGATTAAGTTGATTTCTGAAGTCCCAGACCACTGGAAGCTGGAGGAGTACTGGGGTACATCACTGCATGTTTGCTCTGTTCTCATGCGCTCTTTCCTAAGCATCTACTATTATACCAGTACCGGAGAGAATAAACAGACTATTTTTATGTTCTCAGATATTGAAGATTGCAAAGTAATTTTTGTAAGCTGCTAATTTGTGTTTGTACAGTATATAACTAGCTAGAACCTAAGCAAGCCTTTCTGTGTAAACTAGCATTTGGTGACATTAAGATAGAGAAACACACAGATGCTATTTTGTGGGACATGGACAAACAAGAACATGACACAGTAACATACAGAAGACGTGTCAGAATGGTGAGGCTGTGACTTAAGGTTGAATCCTGCAGTATTCTCTGAGGTCTTATTCTCAGTTAAAGTATCTTACTTTATGTCACCAGGGAATTTCTTGAGCTAAAATTAAGTTTAGAGGTGTTAACGAAAGAAAGAAAGGGAGATTTTTGTCTCCTATCCTCTGGTAAACCTATGTAATTCTTTCGCCAGTACACTTTCGTATTTCAGGTGGCAGCATCTTTAAGCATTATGGTTGCTGAATGGGACAGATGTGGGGATCTACTGGTAATCAGCTGGGGAGCAGAAAATTAGTGAGAAGCACACTCCTGAGGAAGTGTGGGCCACAGAACAGCAGAACAGAAAATACACCAGTTCCCTGCTAGCACCTAGGCTGTCTAGAGGATGTGCAGGCTTTGTTGTTTCTGTGTGATATGAGGCTACAAACATGTTACTCCAGAGAGGCAAAGAATTGCTTCTACAGAGAGGATGAATCAGTTTGACCTTTTTGGAAGAGATTGTTTTGCTGTGGAACTGATGCAGTATCAATCATAATATTGACATTATTATATTACTTCTAATGTTCTGGGCGTGGAGATCTTGGATAGGAGGGTGCTTTTTAAATTCCACATGTAGGACAATGGTGGATGAAGTTGCCCTTTGTGATACTGGAAGCAGCTGCTTTGAACTTTTGGAAGACTAAAGGCCTTTCTAATGACTGAAGGGTTTTTTTCTGCCAGTTTTCCTATTCTGGGCAAGCTGTGTGGGTCAGACTGTTAGAAGACACAGAAGACATGGATTAGTTACATAAAGGAGTAAAACACTTAAAAATCCAATCAGCTACATGGGTATCACCTTCATTTGTTTATAACAAATGCCAAATTTACCATTTCACTAGGATATACAGTAGCTTATATCTTATTTTCTTTTAAACTGCTACTTTTCTTACTGATAGACGACTTGCTCTTTTAAAACTGTTTTTTTCCTGGTAATCATAAAGGTAATTTTGAGAGGACTTGGGCAGCTGTTTTTTCTTCTGTTTCACGTATGTTTTTTCCCTTGGGAAATATCCACTCCTTCCCTTAGGTGTCACTATTTATCGCTGCTAGACTTCCACAGGCTCCGTATTTGGCTGAATGGCACAGTTTTGCTCTACACTTCAGGCATCTTGGCAAGTGTAGTGTGTATAGCCTGCTCTGCCAGTCTGTGCTGCCTCACATACTTGTCTCCCTCCTACAGCAGAGAATAGCAATGACAGCCTGTGTAAGGCTGTTACCAGAGATCTATATTAGTGCAATGTTATAAAAGACACTTTGCCAGTAACTTCGCAATGTGGGTTATGTCTTAAAATGGGGTTAATAGTTGTATGTATTTATTTTCTTTAAAAAGAGTGATATTGCCAGTAAGCCTGAAATTTCTCAGAAAACTTATCTGTGTGCCTTTAAAATTTTTTCTCTCTTTAGTTTTACTTCAGAAAGATTTAGATTCTGATGAATTTTTCTTCTTTGTAAGTTAACTTTTCCTGCATATAATTATTTTTATTAAAAAAATATATTTGTGTATATTAGTGATGGGAAAAATATTGCTGTCAGCACTTACCATTTACCTAAGAATTAACTCTTATTTCAAACCATCTGTCTGATGGCTTGGGTCATAATACTGACTTCTAATCAAGCCTGTTAATTTCTTCCTGCTTCATGTGACTACTGTATACTCTGGCATACAACTTCAAAACTTGTAAAATTGCCAGAGAGTTATTTTACCTGCCATGATCCATCTATTCCTACAATGAATATCTAACACACTGACACTGGGAACCTTCAGTTATTTATAGTTACATTCACTAGATCTCACTCATTACGATAGAAGTTGGACTCCTTTGCAAAATCGTCACTCTGTGCACATCAAAGGCAGCAAGCTGTGTCTACCAGCATGTCCTCAGGAGCTTGCTTGCCTTGGTGGGCAGGAGTTTTAAACAACTCTTACGGCCTTGCTGGGAGATGTGGCTCCTGTGAGGTGCCGAACCCTTACCTGGTTGGCACGGGCCAGCCTCTTTGCCCACCAGCATTACCCATTCTCGTGGGTGGTGCCGGCTCTCTACAGTTCACAAAGTGATGGGGAGGTCTCCTCTGGTTTCTTGGAGCTCCTGTAACAGGCATCTTGCTACTCAGTTTATGCCTGCAGAAACCTTAATTATTCTTACAGGAACCATGAATATCTAATAGTTGCAAAAGCTGAACTACCGCACACAAGAAATTTACAATATTGAATATTTACAACATTAGATAAAAATATAACTGAAGAAAAGCTTATGAAAGAAAAAACCTGAGTTCTAAAGGTGATTCTTTGATTTTTTTAAAATTTGTTTTATGATGTGAAGGTATTAAAGAAAATTTCTCTAAGGGTGGAGTCTTCTGTTTTTAATCCAAGGATGACCTAGAGTTGTTGGGGAAAAAAGTACACCAGACTGGCTAGCGGATTACCCAGGGAAAACTCTGGTATTTTTAGCCATGCAAATAGCTAGTCATCTGTTTTGAAATAAAGAGGATTACTTTTGCTTGATAGCTCTGTGTTGTGTTTTTACTGTGCCCGGAGTCTGAACCCTGCACTTTCCAAATAAGGGGAAAATGGCTGTAGATCACATCATGGCTTTAGCTCCAGGAGGAAAATGCTGTGGTCGTTTACAATGTTTAATCTAGGTTTTGACAATTCTGTGCCTGCTAGGTTACTGATGACTATATAAGCAAGAAATGCAGCATGGATTTCTACATTTCTTACATGGGAGCTTTCATCTTCAGTAAATGGAAATTAAAGAACAAAACCCGCTTTTCTGTCCCTGGGCAGAATTTCTTTTTATTTCACCAATAACTAAATCAAAGAGCCATCTGCACCTCCTGCAGAGTTCAACACTCTCAGCTAGTTTCTCCATGAGCTGACAACAATGTACATACACAAGAAAAACTACAGAAACAGAATGGCTAGCACCATTTCTTTTAAATTACAAAAGGAATTTTTTCCCTTGTTGCTAAGCTATGTTTCCTGTTATAACTCTGCTAACAACACTATTTTAGAAGACTTGTTGATTTGGAAAATTAGTTATTCTAATGGTTACATATGGCAAAGAGGAAATTTTGCCCCTGTTTGAACAATGTGAAAGGCCGGTAAATACAAGCATAAACTATCTGCACAGAGGCTGTCCTATATTTGCGCAGTACTGGCCAACCGGCTTCTAGTATCAATAAAATGTTATTGATGTTTCAATATTATTTTATGAGGAGGTAGTCAGCTCAGTGGGGATAGCAGGAAGAATTTTTTGTTACTCCTACTTCAGCTAAAAGGCAGACAAAGCTCTATGTCACTTCTAGTATGTGTATCTTAAAAGTTCAGGAGCACTATACTGTCATACTGATTTCAGGGTTTTGTGTCACACTGAAACTCTATTTGATACATTTCAAGAAGTGTGCTGACAATCTAGTCTTGTTGTTGCAGAGTAGAGGACACTGGATAAAACCCTTCTAATTGCAAATGGCAGTCAGGTCTATTAAAAGCAGGACAGGTCGTCTTGTATGGAATATGAGGCTAATACTTGACTGGTTATTTTTTGGTTTTGTTTTTTTTTCAATACAGAGTCACTGCCCACACATACTTGCACAACTTTTTCTCCTTTTCCTGTGTTAGTGATTAATTTTATCCTACATCTGAATATATATTACTCCATACCTGTAATCTTGTGCATGTCTTTGGTATCTCACTGAAAGTACCGAGTAGGTATTACCAAAACACATAGGTAGAAAGTGTATTTTGAAACTGTTTCTAATTGTTTTGTTGAGTTGCACTTAATTAGAAAAGATACCTGGCCAATTTTTCTCTTCTGTGTTGTTTGACTCCTGTTGGATCTTGAATTTTAAGGTGTTCTAGGAAAAGCATGAAAAGGGGGAATATTTATGTATTCTCTATGGAAGTACAATGCTATAAAGCAAGTCTGAAGACACCTGATGTCTCTTCTAAACATCTCCAGGAATAAACTAATTATAGATAGTATCATCTGCCACTAATTTTAAAGTATGCTTAGAGAAATGTTTCTTAAAACAACTTGGAACAATGCACTGTAAAAGGTGAATAACAAGAAACAACTCCCTGCCCTGTACACTCCCTGACTACTTATGCATTGTGGTGTTTGGGTTTTTTTTTAGTTTTGCTTCTATGAAGTCATTCTTATTTCTTTATAGAGAGTCCTGGTTTATGATTATTTTTGAAAGCTTGAGTTTGACATTACTGCAATGACAGGAAGGGAAGGAATCATGGTGTGTGTGGGAGTGGAACAGCAGTTATGCCCTCACCCTTCCTTACCTATTTGAAAATTTCTTACAATGGATCTGACAAAACCATGAACATTGGTGTGATAGAAGCACTAAAAGCACGCTGGTCAGCATGAGAGTGACTGCTTTCTGGCCTCAGATACACATAGCAAGCCAAAGTCTAGTCTTGTGATAATGAGCTTGTCTTGACCCAATGATGTGCTTTTAATATCTTAAGAAACCGTTTTCTTTTGACAGCAAAGTCTGTGTCTTCTTACTCAGGATAATCCAACAACACATCTTTGACACAAGAACATTTGTCTCTTATCTGTAAGTTCAATTACAGCCAGTTTTGTATCAGTATCTGTAGATTGATACATGAGGCTTTTTCCTGTCATGAATTTAGTTGCTCACAATTACTTGCCTGCTTTAATTAAAATAAGATTGCAAGCCATCTGCCTCAGTAGCCTCTTTACCAAAAAATATTCTCCAGAGGTAGAATTCTTCAGGGATTCAACTGTGCTTTCTTTAAATACCCTTTGTCCTTGATCCAAGGACTGTTCAGTCTCATGTGGCACTGTACCCTGCTCCTTGGATCCAGCTATTTTGTGTTTCCATGAGGCTGTTACTGTTGCAGCTATAGGCTTTCTGTTGGCTACCTAGGCAGTCCAGTGAGGCAGGAAGGAGAAGGTGTGCTGCTGCATTGGCTGCAGTGGGGAACTTGGCTTAGGAGTCAGGTCACTTTGAAGATAGATTTTGGGCTTCTGTTACCACTTCTTCTGCTGGACCACATGCTTAGTAAGGGAGACTTACACCCCAGTATGTTGTGGCTGCTGGTCAAGAAAAGTTGAAATAACTTGAGAGGAACCAAAAGGAACTAGAGGAGCAATTCCCTTTGGGGGCTGGACTTTGAATAGCTTATTGGATGGTGGATTGGCAGATCTCCAAATGAGACTGTCCTTTACTGTACTTGACTGAATAGGATAGATAAGAGCAGGCTGTCAGTCCAGCTTCTGACAGTTCTCATTTTGGAATACCTACTGAACAGGGCGAGGTGAATCCAGTTGCCCAAGTATGTTTGAACTCTTGTGCAATAAAATGAGAATTCCATTCTAAAAGACTTCTCATGCACCTAATGAGAGCCATGACTGGTATGAAAGCAAGGAATTTAGAAAATGCTACGTACAATCCTAAATAATTCTCAGCAACACTAGGATCTCTGCATTACACTAACTTCTGTCAATTCCTATTACTTGTTCTCTCAACTTTTAGATGTTAGGATAAGGTTTGAATTTCCTGAATTCCTGCTCACAATCTGTTTCTACTATCTAGAGAAAAAAAGGGCCAAGAAAATTATTCGTATTTCAGGTCTCTCAAGCCCAGTGCAGTGTGTGTGGTTTTGTTTGTACAGACACGAAGGTCACCTGAAGACGACTTCCATTTGCTACATTCAGCAGTTGGTTTGATAATATTATTAATTCTCTTTTGATTCCTTAGGGTATATCTCCTTCCCAACCAGATCTTCTCCTTGAGGTAATGCCATAATCTATCAATAATTTAAGAACGTTAATATTCTCTCTATAATTGTCTGTCCTAACAGTTTTCAAGGAACCTGTCTCTGAAGAGTGTTTGAAGAGAATTTGTAGTCTTTTACTGCCTTATGTAGCAAGGCAATTCCTTCTCTTCTGTCTCATCTTGTAGTGTCTCAGAAAGAAACCTCCAATCTCTTCCTTCATTCTTCACTGCCAAAGAAGAACAGAGGAATGCAACAGTCTTGCTGCCCACAAATCACAGCAGGAAGTTAAAAACTCTAGCAGTGGTGTAGTTTTTAGGAACCTCTTTGAATGGTGATGTAGAACTAAAAAGGCAATAAAGAAAAAACCCACCAAACTCCAAAAAACCAGAAAGTGATTTAACAGTTTTGTGAGCAGTGGACAATTATGATACACTTTATTCCTTCTCCTTCAACACCCTGTGTAAAATGTCATTTATCATCTGAAAATGATAAGCTTTATTGTTGATTCAATTTTACTTTACAAGTCAGAGCTAGGACCATGGCTAAGCAAGCTGTTCCTTGCAGTAGCTTTAGCCATGACAAGCTGCCCCACCAGATAACTGTTGCAACACCTTCATGTTAAGTCCCTTAATCCTTTTCCTTTCATTTAACCCACCTACAACTGGGAATTAGGATACTATTCCGATGTGGCTAATGTAGAAATCAACAATGAGGAATAGCTTCCTCAACAGTGGGGAAAGTCCTAGTGACATTAATTATTCTGCCTGCGATCCATCTTTCAAAGGTTCTGTTATCACAGATCTTCCACAATGATATTCCAATGAATTGAGTCTGTCCCTCATAAAAGTAAGGAACTGACCTCTGATAATTTCCAACACCTTCTCATTCTATGTGAAATAAAGTGACTGTACTACTCTGAACACTGAATGAACAATGACTATGTCTAAACACTGGGATACACCCAGAGACCTGATCACACAGTTGCCCTACTTGAATACTTGGCCACAGCACACTACAACCCTCTGTCACCCTTCATGTCTGTTTTCCTTCCCATGGGAAGCAAGGTATGGGGAAAAGTGTGGACGGAACCAGAAAGTTTGTGAACACCTGTCCTGAAATGGGGTCAGGATACAGATAGATACTGCAGCTAAACCAAATGGCTGGGAAGGTCTCCCAGATTCTGCAGATTAGATACAAGAAACATCGAATAAAAAAATATTAAATAAGTTGTCACTAGAAGCACATGCAAGGAACGTGACAGTCTGGAGTCCTTTTTAACAGATGCAAAAACTTCGGGAATTTCAGCAGAAATAGTAGAAGTCACTGGTTTAGCTTGTCCATCCATGACTTATCATTTAAAATTATCTCAGTAATTTGAGGTTGTTTATGGTGTTTCTTCCTCAGATCCTCTCACCTGGTGCAGGGATTTAATAATGGATCCCTTATGGAAATCAGGATTTGACAGAAAATGAATGGGTGATTTAGCAAGAAAAGGTCTTATGATGAGAAGTAGCAGTGCAAAGCTTGGAAGTAGCCAGTGAAAAGCAGCAAAGCTAAAATAAAAACCAAAACAACAAACAAAAAAGAAACATTTTCTTTGTAGTAAAAGAAATTATAGCATAAGCTGGACTGATTTCCAAGCTACTCCATGACACAGCTTCCCTATATTCATTGGGATGTTAAATTATTCATTTTAGTAAATACCTGCTTTTCCCAAATCTAGGTCATCTGAAACACGGAGCAGCAGGAGATTCTTTGTTAACCACCTGTACCCTATTTCATCCTCAGTTCTACTACACTAACAATGAAGAGAAAGCCTTTAGCCACAGATCTACTTTTCCTGTTAGATACGTTAAACATTTCTGTAGTAACTAGGTGCAGAATTCAGAGGCAAAGCTGCTGTGGTTCCAGAGCTTTACTTCGGAAATCTATCTAGCACTAAATTCTGACCTAGCATGCACATTTGGCCTTTTTCTAGGCCTGCCTGACTTTTCACTAAGAATAACCAGGCATTTCAAAATAAATTACAACACTCGGAAGCTATAAAGAATCACTTCTTCCCTTCTGCCTCACTTCTCCCTCCTCCGTGCTGTTTCCTGCTGTTGTTCTCCCTGGTACCTGACCAGAGTAAATTCCTGAGCATCTCGTGTTTATTCACCAGGCTGCTGCTGATAATCGCAATGAAATCTCAGTAGCTTTCAGCTAAGGCAAGTGTTATTTTTTCAGAAGGCATTTCTATTCCGAGTTATTGCATATGATATCTTAGGCCTTGATCTTATGAACATCATACTTGATGCCAGTAGTCAGGCTGGCAAAGCCAAGCCCATATATAAATGTTGGCAGTATTTGTTCTTTCCTGAGTGTAACAGTGTAATAATTTAACAAAGTGTGTCACACATGTAAGAAGTATTTATCAAGCCCACACAGAACAGCTGTCAGTAGTTCAGAACCATAATCCATAAAATGTATCCATGTCAATCTATGTCTTTAAGTGTGGGAGTATACTGCAGGTGAAGGTTTTTGGAAGCACCCATCATGTGCTTTATTGTAAAATTAGCTAGATTGTGCTGCCTGTGTGTTTGGGTGTGTTTAAAGTTTTGGTATTTTAGGACTGCATCTTGTCACAGTTATAGAAATAAAAATTCTTCAAGGTTCGTTATTGTAAAAAAAGAGCTCCTGTCTGCCACCTTGTGTAACAATGTCTAAAATACAGAATTGGATATTTAAAGGAAAATCAGTAACAGTGGTTGTCAGATTTCAGAAATAAGTGCTGTACCTTCATATCATTGAGGTATGGATTCCCTTAGAAAAATACGCAGCAGAGTGCTAGAAGACTTCAGGGGAGAAGGACTTGCACACACATTGTGACTCCATAATCATTAGGAAACCCAGGCTAAAATATTTCTAAGCAGTGAAGCTGTAAATGAAATACAGGTACCTATAGTGGTAACCAATTGCAGTCCTGATTTTAAGTGAGGGGAACCAGAAAACTGCCATTGTCTACAAAAGGGATAAGAATATCCTATCCCTTTTCACTAAATTGATCGGTAACCTTAGTTTATTATTTTCATAGTGGTGTGAACATATTGCTGTCTGGTCTATTTCTCTTACGCCTGTGGTGAGTAAGAGTTAGTAACGTTTAGCTTGTCAGAAATGCTCCTTATTTTTGCCTGTGTAGCATAGGCTTTAATCTGTAATTTCTAAGCGCACAGTGCCGCAGTGAGCTTCTGCTGATCTGCTCTTGGTATCTTGCTTCCAAATGGCTCTAGATGATATCAGCTGAGATCTATTTTCTTGCCCCAAGATACGTTTCCTCCTTCCACTGTTGTAGCCCAAATGGGCGCTGCACCACTTTACTTAGTTGTGCTCCCAACTGTTAGTCCTCAGAGCTACTGCCAGCTTTTAATGGAGTTCACATCCAGGCAGAGGAATGTGAGATGCTGAGCAACCTTGGCTCACACTGAAATCAGCAAAAGAAGAGCAGGCTCAGCATGCTGAGGCCATTGGGACCCAGGTGCATGAAGGTATTTAATTGTCCAGATTTAAACCTCTGATTCCTCATAGATTTCCATGATGAGTTAGCCATCTAATTAAGAGTCACGGCAGAAAACTTCTGCTCATTTTACTTGCATAAGTAATCTAGACAAGGCAGTGGCACTGCTTCACTAAATAAGGTGAAGTGTTTGGCTGCAGACTAATAACGTATAATTAACCAAACAGACAAGTTGTTTAATTTACTTGGCTAAACTACCTTTGTGCAGTATCTAAACCCCTTACTGATACTTATAAATGCAATTAAACAAATGTGAAATCAAAAACAAGATATACAAATCTAAAATTAGGAAACTAATTAGCGCTGTGTTTCCTGGTTCTAAAGGGGAAAAATTTGCCGCCAGATTGAGAAAACTATGAAAACTTTCTCATTCAATTAATAAATTATTCAAAGATAATCTTGAAAGTGTACTTACAGTTGATCTTCAAAGACTTGATTCTTTATAATGGTGATATGAAAGTACATCGTCATTTCTTATGTCATGTTATACAGATATTTGTACATGTATGTGGTAGTATGCATAAGGGAATTTCTAGGGTGGATTTCGTGTTACGTTCCAACTTCAAGAGTTTAGCTCTCTAAAGTTACGACATTTACTCCGATCTGCTAATGTAGATTGCCTCATTAGTCAATGGAGAGAAATAAGAAACTCTAAAATGTCTTTCTTACCATCTTATGTAAGATGGGATGCACCACAATTGGAAAGTTCTCCTCTTTCTACTGTCGGCGGAGGGGAGTCTGGTCAGCTTGCCTGCTACCTTTGATGTTTAACTTTTCCTCAGCTGACGTCTGAAGAGAGAATGATCACCATTTTCTACGACATTAAATCACTATTTTTACCAAAGAATTCATACCATTGGATTGAAACAATAAGTTATTAAAACTCTAGGAAATCCCCACCATCACTTCAACATCAGACTTTGGGAAGTTCCATAGGAGATATAAAGTGGTGTGGGAGTAGGGTGGTTTTTTGGTGTGTGTTGGGGGTGGGGTGGGTGTTTGTGTTTTTTTGTTGTTGTTGTTGCTGTTATTTGTTGGGTTTTTTTCAAGCAAAGACTGGAAGATAATGTCTGTCAATTTGTTCATCCTGTGACTATAGGAGCTACAATTTCTGCTTGGATACAGACTTTTGAGGAATGCTAGAAGATGGCAAAGTGGGGAAGAACATTTCATTTGCTCAAAAGTGTTTCTGTGGCTACAAGATGAACAGCACCTTGCAGAATCAATCCCCATAATACCAACCAACTTAATGAGCATTATCCCTGAACCGATCTATTCATTACTGCTGATCAAAATCTTGTGCTTGCTGTATGTATACTGCCAGACATTCTACTCCCCCAGAGTCGCCCCGTGCTATCATCCTACACTGAAAGTTTACACTTCCTCGATCTGCTCTAGTTTATATCAAATGGAGATTATTAAGTTATACACAGGGGAACAGGTGGGTGGAGCAGCTGGCATGAGAAGTGAGCAGCCTGACAACAGAAAAAAATCAGGGTAGATTGCAGCACAAAAATTTTCCTAGGAAATTGCAAATTTCACAATCTGTTCATGAGAACTGATGGTATAGCTTGTGTGCCAGGTAACAAGTCTGGGAGACTCTAGACTTCACTGGAAGCAGACTATTCAAGACCTTCAAAGATCTTGTTAGTTTTGGCTTCAGTCTATTACACTATATCATGCAATCCTACTTATTCTGGAAAGCAATTCTTTATGAATTTCATAAGTGGATTGAAAAGGTCACAGTGGTTTTTCAGTCTTAATTAACTGGCTGCCTGATTTACTGTATTTTTTGTTACAGATCATGCTTTAAAGATAGCTCTGTGAACTCTTCAAGTCATGCAGAATTTGAGAGGTTTATCTTTGGTCTAATTCAGTGACATGAAGAAAACATCAGTTTGAAATGGTTCTGACAAACACCAGTTAAAGAAACCTAACCAACTAAATAGGCTCCCCTAATTTGGGTGCAGTGTGGTGGGTGACCTGGTGGGATGAAATGTTACAGATTCAGAAGTAGTCAAAATTTAGATTATAGTGAACTGGAATAGCCAAGGAGAATGCTGGAACATTCAGGACAACCTGATAAAGGTGAAGTGGCAAAGTTTCTACAATAAGTACATGCATAGATGGCTATGGAGGGAGCAGGTGACAAGATCGGATGTGGAAGGAAAGATAAGCCACCAGTTACTGTCCAGTACCATGGCAGTTTACCCTGCATCATTTACTAGGGAACCCAGACCGACACAGACTCTGGGTTAGGACGCTGTCTCAGGACACAGCAGAACGTCTTACCTCTGTGAGCGGAGTGTTGTCATGGTGTATCTCTGGTTATCTCCTGTTTTGACTTAAGCTTTTCTTGTGAAAGTTTCATTAAAACACAAACATTTTTGCAAAAAGTTGCACTTCTGACAAATCATCGTTTTTCAAATGAAAAGTGTTTAATCAAGAAGTTTCCAGCCAAGTCTAATTATAGCATCCTCTTTAAATGTTTCAGGGTTTCAGACAGCACACACAATGAAACATTTGTTATTACTGAAGTCTTTCATATTACTCAAATTGCAAGAAACAACTAAATATGTCATAAATGATATCTTGATAAGTATTTGACATGCCACTGAATAACATTTTGTGGCTTGAGTTTCTAGTCTCTCTCCTTTAAATTCAAACTTCCTTCTAGTTCTTATCTGAATTACTGTGGAACACAAGCCAAAGTTCACTCGGACTTCCTTTCTACACAAATTCAATTAAGAAATGTAAACATGTAGAGTCTCTCTTGGTGGGGGGTGACATAGGGGAGTGGGGACAGAAGAGGGGAAAAAAAAGAAAAAAAAGAGTAGGCCAAAAGAAAGGAGAGCCATTTTTATGTGGAAAAAGAATCAGTAGTAGTTTTTCACATGGACAAAGTAATCTGTTACTAGAGGCAGCAGGTTTCTTGCGTATGACAGAAGACAGTCTGCCAGCTGTGTGTGAAAGAAAGGTAACTCATGTTTGTACAGTCACAGGGAATAGCATGCTGGTAATGGCAGGAGAACATGCTCAGCTTTTAGAAATATTTTGGCTATTGTGGAACATGCAGTGGGTGAGCGTTTGTTTGAAACCAGAATGTCTTGCTGTTGTTGACATGCTGCTTCTCATAGGCTTTTGTTGAACAACTTGCAAACTCCTGGTATAATCCAAAAGACCATGGTGAATTTGACAAGAGCAAAAGTAAAGACAGAAATATGATGACAATAACAGAAGAGAGAATATAAGTGGAAAGGCTCAGTAGAAAGTATGGAAGCTCATCTGTGCATTATTTTAAGGCACACTGAATTTGGTAGCATGGAAATTGTCAATGCAGGTTTGAGACCACTACACTGGCAAAAGCTGGATAATACATGCAAAGGCCAACACATTTCTGACTCATTGTCTAGAGTCTGGTATAGAAAGTGACAGCTGGTGGTGTTCTTAATATCAGCATCAAATCCAAGGAAACCAGCTGAAGCATGTAGCTGAGAAAATTCATTACCCATTTAAAAAGTTCAAAGGGTATGTGAGGAAAGTTAGAAAAAGACTTTGGCTTTTGAACACTCGGCTCTTTCACAGGAGCTTCAGGAGTTATATAAACTTGTATAGGAAAGCATGCTGAGAATATTTCAGCTAAATGACTTTTAAAAGCTTGGCTTACACAAGGTATGAATTCCAAGCAAAGTGACAAAATCCTTCAGCTGAGATAGACAAAGCAAAAAAACCCCAAAACTCAGCAAGAACCCTCCCCCCCAAAATAAACCGAACCCCGAACTCTCCAGTACCAGTAGGTGCTTGAATTATATTTGCTTTTTTTGTATTGTTTAAACATACAGATTAAAAAGCATGTCTGGAAAGTTTCTGCAGCACCCAGTCAGAGATAAGCATTTAAACCATGGGATCCCAACATTCTGATTAGGGATAGACATTGATCTGGGGTATACCATGACAAAAAAAATCTGCAATGCAGCCCTTTTCTGGTCACACTTGAAAGAGGAGGCTTGTTCCATCAAGGCCTAGGAAATTACTACCACCGCTGCCCTCCACCCCACCCTTTTTTTTCCTTTAAATTATGCTGCTAGTGTTGCTAAAGAGTAGACAGGGTCTAGAAAGGATTGCCTGGGGGCTCCGAGAAATCTGTTTGTTCTTGGGTGCTCAGCTGGATGACAGTTGATGTTGGGACAATCACAATTAGAGAGTCATTTTGGGCTGTAGAAAAGCTTTCTGGGCTGGAAGTGGCCAGGGAGCAGTACTTTACAGCTTCTTGACTGAAAAACAGAAGCAGCTTTTGAATGCTTATTGGGCAGCTATTCATAAGAGCAAGTTGGATATCATTATTCAAATGTCAGATGGATTTAAAAGATATTGATAAATTATAGTTATTGATTTTGTGGCATCAATGTTGTGTTAGTAAAAAGTGTTTTTATTATCTGCTCTAAAATATAACTTCACCAGAAAAAAAATTAGTCTGAATCTAGATGTGTATACTTTAGCACAAGTCTAACCTTAATAGAATTGTACAGAAACAACTGGACCAAATCTTTGTTAGAGGTTTATTCTTAGCTCTTGAAAAGTAAGTTGCTGTAGAGTAACTCACATGGATAAACAAGCAAACTGGCTTCTGACAGCTATACTGCTGCTTTTCTATATGCTCTCTTAGTACATCACCCTAGGCTTTCATACTTTTTTGCATGTGGGTATCAATTATTGCTGAGACAGACTCTGTGAGGATTTGAACCTGTTAGGAACTTTATTTTGGGACTATGTGAAGAGCAGACGTTTTTCAGAAAAACAGGATGGTCTTTACAAACAAGGCAGCTTTTGTGTACTGGAACACAGCATTTCAAGGTGCTTAAATTAGAAGGAAAAGCAAAGCTTATATGTACATCCATACTGGCAGCGTGATAATTCCATGCCACTACCAGCTCTTGATGGCTCTTTCACACCACATGGTATTTATTTTCTACATGTTCCTGACCAAGCTCCCTATTCCAGTACTAATTAAATCCTTCAGTATCACCCGTCAGTGAAATTGGTCTTACCTTGTTTCACGGTGTAAATAGGGCTTCATTTTCAAGAGTGTTCTTCAGTAGAAAGACTTCCATAAACTGAGCTTAAGCATGTGCTGCTGATCTGTTTCCCTGGTAGTCCATTTCCATGCAGCATAAATATGAATCTTTTCCTGAATTATGGCCTTTCCTGTTATTGGCAAGCATAACAGTTCAATTATTTAAGTGTCCTTTCTTCTCCTGTGCTTCCTTTGATCATCTACTGTATTTTCCAGAAGAGGGTCTTCATTTATTGCAAATTGACCAAAAGTTATCAAAGCATAGTTATATTCTCTATGCTTTACACGTGAGAAACTGAAACATCGACAGAAGAAATGTTGTCTGTGGTGACAAAAAAAAAGTTTTTGGTCCCCTACAAAAATAGAATTCATCCTTACATCTAGCCTGACATTATTATGTGCTGAAAGGAAATGACACCGAGTTTCATGTGTTCTGTGTCCCTAGAAAAGACAGGAGCCCTCTTGCTCTTTAACAACTCTATTTTCAGAGTGTGCAACTGTCCTCAATGATTAAAGCCCACAGATGCAGATTAATGTAGTCTTTGGTCTTTTTTTTGGCCATGATATTGTGGCTGAATTTACTATCCTGTGCATCTTTTAGATATATATTTTGCTTTTTTAGGTTTTCAGTGTTGGAAACAGACATAGTATGGATGAAAATTGGCAGAAAAATGTGAAAAGCTTTAGGATTTTGAGTCAGGTGGCAGAACATTCGGGAAGCTTCTGGCATACCACAGATGGTCGGTATAAACTGTTGTGGCAGAGCAGCTCTGCCAGGAACCCCATGGAGTTTATTTCTAAAGTAAACTTTTAAAAATACACAGAATATTAAAGCTGGGAGAATTAATGTAATTTGAAAGCACTGTTAATATGTTGGTGTGTTGTTACGTGGCTCCTTACAGCCCCATCCTTTTTTTTCCCTTAGTTATGTAAGGTTAGTATCCTGATTTTCCTAATTCCACCTTCTCTGATCTTTGTACTCATTCAAACAAATCATGTAGCTGGTCTGGGGGGCACAGCATACTATTGAGGCAAGAGCTGAACTGAACGTCAGACCTATAGATACTTTTATATTTACAAAAGAACCACAAATAGGATTAAAGAGCATAAGCATAGTTTTACATAGTATATATCGTAGGCTTATGAATTAAACTAGAATATTTAATAAATATTACATAATATTTATATTATTATTTATGTAGAAAAAGATTTAGTTATTTATGTGTAAATTATATATACATGATACATTAATTCTTATATGTATATCTATGTTTATATAAAAGAATAAGAGTGCTATATATTATGCAGGATAACACAAGTTTTATTATATTAAATAATATCCTTACGTGAATTATGCTATAAAGTGTGAAAAATTTGGAAGAAGATTGGGATAGGAGTGGATGAGAAGACCCATTTACCTCATACTGACACTCAAACAGGGGTTTTCATAATTTTTTCCCCTTGTTTTTTTGAGGTTAGGCTTTTTTTTTTTTTTTTTTTTTAACAAGGAGAAAATGTTCTTAAGAATAATTTTCAGCTGAAAAATTCCCAGGCACACAGAAAAAATTATATTCAGACAAAGTTTGGGAATTTGATTAAGTTTTTTCAAGAATGTCCATATTTTAGAATTCTTGGAATTGTGATCCATGGTGCTTGGCAAATCTTAGCTAACCATTGATATTTCAAGAAGAAACCTATGTCCATAAAGTTAGTGTTAGATTCTTAATAACTTCTTTTATTTCCCTTATTAGCTAGAGAAGTCAGCATTTAGAAATGTCAGTCAAAATGTATATTTTTAAAGTGAGAAAGGGATTCCAAGCTGTGACTCATCTCTTAATAATGATTTCATTGTACACTATTGCAAAAATGTAGATACTCTTTTAGCCAGTTTAGATACCAGCTAAAACTTTCTATCTCCAAACAGGTCTTAATATCAAGTTCAAAATAAATTAGTCGTCAAAATAAAAAGAGATTCACCTTTTGTACCAGTAAGATATCCTCTAAGATAACACCATAGCCTCTCCCCCTTAAAGTTCCAAACATTTGAGTACATCTGTATTTTTTCCACAACATTTTGATGTGAAGTTTTACTCAAGATTTCATTAAACTAGGTCATAAAGGAGGGCAAACTGAGGTTATCTGGGCTAATTTGATTGTCTGTAAAAGCGATGCATCTGTTGAATTTTCAATGAGTTTTTTTGCCCTCTGCACCTCAGCCTTTCAATCCAGTGAAGGAACCTATTATTTCTCTTGGGCAAAACTCCCGTGAAGTTAGTAGGAAAATTCCATGGGCTGAAGGCTAGACTTTTTCGGTCAGTGTGTATGGATGTGTACTGGGACTTAAGTTATAGGCTGAATAGAATAGTTTGAGATTGAACTATGCCCAATGGAATTACTTCCTATTTTTAAAATTATTTTCTCCCCCTCTCCCCCCACTCCCGTGTTTGAAAGGAAGCAAGTAAGACCTTTTCTAGGGTAAGTCAGAGAGCCTAACCTATAATTGCTGCAAGAATGGACACAAAGAAGCCAAGTATAAGGCTTGGAAGGCATCAAAGATGCATTACTGAGATAATACAAGGAGTTAAGTTTGAGGAAAAACTGGACTGTTTAGTAATAACATGCATTTATCAGTAGCCTCATGCCTTTTACATGGGATATGAGTGCTGTGTCAAACATACCTTGCCATTTTTGTCTTGCAGAATGGAACCAGGTTGGGAAAAACCACAAAGAAACACGGTTGTATAGCTACAGTAACCTATTCTCATTATATAATTAGGTGTAATCATCGTATGATTTACTATAATGTGCCGTTTGTGGTGAATCTGTATGTGGAGCCATATTTTTATGTTTCAGCCTCAAGACTGTTAGACTTGTGTGTTATTTTGTTATCGTACCTTTCCACTTCCATAGCAACAATTTAGCTATTCTCAGCTCATAGTAATCATGAGAAAATCAAATTCCATCTGTTTTTGCCAAATGAAGTCTGAATAAGCCTTCGCTTGTTAAACGTTACTTATTTCCACTCCTAGGCTAGTCAAGCAAAGGAGTCTGTGTTGGTGTTGCATGAGGTAAACAAACTGCCTTGCCAGTGAGAAATGTGCGTGGTCACTCAGTGTCACAGCTAACTAGTACTGCAAAACCGGGGTAAGTGTCAGCACTGGGACAAGACAGAGCTCTGAAAGCACACTTGAGGCCAGCGCCACAGAATCAGGCTCTGATCCTCACGCCGTACAGCAACAGTGCTGATCAGGAAATCTAGTAAAGTCTCAACGTGAATAATGTGTTAGGAATACATCAGGATAAGAGTCTCATTGTTACAAAAACTGGCGAAACGTAGTGCCAGCATCTCTCTCTATACTTCTCCACGTCTTCTCTCTGCTTGTTTATCTATGGCCTGTTGTTATCAAATGCTTTTAGTTCTCATTGCTAAAACTTGAGGGAAGGCCTCAGGCCTTTCTGTTGCCTGTGAATTATTCAATCAAGATGACATGTTCCATATACTCTTGGCCTGGAGTAATGACTTAGGCTGTTCTGTAATATACCTCTTTCTTCAGAAACTCTTCAGAACACCTGATGCTGTGACCGTTTCTTTGCTTCATAGACAATTCCTTTAGTGCCTCTTCAGTGTGTTATTGACTTGGTGCTGTTATGAGATTCTCTTAGTCTTTTCACCAGCCTTTCCACTATTTGCAGCATGAGGAAACAAAACTATAAATTCTCTTCCTCTCACATCTTTAGAAATCTACCACAGAATTCAAGTGAGAGCTCTGAAAACGGTGCCCATCTCCAAGACCTTGACAAAGCAAGGACTTCAGACATGACCTATAAAATGCAGGGAGGTCTCCAGGCCCCTCGTTTCACAGAAACCCGGAAATTAGGACGGTTCTGCTCATCTGTATTTTGCTGAGTGTACTCTGTATCCCTCTTCTCTGCCAATGGCAAGAATAGAAAATCAAGATTTAACAACCACTTACTCCACGGCCATTTCAGCAGGCCCATCAGAATTTCTGCAGCTGCTCTCCACTCAGGGCTCATCAAACACCTCTCCCTTCACAGTTTCTCAAACGCCTCCACCTCAGCATTTCAAGTAACTCAAGCTGCTTCCTTTCTTGCTTGGTCTCCCGCTTGCCTGCCAAAACCAGGAAGCCTTTATTAAGGGCTTCCCCGTCAATCATCCTTTGGAGGTCTGATTAGTATTTGCAGCCCATGTTCAGGAACAGGCTGAATCTATCTGGTGCAATTTATAAAAAGGGGTATGAAAGACGGGAAGGATTTAACTAAAGGGTGAAGTCTTGTTTCTGTGCTGCATGATACAATCTCTGTGAGCAGCGAGATATTTTCAGATTGCAAAAAGTTTTGCATGTGGGAATTCAAGATAGGCAACGTCGCCTGGGATTGTTAGGGCTTGCCTCTACTGCAGTGCCTGAGAAACTGGGTAAATGAGCCTGTGCTGGAGCTTGAGACCACTGTGCTGAAACTGCTACTATGGCGTTGGTAGTTTACGGTGGGCTTAGACATCCCTACAGCCTGTACAATCACATCAGCACAGACATTCCCTTCATCTTGCTATGCCTGTACAGGCTGGATAAAGCATTTTAGAGGAAGGTAAAAGTTTTCTGTGATTGGTGCTCTGGATCCCATGTCTCATGATTTCACAAAAAATATTAAACATTGAATTCTGTTCACCCTGAAGAATGGAGAATGGGCTGAATTTCACTTTCACAGGCAGTGCTGGCGTCTTGAGAAGTTGTGGGGCTAGGCTGGCTGTGCCCAAGGCATGGGGAGACCCACCATGAACTCCCCATCTGGGTAGACTGGGCAGCCTGTCCAGCCTCATCTGCTAGGCTCCGTTGAACAAGAAGTGAACAGGGCATCTGGCTTAAAAACCCAAAATATATATATAAAAAACAGGAACAAATTATTTGTGATGCCCAAAGCAATCAGCTTGCACGCTGAAGGATGAGATTTTATTTAGATATACTGCTTTATTCATGCAATCCTGGTTAATCTAATAACCTTACTAAAACTACACTTAAGTGCTTTTTCTGGCCTGTCGCTGCTGTGAATTTTGCTTAGAAATCAGGCTGCAGAAAGTTGATATTACCTGATTTAATTATAAAACAGCTATCAGAGCAAACTAAAGAGACTAACTGCTGCCTGCCAGCTTCAGGTGGTGTTGAGTGAGCGGCACGCAGCTGGAGCAGCAGTGGCAGCAGGACTGCACCTCGTCACAACCACGCGTGACAGAAACTGGCTGTTGCCTGGTAACGGGGACTGTTGCTTTTCTTTTTCCAGAGGTTTAGCAAAGAGCTGAAGCAACCAATTTGGGGAGCAGCATAAGGTTTGAAAAGAACAAATAGTTGTTGAGGAAAAAACAGTCAAAGAGATCGGAGATTGTTACTTGGATACAGCAAAAGCCGGCACAACAGAAGGGTTGGGAGGAGAGGCAAAGGGGAAAGAACAGGAGACTTACTTAAAGGCTGGAAGAAATTTTTTTTTCTTTTTTTGGTGCTTGTACATCTAGTGACAATGCATTAGTTCTACACATGCTGATCCAGAAGCATTTTCAGAAAACTGTTTGTACAAATCTTCTCTCCCTCACCTTCCAGTCACTTCCTCTTGTTTAGATTTTCACGTTTATCTTCCACTATATTTTTTACTCTCTATTTGCCCTTCAGAAGGAGTTTCTCCTGTTATACCTTGCATGAAGTGAGGGTGGTACTGGTTTCAATAAATGGCAATTCTGTTGAGACAACAGGGGCACTTGATACCTCTGGGTTACTGCTGCTGATGCTGTGTGCCCGGTGCCTCGCTGCCCGCAGTTTCAGGTAGAAGACATTGCATCATCCGCGCATGTGGAAGATTTTTCTTCATAATACAAAGGTTACAGAAATAGACTGAAAGGTTCCCTCCTATGAGCACAAGGAAGCCTTCACAGGTCCATTTTTGATCAGAGAACACAGAAACGAGGGCAATATTTTGCAGTCTGCTTCCTGTGGAAGTGCTGGTTTGAGTTCTGTTTTACAGGTGAGGGAGATGCAGTTGGACTGCTCAGCTCAAATTTTCCCTGTGGTTCCCTTCCATCCATATGGCAAATGTACGTTGCTAAATTATTCCAGTAGATCAGGTCACAGAAACAAATGATTGTGTGAATGAATGTAAAGCAGACAGGCTTATTTGTGATGGCTTTACCATGGAGAGTTCAGGTAAACACAAGTTCACAGGTATGAGTTATCCTAGAGAAGATAGCCTGGCTTTTGGTGTGTGCTCTGGTTGCTAGTGATACCTATATTATATAGATTAGCTTTACTTCAAATATTGTTATCTTTGTGGTATTTACATTTTCACTTACACGTGCAGACTTACAACTCAGCATCAGGTTGTACAGCTTCCTCTGGTTCCATACAGCACCTCTAATGGAGATCTCCCAAAATACATTGCTGGAAGGGAAATGGACCATAAGGAGCTAGGTATGAATACATTTCCCAGTACAGCAGGCGGTTCAGGGTAACTTCTTTTTAGTGCTGTCTTGTGACTGCCTTGCAGCAATGAGCCGTTATTCACACCGATATTCTGGTGGGTTTCCTTTCTGTGAGATGCTACTGACCCTCATGAGGGAGAGCTCATAATCTGCACTCAAGATTTGATATCACAATTGCAGTGATACAATATGGATTTTCACTCCTTGCCATCTCTATTTATGTTAGTTTCCTCCTCCTTCAGTTTTCTGAATTGCACACCATTTCCCCCCCACATCTAAAATCCCATTTCTGCACAATCCTTTTTCTCTCTACATATGGTTAAGTACGAAAAGATAAATCAAATGTGTAAGGCTTGGAAAACCCTAACCCCTTTTCTAAAGCAACAATATTTAGGTTCACTGCCTAGCTGCCAAATTTATTCATGCCTCTCCTAAAGCTATTTCAGTCAACTGTAATTCTTATAAAGATCTTTTGGAAATTACTCTCTTTTACTTGAAGCAAAAGAAACGTGAAGATATGTGTCCTCCAAAAAAATTTTTAGAGGACACAAAATAATAATAATTGTATAATTTAAATACTAATAAAGCAGTAAATACATGTATTTTCCAATGGGTTTGTGTCACCTTATATAGTATTACAGCTCACTATTTTACTGCATTACAGTACACTTAAACTATACTTATTATGTTTGATAATTAAAAGCATATATCTTCAAAGAATAATGCAAGTGAAAGTGTCAAAAATACTGACAGAACATTAAAAATCTTTGGTTAAGGAAATTCAAGGAGATTGCTCTCAAGAATGAGAGTTGCAGCTTTTGGCTTTCCTTCACTTGACATGTTTTAGACCTAATTCAGTAGTTATTGAAATCTGTGAATCAGGCTTTTTTTTACATGCCATGGCATTCAATGAACATACTGTACACGCCTCTTTTTTTTTTTTTTAACACACTACTGGCCCCGTAAGATGATATATTTGCTTTTCTTCTTCCTTTGGGTCTGGAACTATTCTGTTCTGTAACTATTATTTAAGTGACAGAATACTTTTATTTGTGGGTATTCAGTTTATTTCTCTGAACCTGTTTAAAGGGAAAGGCTTTACTCAACAGTGGAATCTGCCCTTTGTAAATAACTTTAAAATGAGTGGAATAAAGAATTTGGGCAGTAACGTAAGTCCTCAGTGTTAAATTATGCTATTGGCTGTTATGCAGACAGTTCAAAAAACTTCTGTGGAAACTTCTCTTTAAAAACAGTATTACTGCTAATTTCTAAAAGGAATATTACTATCTTGGAAATTTAGTACAGTACAAACACTTCTAGCAGCTGACTCTGCACCTGCATTCTCTATCAGATAGATGTTGGCTATGCAGCAAACATAAAAAAAAAAAAAAAAAAGAAAGAAAAAGTGAGGTTTGCACTCAGATTGTGTCTTAAAAGTGACCTAAAAATCTATAGATTTTTTATTTTTCATTTCTCAATATGATGAGCCAGCTGGCACAACTGATAGGCTGTTCATGTGGAGTTGTGGCTCTTCCAGAAGATTTCCTGTAAAAATAATCAGTGAGTATTGAGATGTGCTCAACTAAGATGATTTCTGTGTCACAAGCCACTTTCAGTATGGGGTATTAAAAGTTTATCTGGTATTTTCAACTTGACAAACCTCTGAGATTTTTTTAAATGACATCCAACCTAGCATTTTTGACTCTGATGAATGATCAGAATGATCAGAATGATCAGCTGTGACAGTAACCTCTTTTCCTAGAGATCTTGTAAAGCACTTAAAAGCCTATGGACTGCACTGTTCTATTGAGTTGTTAAAATAATTCATCAGAGTAGATGTTCAACAAGTTACCGGCTATCATATTGTTGTGTATTATAGCTGCATACGCAAGCCTAAAAACATGTGGACCATATTATACTGTTGAGCCCCTTGTGAACATATTCTCAACAATAAAATGAAATAAAACTGAAAGAACTAAACTAAAAGGAATTCCTTTCAGCAGTCCTTCCTTTGGTCTAGTGCCATCGGGAAGAGCTATGCTGCTTCTGGGTCTGCAAATGGCATGTAAAAGCCCTCTCTACATTGCAGCACTGTTGTGTGTTAGAGACATGTTAGTTTTGTTGCTGTTACATTGGGCACCTTAGCCCAAAATCTAGGTACAAGAATAAGCTAGCTAATCCCAGGACTGCCTAGATTTCTGTCAATAAAGTCCCCGTGCCACCGTGTCTAGAAATGTCAAATTCTGACAACATTGGGCATTTTGTTACTTGAATCTTGCCACCACTCATAAAACGAGAGTTCCTCTGCCTTTTTCACTTGGAGGCCAATGTTCATTGATGCCCACCCTCAACACAGGGAGACACATGGTAACCTTGTTTATCAATGGTTTAGTGATCAGGCTACTTGCCTGGGGTATGAGAGACTGCAGTTTAAAATATCTGTCTGCTCTGGAGTCAGATCAGAGCAGTTCCACTTTGCATTAAATATTCATTAGGCCCCTGAGTGAAAAAGAGAGAATGACTGATTCTATTTCAGTAGACAAGAGGCTGGGGCATTTAACTGTGATATAAGAAAGTTATGTATAGGTTCTTATTCCACTGAAGGAATTTAGGGTAAGATCATCTTACAGTTCTTATGGTTTTTTTTCTCTCTGCTCTCTCTCTGTGCTAAGCTTGAAATTTGTGCTTGCTTTACACATACATAGCCTGTTCTTGCACTTGGTCGTGGGAGCATGCATCAGATGCTGGTGACAGACCATTGGCTACAAAGTTTGTTTTCATGCTTTGGATGTAGACAACTCCTTGAACACTGATCAAGAAAAAAACCCCAAACAAACCCTAGATTTTTTTTCTTTATTTTTAGTCAAATACTGCTATTCTATTTACCATCCAAACATTGTATCTGTATATGTTCAGCAAGATAAAAGCTCCATGAAACTAGATTTCTGGAGTTTATTAAATTGTGAGTCACCTTATTTTTATTTTTCTCCCAAACTGATGTCAATGCCTCTGAATTTATTAAATGAAGTGAGTTCCCTGAAAATCTTTAAGGATATGACAGCATATTAAATTGGCAGCTTTCCTAGTGAGGAGAGCTCAGTTCAAGGTTGGAGGTCAGTATTTAATATCCTTCAAGTGAATAATTTAATCTGTATGAACTACCGCCTTTCCCTAGGTAGCCTTGGCCTTTACAGACAGAACAGATAAACAGTTGACTAAACTGAAAAGGGTCAACAATGCTTTAGACAGTCCCAGGAACTTGGAATGGGAAACTATGTTATGGCACAACAACAGTAAACAGGGGCTAAAGCTCACAGAACCAAGCACTTCCCATGCTAAGTGTTCTAGGAGAGAGGGCAAAAAGACAGAAAGCCTAGTTTCCAGCTGTTTGGTCCAGGACAGCCCGAGCCGGGGAGATTCAATGTTACACCCGGAGTGAGACAAAGATGCAAACAAGGTCAAATGCCAACAGTCAGGAAGGTTTACTGGAGCACAGTGTTGGCAAGAAAAGAGCAATAGGAAAGGGAAGAAAGGATAGAAAAGAAGGAAACCTAGCAAGCAGTCGGAATAGAGTTGGAAAAGATAGTCACCACCACAGATCCAGCAGCTGGTCCGTAATACTCATGCTACATACTTCTCTGCAGTAGTATTACCTTGCTGACAAGTAAAACCAGCAATATTAAACCCTTTATCCTTTGCCACAATACTGATACATTTGTAATTATTATATGAACATCGTATCCAAGTGCCATTGGATAACTGAACATGGGTCTGATTCCACTTGTCCCTGTATCTTGAACAATTATAAGGTTTACACTCTGTGGTTATCCAGTTGTAACCAGGTGATAACGTCCACTCACAGATGCTTTGTCCCAACCATACCACTACCAATTCTCCCACTTGAGTGCTACCTTCCCCTTCAGAGATTATTTTCTGTTCAGTTTTTATTTGCAAGGCAGCGGCTCGATATTTCTGTATCATACCCTCTTGCTTAGCACAGGCATCTATAAACCAAACATGCCGTAAGTGTTCTGAAAACGGGAGGGCAACTTGCACCACAGGGGAAATTGGACTGTTTTCAGTTTTCAAGGTAGCTTCTTCCTGAATAGCCAAGGTCTTGGCAGCACCCTCTGAAACCTTGCAAATACTACAGTAATGTTCAGTCTGAGCATACCATTTCTGCACTGAGGCTCATTGTGCCACCCCGTCAGGGGGTGGTGTCCCAGTCAACACTGGTTTTATCACCTTAAAAGGACCTCTAAGCACTATCGGTTGTTTATGTATGGTGCATTCAGCCTCTCGCAGGGCTGAGCTGACCACAAACAAACCCTTTTCCTGGGTGGAGTACCATTTCTCAGCATCCTCAAAGCTGTGAGAAGAGAACCCAATAGGTCAAATGGGTCCTTCTGAAGTAAACGCAAAGCGTTCTTGGTCCTCGGCTTGCAAGGGAACTATAAAAAACATATCTTTGATGTCAATCGTTGCCATAATGGGATGAGCTTGTTCCTGGATAGATGCTTTAAGCTCAGCAATGTTTGGCACAGCAGCTGTTAACAGGCCTGAGCTAGCATTAAGCCTTCAGTAGTCTACAGTTAGTCTCTATCTTCCGTTTGGTTTACGAAGAGGCCATATCAAGCAGTTAAAAGGAGAGTGGGCCAGCACTACAATTCCCTGTTCCTTTAACTCCTCCAATACTGGGTTATCCCTTCCCATGCCCCTAAGGGTAACGGATGGGGTTTGACATTAGTCAATCATGAGGGAGGGAGCAAAGCCGCGGTGTGTAACAGCAGCCGTATATCTACAGAAGGGGTGCCAAATGTCCAATGCCTCCCCTTATCATCAATCCACATCTTATCTTTCAGAACATCTGAGTCCTAAAAGGTTAAACAGGAATGGTCCCACAACCATCGTTACCAGAGTGGCTGTATCCTCCCCAGGGAATCGCAAACCAACAGTATCCAATGTTTGCGCTTGAACATTACCAAAAGCATCTGCAACAAACATAATTTGCTTAGACAAAGTTATGCCACTTTGTGCCACATCTTCAGTTTTAATAGCTAAAATTTGAGCTCCAGTATCTAACAGGAACATTACTGGTACCAACTCAGGCTCCACAAAACAAGTAATTAATAGATCACCTCGATGATTTGCAGTGAGCTGCCTAATATGTACCCACCCTTGGCTCCCCCACTCACTACAAGGGGGTGCAGGTGTTAGTTTCCCATTGGCCTAGGGTACACGGTTGGCTTTTGTAAGGGGGCACTAGGAACTGAACTCTCATTCTTAACTGGTGGACTTTCAGGCCATCCTAACACCAGCTTCTCCCATTTGTCAGTCGGCAACCTGTTCATAAGATGTCAAGGAACACCTTTCCGCCACCCCATGGCCCACAGACCCTTATGCCTGTGTCCTATCTCTCTCCCACACGGTGATGCTATGGGAGACATCCTTTTATTGTTAGTTGGGTGTGGGGAAGGTTTCAGTTCTGTGCGCCTTAAACCTTTTGGGTCAGTTTTGGTGGATGGAGTTGTGACAGGGCTATATTTTCATCTGTGATTTATTAATTCTTGAGCAACTTCTCCCCAAGTCCACATTTTCTTTTCCTGGGGTTTGCAATTAGGGGTCACTATCCCTTCTAACACAGCAATAGCCCTTTTGCCCTGGGACATCACCTGTATTTTCCCCTGTAATTGAACACCAATCACCTTTTTAAGAAGTCAGGTAGGCCCCTTATGAGAAGAGTCATTTGTTCTGGGTCAACCGGTATCATCACTGGGGATTCCTGTTTAGGTCTAAGCTCCCAGTCATACATCATTTGCAGACATGCTGCCTTCTGTACATTTTCTACTAGCTGATTGACCACCCCATAATAGCAAGGGGATCCCCGCTTTCCAAAGGGTTAAGACCCCCAGCCCAATAGGCTGCTCTTCGGGTCAGGGACCAGGGTGTCCGGTAGCTGCCGGTGGTTAGGAACACTCCCGGCCCCCAACAGCCCTCGGCTTCTTTTTCGCTTAACAATATCCTGTTCCTCCCAGACAATGACACTCCCCAAATATATTCTGTCCCTGACTCCTTAGGAGTCCGGCCAAATTATTTTTTTCAATTTAGACAATTCAGTAACGGAATATGGAATTTCTTTAGTAGTAATTTGAGGAAATTCATCCTTACCATCCTGATATTTAAACTCAGTCTTGACCAAGGGTTGCAGAGAACAGGTGGAGACATCCAGTTTGTTCAGTTTTGACCTTGCTTCCTCCAATTCATTATTGGCATATTCAATATTTGTTTTTCAGGTAGCGGAGAACTGTCCTTGCCTGCGAGGAGCTGCTCTTTCAAAGCAGATTGTAAATAATTTGCCTGGGTTCTTTCCTCTTTTAGTTGTGCCTTTAAGTTCTCTACTTGCCCTTGCAAGGACTGGACCAGGTCTGGCAAAGATGGTAGGGTGTGGGACGCTGCCGTGCGCCGCTGTTCTCTGGCTTCCACAGCAGCGACTAGGCTGGCGCCCAACGCAGCACAAGTAACCGCTTTTCCTCTCCCAGACCGAAGCCGGGCACCCTTCTGCGAAGCACAGGCTCGGCCGGCCACACTTTGCCAATTCCACCAATTTTCGGCACGGAGGGGCGAGCCTCGTGTGTCTCCAAGCAGCTGTACAACACCCCCCAGCCCTCGGGGGGCAGCCCTTCGGTCACCCGTGTGGAAAGGCGGGGTGGGGGTCTCGGAGGGGGGCAACTCGTTTCCACAACCCCACGCCTCGCGTCCCCGAGAGGCGCACACGGGAGTCCAAGCGAGCGAGACCCAGCGCTCGCCCCTCGGGGCGGCCACCCGGCGATGCCAGCGACACCCACCCCGGGAGGTGCGCGCACAAGTCACCGGGTAAAACCCAGCGCTCCCTTCGGGGTGGTCGCCTCAGGGAGGCGGCTCTACCCCCGCCCG
>JAVJGI010000001.1:15751240-15785150 GCA_035590275.1 Ibycter americanus | reverse complement strand
CCTTTTTTTTTTTTCTCTTCTTTTCATTAAAGTTAAGGCCGCCCAAATGTAGGCTATGTTTAGGCCTACTAGTCCAACAGGAGGGTTAATTAGATGTGATTTTGTTCACATCATTGGCTTTTAGATTCATTGCAGGCAGGAAGCTCTGTGTTTGACATTACTGACATTGGCTTGAAGTGTGGTATGTTTGGCCTTATTGATGCCTGACTTGTCAATACTAAGTGTGTGCTGAGGTGATGGAAGGGTCCCCTTGCAGATTTGCTCTGTAGTTCAGCCTAAACCTACTCAACAGGTTTGTATGTGAACAACATGCGAGTGAACGGAGCTTGCACTCTTCTTCTGGGGTTGTGTGGTATTTATCTAATTATCACTGCAGCATCTTGAAACAGCAAGGTCTTGACATTTCTGACTGAGGTAGATGGTTGGTGAGTGTGATCTTAAGGGCATATGTATGTAGAGCATAACTTTTAAAGAAACAATTTAACTTTTTTTGTTTTGAGGCTTCCTAATTGGGTGCCAGCTGTAAAAGGCAATACATTTTAAAGTTTTCAGATAGGTAACTCAGACACTTTATCATTGTGTTGCTCTTCAAGCTCCTCAGTTAGTGACATGAAAATACATGGGTTCAAAAGACTGCTTGCTTGGGTCAATGGAATCGAGCACATGGCAGTTTCATTAAAAAAATTTCAGTATCCATACATTTATGGCAATTTACAAGAAATACATATAGAAACCAAGCAGCACAATTATGTCTTCCCCAGTTTGCAGAGACATATACACTCAAGTTTATGGGTGCAGCATACTCCTGTCTGCAAAGCTGTAAAGCTGACTTTTGGTAAACTGGCCTAGTGGTATCTGTTCTGAGCTTTTCTGCTGCTTTTTTTTTTTTAATGCTAGCATAAGTTGGGAAAATAAAATACTTGTTTACCTTGTTGACCTATGAGCTCTTTATCCTTATGTACAAGAGAGACATTATAGAGAAAGTTCCTTACTTTCTCATTGCATCATCACTCTATTTTCCTATTTTTAAGGTTCAGGCCATGCATTTTGTGATACGACTTTTTACAAAGATTCAGTGAAGGAAGGATATAAATGAAAACTCTGAAAAAGTTCATGTGAAAAATCACTATTTTGTGGAATTGTAGGGTTTGTCACTAGGAAAAAACCCAAAGAGTTTAAGTTCAAGAAACTACAAAACCAATGCCTACAGCTTTTTAAAACTTTCAGTACTGTTTTTGGTCTGCCTGCTTTATTTGCTGTCCTTGGACATTATAGAAATATATAATACTGTCTTCTCTTCCCTTTCTCTAGATTGTGACTTCTTCAGGAAAATGGCGCTAACACCTGAGGTGACAGTCCCATCTTTTGTGTTATTCACAGTATCTCTTGGAGAAAAGGAATTTTCCATCCTTTTTAAAAAAAATTTATTTATTTATTTTGCTTTCCTTCTTCCTGTTGAAAGAAAAATAAGCAGTTTCTCTTTTCTTTTCACCTTTGTCCTGCTTTTCTTTCTCTCTCTGCAGAGTTTCAGTCTTGGGTATCACAGGCTACAGGATACATTCTTCAAGAGTTTCATTCTTGCAATATCACAGGTTCACAATAGTGTAATTAAAAGGAGAATTAGACTTCTTGTCTGTGTGACAGCTAGTTCTTCAGCTTCTTACCTACTTTCTGATAGCTCTGATGACTTTATTTTGACTCTTCATAATGCTTTAGTAACATACCCAAATTTCCTATTACTAGGATCTCATTAAAGTAACTTAATTATATTTTACGTATACAATTGTGTGATAATAAGTGATAATAGGGTGATAGGCAAGAGGAACAGAGAACGTAATATGACAGAGGGACTCCAATGTTTTAAATAAAGCCTGTTTGCTAAAAAAAAAAAAAAAAATTCTCTTTTCTTTTCTCTCTCTGCAAATCTTTAGAGTACTGTGACAGGAATCCAGTCAGATTTTGTTCACACTTGTAGCATTTTCATTGCTTATTCCTGTCTTGGTTATTCCTGTTTTTAATAGTCTTCCTAAAAAGTAGTTCTTAAAATTTAAGAATACCATGGCAATATTTTGTATATATAATCCATGAATTTCACTGAATCTTTTTCCCTGTTTGAAACCTCCCTCAGCTCTACACCCTGAGTTATCAGCCTTTGCAGAGAACTTAACCTTTTCTCTTGCTGTTTCCATTTTCTGCTCAAATTTTGGCATCCTGTCTTCAGACTTCCATGTCTTTACATTTTTTCTTATCATCAAGATACATAAATATCTATCTATCTACCCATCTATCTCCTGGTTTTATATTTATGAATATATATATATATGTGTGTGTGTGTGTATAAATCTTGAAGGTCTTCATGTTTACCACAGAGAACAGAGAATTGGATTTCTTCCACTTGTATCCTGTTGAGATTTTAGTGCTCAGTCATCTTGTCAATGAAAATCTTGTCACTAACTTTAGTAGGTTTGACTCCATAGCCTTTGAAGTTAAAAACTTAACAAACCTGCCTTTTGGCGAGATGAGTGTTTTCCTTTGTGTGTGCTCTCTTCTTTGTTGCTGATGGGAAGGGGGACAGTATCCAAATAAATTATTCGTATCGTCCCTGTGCTGTCCTAGGTTACAATATTGCTCTCTTTCTCCGGTTTAGTCCTGTAGCAGCTGAACAGATGAAGACATATAGGGATGGTCTGTCTGTTTGAAAGTTTATTTAATGATCTGTGCTCTGCATTACTTATAGCTTGTCATCCAGACACTTTACTGTTACTCGTGTGAGGTCATGGTTGTGATAGAGAAGTGAAATTCCTGTATCATGTTACTGGCAGTTAGAAAAATTTATGCATTAGGTTCTTCACGTTAATACGGGCCCAAGTGGCAATCTGGGTAGAGCACTTGAGTTTTGTGGTTATGTCAGCGTGAGTGATGAGTTCACTCTGTTATTCTTTTCTGCAGTTCAGATTGTGCACTGCTTTTTGTACTTCCCTGTTCCCAGCTTTTCAAAGGTGGTAGTTGAAAAGCCTCTTGCAGACTGACTTATAGCAATTCATTCAGGTAACTTTCAATAACTAAGCTCTTAAACATCTGATTTCCCTGTTTCTACTAACCTGATCTGGGTTTGTATTAAACATCTGTATTAAATTAAAAGCAATACTAAAAGCCTGTTGGCCTTGGAGCTCTACTTTAATCACCATGTAGTAGTAAAATTTTAAAATTAAATTCCTGTAGGAGTTAAGTCCACCGGTAGTGTTATATGTTTAAAATTAATTATAATTTCAAACTTTCAGTCCAAATACCTCAGCTAGCTTTTCATGCTGCAACTTTTGTGTACATAATTAGATTTTTATGGATTTTCTTCTGGTATTGTGTTTATAATCTTATCAGAGCAATATATTGTGTCATTGTAAGTACTTATTATGTACTATAAGCCATGAACAACACCCCTTTGTAATAGGCTACTTGTCTGATAGTCAATGTGTATTGAACAGTGTGCTGTACACAGCAAAAGGATTTGGGTTTTAGGTTATAAAATTTGTGTTTTTAAAAGATGGATTGCAGAATATGAAGAACTTTTTGAAAATTCCTGGAACATCAAATTATTTTTGAATGAACATTTTGTTGTAGATTAATCTATTCACAACGCGTGTCATTTTGAAAATGTTACTATGGTAGACAAATGGGAATGGGCATTTCATAGTGAGAGTCTTACAATTTTGAGATTATCAGTATGTGTTCACTGGTGGAAGCTAAAGGTAGAAGACTTTGCTGTTAGGAGAGTTAGTTGTCATGGTGCTAAATATGCCCATCTCCAGATAGTGCCAGCAGTACCATACATGCTGCAATAGTGTTAGAGCAACAGTGATAATAATATCTTTATAAAGTTGGGTTGTAGTTGCTCAAGTATAATAAATAACCTTGGTGGTACCATGGTATAAAAATAAGGTGGTTTTTATGTGGTACAACCTGGGTATCTTTCTTCTGTAGAACTGGCATGTGATCACAAAAATAATTTTTGGCAACACTTACGTGGCTTACAGTTCAGTATTAATTCTGAGCAGCTTTGTGGTTTCAGTTCTTTTTCTGAGTTAAAGGGTGAAGAGGAAGGTATGTGGCTTTTCTGGTCAAGTAAGTCACAGGTACAATATTTAGTTTTTAAATTATGGCATCCTTATCTCTTACCGTATGTTTTACTTCGGAGCAGTGACTCATAGCTCTCTTCATGTTGGTTTAACAGCAACTCCCCTATTTCTTCATTCATTTCAACATGATATTTGAAACTCTTGTTTTCTTGTGAATTTTTTTTATCCCACCGGTGCATGTTAATCATCCTGTTTAAAGACAGATAGGTCTGTTTTCCCTGGCAGTTGCTTCCTCTATGATGCTGTGGAGCTAGGGATCAAATCAATCTGTAGAGCACTAGGATCTCAGTCTAGAAGTGGCTCAGGTCTTGCAATACTCAAGGAACAGATCAGCCTCTTACAGCGTTGTAAAAGCTGTTATAAGGGAGTATGTTTTTAAGTGTGTTTCATTGTGCCCATGCATTGATTTATAAGCATACTTGTATTCTTGTACTCCATTTCCACCTGCCAGGTTGACAGAATCACAGAATGGTCAGGGTTGGAAGGGACCTCTGGAGATCATCCAGTCCAACCTGCTGCTAAAGCAGGTTCACCTAGAGCAGGTTGCACAGAATTGTGCCAGACTTTCTCTGTGTGTTTCTCTGCTCCAGATGCTGCTTGGGGTTCCCTTGCCCTTGGGGTTGCCTTTCTACTTCTCCTTCACTTTAATATTATATCTTTTGTTTCTTTTCCAGATGATTAATCTATCAGGATGTCATCATTTTAAACCATTGGGAGAATGGATAACAATGAAATTGTCAACAGGTGCCATCACCCAGTTCATTGCTGAATAGCTTGACTATATGACTTCTTGGTGATTTGGCTCTGCTAGCTAGGTGTCTAATTCTGTGTATCTCCCATTTTCCTGTTCCATTTTTCTGGGTTTTTTTTGCAAAATCAGTAGGGTTCTGTTAAGTAAAATTTTGGGGTTGAATGGGTGGAATGTTTGGGTAACAGTAAAACAAGGGAACAAGCAGTCTTACACCACTGAAATGAGTACAGTGACTTATTTTGCTGAGTGGTTTATGATGATTGCGGGTCAGAGGCTCAGCGGTCTTGTCCAATTAGGGCAGCTCTGGTCAGAAGTGAGGTACCTTTATGTGCACTTTCATCTTGACCCACATGAGTTCTGATCTCAGGGCCAGGTTGAGCAAAAATGATGCTGAGCAATTTAAAATAGTCACCAACCTTTTCTACAATTTGATGTCACAGGCAGCAATAACTGTTAGGTTACCAGGAGTTGAACGGTGAGCTTTTCCTAATGCTGGTCCTCAGTAGTAGGGATCTGGGTAGTTAATATCCTGGACTTGCCAGATACAGATAGGAATGTTATTAGGAAGAAATGTTAGGGTTATGTTTTTTCTGGTTTGTTTTGGGGCTTTTGCAGCTTTTAATTCCCTTTCTTGCATTTCTCCCTTTGTCCCACAGTGGCCGTTTTAGCTGTTCCCTTCTGCTAGCTGCCAGCTGCTTTTTTGTTTTACTAACACTTCTCTCACACAAAAGTCGGAGGGCTGCAGTGCCCAGGCTGCTGCATTTCTCCTCTTTTGGAATGGGTGCTGCCTGAAGTTGAACAGGTGGGCTTAATAGCCAGATCTTGACATTTTGTAAGCCTTTAGATGTTTTGTGCTTTTATTAAAGCAAAGTGACTAAATTACATACTTACATTTGTATTTTATTTATTTATTTACTGAAAGCTACGTTTCAAGCTTTTCTCATTTTGCAGAGAAAAGCCTGAAAATACCACTTAAGTCTCAAAGACTGGAAGGCAAATAAGGGGATCCCTCAGATTGTTCTCTAAAGCTCAGGACACTGGACTGTGACTCATGATTCGGAGTACTTGTGATAGGCAAACTCAATGCTGTCAGTCTTGCTTCTCTCAGCTGTTAGCTGCTTTGCACTTGATAGGACAAACTAGAGAGCTCAATAGTATGAATCACTAAGCTTTTCCTAGTAGAGGCAGGTCTGCAGACTGTGAAGAGCAAACTTGAAAAAAAGTGGTGTAACACCAATTAGCACAGTCAGGTTTTGAATGGAAATTCATGATATACTGGTACCTAGCCAAACTGTATTGCTGTGACCATAAGTTGCAGTGACTTGTGGTAAATGCACTTTGTTTTTGCTTCTGATTTCCACCTTTCTGCCTTCAAATTCTACTCAAAGTACTTTGTTTTTTCTTAGGACACTTAGCAGTAGTAAACCCAGAGTACTGTCAGTAATTCCCCTTTTGCTTAAATAAAATAAAGATTTTATTTGGTGTAGAAATGGCAAATAAATGAAAATAAAATTGTATCATAAATCTTCTCATTGAATTTCATTCTACAAGATTGTCTGCAAAGGCTTCTTCTTAAACTTAACATTCAAGGGGAAAACTACTGATTTTGGCCATCTAGTTTGCGGGTGCTATTTTTGTGAGTTAAGATCATGCTCGTAGAAGGGGTGGCATGTTATTCAAAGTCTGAGCATCCAAACCAAAGCACAATAGTGGAATTATGTGCAAAACTGGAAACACAGGCCTAAATATTCAAACCTGCCTGCTAAAAAAATAATGTATGAATTCTTGGTTAGGCATGTAACTGTGAAGTCTGAGATTTTGCTGCACGTAGCAGATTAATTCTAGCCAAATTTGGCTAAAAGTTTTTGTTAGTAGTTCTAGCTCCTACCGAGGCAAGGGTACCTCAAGTTTATTTGACCTTATTATATATATATATAAAGACAAAAACTTATATTTATGTAACTACACACCTGAATATGAGAACTGCTAACTGCTCTGGAGAGCAGTAATTGAGGTTGCTTGTGGCTGTATGTTTTTATTAGCATTAAGCAAATTATTTTAGAAGGGGAAGTAAAAAGGAGTTTACTGAAAACTGGAAGTTTCATTACTTTGCTGTTCCCTAACCTTTATTCGTATCAGTTAATGAGTATTTTATTGACAATATAGTTCAAGTTTGTTCATATCAAATAATTAGAAACACCTTTAAATTTGCTGGTTGGGTTTTCATCATTTCAGCTGAATGGGGGAGATAACACCCCGTATCTTATCATATCCCTTTGATAATATTGTTGTTATGGTGATAGGAGGCAACTTGTTAACAGTGCAAGGGCGCAACTCAGTTTCTAGGATGTAGCTCCGTGAAGATACAGTATGTTTTGTCTTATGAACAGGGGAGCAGCCTTCCTTAGTAACTTATTTTGTGTATATGGTCTAAAAATGCCTTTAATAGCAATTTTAAATTGGGACCATTATGTTCTTTAGTATTTACTATGCATTACTATTATTTACCATGTGTTACTCAGTAGTTAGTATTTATGTATTTATTAATCTACTTTTGCCTAGACTTTCTGTTTCAGTCTAATCCACGTAGGTTCATAACAATGGCATATAGAGATGGGATTATTTCCATGGAACTAGTTAGAGGATAAAAAAAGTAAAAAGAAAAAAAAGAAAAAAGCTTGTGTACTTTTTTAGTCTGGTGTATTTCATAGAATGCAGACTGTAAAAAAGGTCATCTATAATCTCTCAGGCATAAAACCAATGCCTTGGAGACTGTACAGAATCTGCTCACTGTTCATTTTTTGGCCACAAGCATTACCAGTTATAATAATTAAGGACAAATTTAACAGCTATCATGTCTTCCCCTTCTTCCCCCCCCATTATCTCTTTGAGCAAGCTACAAAGAAATTACTTAAAGAAGTTCATGTCAGGCCTCTGCATAGGTTCCTGCCAAGATTATTTCATGAGAAAAATGTTTTTGTAAAATACTTTAAATTTGCCTTGGCAAATCACTTCTTTTGATCAGGGAGCACCTCCTGTACAAGCTGACATCTACACACCTTTCTCAGTGCAGAAGAAAAAGAAATCGTTGACCTCCCTTTGATGATTTGTTGCTTCCCAGATCTGTCTTTCCACCTTGTGCATCCCCCTGTGCAGCAAGGAGCTGAATTAAGGCTCAATTGCTCTGTTTTGCTTTAAAAAATGCCTGCCATATCTTACTGGTAGCAAAACAGCTGGATGCAGAACTGAATCTGGAAAGATGGAAAAATGAAAAGCATTAGAATACTGATAAGAAGGTTAAAGAAAAGGTAGATTAGCCTTAGTGCTTTTTTTAAAAAAAAAAAAGAAAAAGAAAAAGAAAAAAAGACTTAGGCTCAGGGGAGAGCCTGTGAAAACAGGGGGAGATGAGGAAATGTTTGGAGAATAACAAATATCAAGAAGAACTTCTTAAAGATGTCTTAATATCTTAAAAGCAATATTGACTTACAGATATATAAAAGGAATAAGAACTGAAGAGACACAAGGGCAGGGACAGGAGATAAGTAAATTTGAATATCTAAAATAATGTCTTTGGTTAAATGTTTTTTAAAATTTGGAAAATATGAAAATGTTATTCACACACTGAAAATAACCCTCATATATTCCCCAGTCTGAACACTTTTGTTTACTGTGCCTCACAGATTAGTGGATGGATTACTAAAATGTACATGACAAAAGCTCAGAGAGTCTAATAAAAACCCTCTTGCAGGAGAACTCGATGAGATCAGTAAGTCAGCAGAGGAACTGGTCACTGTTTCACCAAGAACTTTGCTAAAAACCTTTCCAGTAGCCAGCTTATTCCTTCCCCATGCCAGTAAAACCTTAGTTTTCATGCTTCATTGTCGTAAAAATAGAACGCTCATCAGTTATTTGAGATTTATTGAGCTAGAATATAGTCTTGTGCCCACAGCTAGAAAGACTCCCTCTAGCATCTTGAGAACCAAGGGAGAAATATTAACTTAAAAAGTGATACACTGGTAAGTTATTGAAATGTCTTTGTATTTTGTATTTGTCATTTATGTCTCTGTCCCTGTCATGGAAGCTGCTGTTGAAATCTTTCAACATCAACACTCTGCCATTTAAAACTTACCCTGCCAGCATGCCATCTGTTTTGATCAGGGAACCACTTTCTACGTGAGCTGACTCCTACACACATTGCACTTTGCAAGAGAAAAATGTATTTGCTGGAAAGTAAAAAATCTAACCCTCCCTTGAAAAGCAATGCTCCTTGACGTAGTTTAAAAAGAAATAAAAAAAATAATAATCTTAATGTCAGATAAGTACACTTTCTTCCCTTTCTCCCATTGTTTTAGATTTCTAAACAATGGAAAAAAATCATAGTAAAGTGAGTCAAGCCTTCTTTGTAATTGCATTCTGTACCCCCAAAGCTGGTTGCACATGTTGATATATTTCCAGTCAGGGCAGAGATACTGGCCTTTGCCTTTATTTCTATAGAAAGTTAACTTTGTAAGTTAAAAAAAAAAAAAAAAGATGTTTTTTCTATGCATAGCTTCTTCAAAGAGCACTGGAAATACATTTCTCAATACTTTTCTAGCTTTGTGAAAGCAATTGTAATCAATATAATTTACTAATGGTTACATGTTATTTTTAATAACAGATACCATTAGAGTAGGTACATCTGGATGAGATACTGGTCTAGATATTTAACTCCATTCTCCCTTGATAGGCTTTCCATTAACAGTGTATCAATGTCTTTCACAGTCTAACAGTGAAAGTGCGTTGTGGGTGGAGGGAGATGAGAGAGGAAGACATCCACACTCTATGCTGAGGCAACATGTTAGCAATCACATAGCTGGCTCTCAGCATCTTCCTCTATACCCACAATTCCAAAGCCTGAACCTGTGGCTCAAGTCCCTAAAGTGATGTGGTGGGTCATATTGATTGCTTGATGGGCTTTCTTTTGGGTCATTTTGTGGTGCAGAGTGCAGATTTTGGGAACGGTTCTGTGACAGGGTTTCTTACTACAAATATCGCTTGGCAACACAGGATCATGGGAAGACAAGTAAGCACAGAGCAAATGGTGCTGGCAGTGATAGTTGCTGCTTTGTGTTGTGGAAAGCCAGAATGCGTGTGTTTTAAACTGACTTAACAAAAAGAAGAACAATCACCAGGGGATAAAATGCTTGTATTAGTAAAGACAAAGGAGTCCTTCTTTACAGCCTATTAGGGTTAAACAGCATGCAAAGGAACTGCATTATTCCCTTATCCCCTCTTTGAAGCTCACATTAGAAACAACATGAGGACCTCCAGATCCAGTTTTTTGCCTCTTCTGGAACTGCATCATGTAATCCTTTCCCCGGATTTATCAAATTCCATCTTCTGACTGCTTAGGTTCCTTGTCAAGACCTGTACTCTTCTGTTTCGGTTTTGCACCTGAATTTTTTTCATGGCCAGTTTATAACCAACTCTTACTGTGCTGACACCATCCTCTAGCTTAAATAGTTCTTCTTCCTGTCTGTAATTTACCCTATAAAGTGATAATAAAGGGCATATCCCATGATTTCACCAGTCTAAACCCACAATCTTTTGGTCTCCCCTCATTGAAGTCACTATTCTTCCAAGTTGGTTCCAGTAAGATTTACTAAGAGTCCAACACTGGCAAGTTGCTTCATCCTTCTTACAAGCTTAACAGCAATCCTACTCATTACCTGTTTAGGGCGTAACAAATTGTTAAAGGAAATCCAGCTTTGGTTGTTTTAGAGCAATGTGAAATGCTGTGAAGGGCATCAGATCAGTCCTTAAACAGAAAAAGAGAGAGGGGAAAAAAAAAGAACCAAACACAACGAAACCCTCTAGTGTTCCTCTGACCCCTACCCTGTAAATTCACCCAGGCAGTTTCATAGAATATTATCCTGAAATTTATTATTTTTTATAATTTATCTTAATACTGCACACTAAAATCCCCAATAGAGTAGTGATGACACAGATGAAACTCTCCATCCACAGAAATATAAACACTTTTTAGATAGCCTGTGAAGAGTGGCTCAATGTTAGGAAAATTGTGAGACAAGCTCTTAGTGAATTATTGTCAAGGTCAGAGAATGCACATTTATTTTTCTGGTAGTTGTATCATTATCTGGCTCTTATGATATATCCACTTGTACTGAAAATGTAGCTAACTTACCTTGGTGAATTTGATTTATTAGCATTGCAACTGACAAGGTTGCCCGTTTGTTAGTGCTTATTTTATATTTGAATAGCTTTCAGCACATAAATTTGAGGAATTGCTTGAATACTTTAGCTGTTCCATATTTCATGGAGAAAGCTAGACCAGAAGAGTGCTGCTGTTGATATTTCTATTTTGATACTGTCCACTTTTTTATAAATTAAAATGATGCCTGCATTTGTACTTAGTTTTGCCTTCTGAGCAGAATTTATGGCAAACAGTAAAACTTAAATGTGAAAATTCAGTAGCTTTATCCTGAATAAACTGTGATATAACCTTGCAATAGAGTTTATTTTACATTCAAAACATATCATAAATGTGTTTAAAAAAACAACAACTAATGAAAACCCATGTAATTCAAAAGAATTTAACTAATTACATGATTTCCTCAGATTAAGCTTAAGTTAAGGAATGGGCGGAGAAGGAATATGTGAGTAAGTGTATGGTGCAGGATAGAAGCAGCAGCTCTCAAATGGTTCAGAAATGAGGCCTTTACATTTCTTATTGACTCCAGTGGTGTTACATCAGGCAGAGGAGTACAACTTAATTACAGCCAACATTAGCTCATTCTCTTCCCAGAAGGATGCGCTTTTTGTATAAAAACTCAAATAAAGAAAAAGCAAAACTTGCCCCTAACATCTTTTAAAGTTTCTTTAACACATCTCTACCCTTTCAGGTATCCTTCTTTGCTACGAGGAAGAAATACTTTATTCCCCTGTATCACTGTGGGCCATCATCTATGTACCTCCAATTCTACAGGTCTCAGCTTGCCCTGATTTTCTAGGGCTCAGGAGGGAAGCCAGTCAGAAGCACAACTTACATAAACTCACAGTGTGATGGGAAGAAGGGTTAGATTTCTTTAGGGCCCCGTGTCATCATGTTGGCACTCAGAACTTCTCGGCTTCCAGACTGTCTTCTCAACCAGCTCTTCTCCCACAGTGACTGCATTTTGAATAATAATGGAGAAGGAAGGTGGGAAGACTCATCTGCTGTCCTCCACTTCAATAGATGTATCTTTACTAAATGTAAGGTAAAGTACACGTTTAATGTTAACAACAGCAGTGAAACTGACAGTCACAACGCTTAAGAATGATTGTCCGGCCATGCAGTGGCTTGGTTGTGATCAGGACGAGGAGCCTCTGGTTGAAGCTAGTCATGGAAACTCTGAGTTGATGTTGTTTGGTTATTCCAAGAAATTGCCAGTTTATAACATCATTTACTGCTGAAGTCATTTACAGATTATTAACACCACCACTGATATCTGCGCTCCTCATTCCTTCCAGCCACTCGATACTAATTATTGGAAAAATGCCTTTTGGGGGTGGGGGAGAGGAACCAGAAGTCATCCTCTGTTGGATTTTAGTGGTATGATCCAAGCAGATGTTACCTATAGGCTTTATTATGAACATCCTTGTATCTACGGTAGAAATCAGTGATAAGTATATATGGTGGTAAACTGAGTTGAGCATGAAATCTAAGTGCTTTTTCTCAGCAATGAAGTCAACCAAGAATATTTAATCTCATTGCTCTTTTCTTTTAATCCACTGGGTGGAATTCAGGTGTTGGGTTTTCACGCTTTCCGGCCTCTACTATATTAATTTACATTAACTGAAAAAACCTGCCTTTCTGCATAGCTTTCACCTTCTGTAAGAGCTATATTCTGGTGGGACAACAGAACAGCCAACATCGGTAGGGTAGCTTATGTGTGTAGGAAGTAACCCCAAAAAGGTCAGAAAGCAAAGCAGAGATTCCCAAGTGAAATGCTGGGCAACACAGGCATGCAGTTGCCTCAGTATTTTTTGCTGGGAAAAGAACATGAAAAAAAATTTCTGTCCCTGAACCCATTAGTAGTGCTATGATTGGTGGTTGTTGAATTGATCTATGTACAGAACTTTATGAAAATTAGAACTAAGCTATTTTAATTACTAAATATCCACTGTATAATTAGCACCACAATACAAATTGTGTTCAATATATTTTATATGTAATAGAAATTCTGTAAAATTAAACTGTAATAATTAAGTAGTTTTTCAGGATAAAAAGTAGGTTAAGATAAGCAAATTTCATGCTTTAAACAGTGAGATAAATATTCCCTAGTGTATTAAAATATTGTGTTTTAGATTGTTAATCATTTCACTGAATAATAAATATGAGCTTCCCTTTTATGTAATTAATGCAACCCATATTTTTCAGTAGAGAAATGAAATGTTGAATCATACATAAAAAGTAGCTATGAGTATTTCATTACCAAACTTAATTCAGTCATTTCCACAGACTTGTGGAAAATGTTACTCACCTCTTGGGGAAAACTTTTGGCAGTGAAGTGTAGTTTTGCTTGGCATATATTTTGAATTGCTTGAGTCTCTGGTTAGTTAGTCCCTTCTGGGGGGGCTATTATACACAGACTGGTTCAGAACAATAGTTAGCTTTTAGCAGTATTTTTTATCTTTAAAGCTTTATTATTAACATTACGTAAGGCATCCTTAATCACCATTTCTGAAAGGATATTGAGAGGTTAACCTGTATTTTCTAGTATTTTAGTTTTCACTTGGTTATAAAATCTGCTGTCTAATGTGGTTGTGTGAAATCTGTATGCAAGAATGACAATTTCCAAAGCATTTCAGGGGACCATGAGTTTTATTTCTCAGGCTGTTAGTACATTTTCATGCAGCCATTCCTGTGGTGTAAAATAAGGACATCAATTGAAGGATGATTATGCTCTGAATGCCCAGTGAAGCTTTTAAAATGATACCTGACATCCAGTTGCATAGCTATAGATAGACATTGGTGTGTTTTTTTTTAAATTCACTTTTTACAGAGAAAGACTGTTAGAATCTGAGAGAAACGGAAGAATACAAACATTACTTCCCTGTCTTAACATTCACTGTAGCTAAGTAAAACTTTTACCAAAGATAATTCAATTATACTTCCCCAATTCTGCTCTGGCTTTTGTAAGTAAAACCCTAAGGATTAATTGGACATTTTTTTTTTTAAATTAAAATACTTTTGTTTGTTAATGCTTGGGAACTGTTATCTGGCATCTTTAGGCATTCTGGAAAACTGGAGGCTTAGAATTACTACTATAGCACATACTCATCAGAGTAATATAGAGCTACACTGCAGTTTTAAATGGTCTAGGCTGGCTTCTGCTAGCAGAATAACTGCAGTGACTGAATGCAGTGTGGACTACAAAAAATGTGCTTGAGGAGACCTGTAATATTTAAGATGGTTGTCTTTTCTGAGCTTTGCTTTATTATTGCTACCCAGTACTCAAGCTAGCTTGTGTAAAGGTAGTTCAGATACATCAATGCAATGCTAGCAGCGGCTGTGCCTGGTGTACAAGTGTTCCAAGGGAATCTGATGTGTGTGTTTTCCAGAGAGAAGATGTTACAAGATCAGGCCCTAATTATTTTATAATTGTGCAAGGCTGTAATGATAAGACCTTAATGACTAGCTTCATTTAAAACACTTTAGGGATGTTGACTTAAATAAAATGTTGTTGTTATTTTCTTTCCCAACAGACTAAGCACTTTCTGTTTCTCTCTCTCTCTCAGGAATCTGCTGTACCTAACAGAGGAATGATCCATGTAATTAAAAGATTCTGGGTGCAGATTCCCTGATTATCCTTACAATAGCTCAACTAGTAGGCACTGGGTACCCAATTTTCAATTCATGCACAATATGTTCCACTTTTCATCCTAGTGGAGCTCAAATATTCTGTGTTTTTTGCTGTTACATAAATACAGCAAAAAGAGTTGAAATAGCCTTTGCAATCAGTTCTTCCAAACTGGAGAGAGAGAGGGGAGGGAATACTAGTGAAATTTTGGTAAAGGTCACCAGTCAAGGATAATTGCTATCAAAACTCAATCAATCTGCATACAAGGCACAGAGAATCTTTTGTACAGATGTCAGAAATAAAGGTCTTGATGTTTCTTTTCTTTCTTTTTTTTTAAAAAAAATCTGTCCTGTACTTGGGTAGATGTTGCCTCTTCATATCTGAAGTGTGCACTGAGAGTACTGGAGCAGAAATGAAAACAATATAAATCACAGAATCATAGAATCATTTAGATTGGAAAAGATCTTTAAGATCATCAAGTCCAACTGTTAACCCAGCACTGCCAAGTCCAGCACTAAACTATGTCCCCAAGTGCCACATCTACATGTTTTTTTAAGTACCTCCGGGGATGGTGACTCAGCCGCTTCCCTGGGCACCCTGTTCTACTTGATCACCCTTTCAGCGAAGAAATTTTTCCTAAGATGCACTCTAAACTTCCCCAAGCACAATTTGAGACCATTTACTCTTGTCCTATCGCTTGCTACTTGGGAGAAGAGACCTACCCCCACCTGCCTACAACCACCCTTCAGGTAGTTGTAGAGTGATACGGACCCCCCTGAGCCTCCTTTTCTCCAGGCTAAACAACCCCAGTTCCCTCAGCCACTCCTCCTAACACTTGTTCTCTAAACGCTTCACCAGCTTTGTCATAACGTCATAAACCACTGCAAAACATCAGCAGTGTTGGTTAGGGATAGCTTATTAGCCATTGTAGATACTTTGCTTGGCCCTCAACTGTTTTGAAGTTGAATTCCAACTTAAAATGCAAAACAGTTTGAAAAATCTGCTTTGAGGGAAAACCTGATCTTGATAAACTGAGAGCTTTGTCAGCAGGTGTGCAAGTTGAGATAATGAAAAGTAAAATGGTATTGATAGAGTTCCTAGTGTTTCCCATTCTGGAGTCTCTGAAGATATGCAGTTGTGATGATAACATTTAATTATAGGAAACAATATTTAGCTATTTTTAAGGTGGTTAAAACTCAACATTTCTGTCCATTCATCCTGAATCAAAATAAAAACCTGAGTGGGATACTGAAAAGATTTCCTGGAAATATTTTATTTCACTAAGACTGAAATCCTTTGAAGCGTATTTATGCACATTTTGATAAAATATTTTGAATTCATGAAGTAATCATGCTCCACAGAGTAATCTTGGGGGGAAAAAAAGAAGCAATCTGAAAAAAGAATAGTGTGGGTTTTGGTTGGGCAGGGTGTAAAATACTATGCTTGTAAAGAGTATATTTCTTTTTCTCTCTGGCACAGAACCAAATGATAACTGCTTCTCCAGGTAGAATCCTTTCTTTGGGCACTTGGAGTCATAATGCTTGTCAGTTTAAGTATCTATGCTGGCTGTAGGCTGTATGTCTTCCTGCTTCTTTGCTGTTCCATATAAGTAATACTTGAGATACAAGTGGCAGATAGAAGATTTGGGTAAAATTCTGGGTTGTCTAGTAGGCAGTCACAGATTTTTACGAAAGAAAAGAAAAAAACGAGAGAGACTTAGAATCTACTATTGTAAATCTGCTTAAGCTCATTAAATTTATATAAATAGAATTAAATTTTGGGGTAATGACTAGTGTTACTGAATAATATGAATCAAGAAAATGTATTTCAAGAACTGCTATTCTTTATGCTATGCTAACATAAGGAATAAAACAAAGCAATTATCAAACAGCAAATTAGATTCAATAGCTAACAGAAATGGAATGATCAGACATCACAATAATACTTAAAATTCCAACACCATTTGATTATGGATCCCAAATTTCCAGTTATTGATATGGATGCTTATATAGCTGTGTAGACAGAAACTAGATTTTTAATTTCTGTCTGAAATGGTGTCTTTCTACTTAGTTCCTGTTTCAAGTCCAATCCTTTTTTTCTTACCAAAAGGAGGTTTTATAATGCTGATCTTAACAGAAGACCTTTTGCAAGTGCAAGTTTGATGACTCTTGTGTATTATGTTACCAAATGTACTAAGAGCAAGGAGAAAAGTCTTTCATATCCCCAGAAACCATCTTCATCTCAATCCTTAGAGCAGCATAGCTGTTTTCAAGCACTGAGAATTGCACAGCTTCTGAATCCAAGCTTGGAAATTATTGTTGTATATATGATATATGAATTTACCAGCTTGGACATCTTTGTATCTTTTCCATGTATGGTATAGAATGCTCTTTGGATGCCTTTCAGCTATGTTTTTCTTACGTATTTGCTAAACCATCCTTGGGTTAGCAGCTTTGCAAATAAGACAGGAATGATTCACTGAAGTTTGTATGATGCTGAAAATGTTAAGTCACCTTTGTTGCAGAGCTTACTGAAATTAGTATAGATTGCAGGATCAGCTTTTCATCTGTGCTCCAGATAGAAGGAGGTTGGTGGGACAAGATCATCTTTTCCTTTTGTGGAAACACGGAAAGAAAATCAGACAGACTTTACTGTATTACTTTCAATGCATTTCATTCTCAGGCTGTTACAACACAACTGATCTCATACTCTTCTCTTACAAAAAAACAGTGTAGAAAGAGGTTTTAGATAGAAACCTGAACATCATGATTCTTGGAGATGGGGTCTTCTGCCACAGGTAAGAAGAAAAATCTGTGGTGTGTACTCCTGGCACAGTTGCAGTCAGTCTACATGTACTCAGTCAGACCTCTAGACTGTGTAGGCTTAGTGTACTCTTTCTTCTACGAGGAACTGATTCTCTTCTTTCACATTCTGTTTTCCATATTCCTCTGTGATATGGTTTGGCTGAAGTGGGATCCTTATGGCTCTGAAGATATATATCCTGGTTTTATGATTTTTGTAAAATTGCAAAATTGAACTGTGCAGGAAACCATTAAACCAGCCTGTTACAGAACCTCAGGACACGGAACTTTTTCCAGTTATTTTTGTAAGTCATTTGGTTGAAGCAGGTCCTTTTATTCTTTTATTCTGCTTTGAGCCTTTTAAACAATTAGAAATTGATTATTTCTAATTTTATGGTTTGGGGTTTTTTTGCATGCTTTTCCTTTTCGTGTTACAGGGAGAAAATAGGTGGTATTAAGCAATATTTCTTAGATGCCACTTTACTTCTTTATTGAAGATGTAACAAACTTTCCTCAAGCACAACAGGAATGAAAGAGATGGCAGTTTATTTTCTGTGTTTCATTCTGATTTCCAAATAGCACAGACTATCTGATAGTCAGATGGTAAGTATTTCTCTTGCTGTTCCCCGGCTTTTCTGGCTGTTTGGCTGCCTCTGTTCACACATCTGTAGATCTTCATTAAGTAATCAGGTCTTTATCTTCAGTCCACAGTAAAAGCCTCCTCAAACATACAGTCTTACTACTGGGCAGATTTGTGCTAGTGCTGTGTTTTAGGGGGAAAGTCTTACAGCTTCAGTTGTTATTGGCTTTTAAAAAGAGCTTAACTGCATTTTAAATGTACTCCAGAAAAAGGACGTTACTGTGCTACACAGTTTCAATGAAGCTTCGCCCAACCCTCTTTTTAGCAATTGCTTCTAAAAAGACATCTTTTCTTTATTTGAGAGATAAAATGAGGGGGAATCCTCATTTTCTTTTTCAGGAAAATAATGATTAATGATTAACCCAATAAGTGACTGAATAATTAATGATTACAGTAATCTAATTGTAAAGTTTTATCATACTATTACAAACTATGCCTTACTTTTTCTTCTGTAGCTTGTGTAAAAAAGCCCATAAAGTGATTTGTGATGTAGTCCATGCTTTTGCCAACATCAGTCTCTTATCAGGAGACTCATCTCTTTAGAAGAGGAATTGATTCTTGTTCCTGGCATCAAAACATGATAATAAAGCTATGTAAACTGGATTTTTGTTAGAGCCTATCCATTTCCTTTCTGTGAGAGCAAAACGTGGGGCGTGAGAGTATGGAAGGAAGATTCCAGATAGGAAGTGCTCAGGCTTTCATAAATGTTTACTTTAGAGTAAGTAAACTTGGGATTTAAGGAGCTAGTAAGATGAAGTGACCACTGTATTTAAAAATTTGTGGTTTCAGTTTAATTCTGGTGTCTTAGCAAATTATCTTTTGAATTCTAGTTTCTCATGTTTTGGCTTAGTTTAGAGACAGATCTCTCTCTGTGTATGTGTCTGTGTGGGGGTGTATGTATATGTGTATGTACATGTCTGTATGTGTATATTTAAGACTCAAAAAAACGCTAAGCCCAAATCCAAAACCCATTCATGTTAATATCTTTTGGCTTTATATCCATAATTATTTGGAATGTGATTAAATCTCATTTGCTTCACTGGGCCCAAAGCATGTGTTTAAAGTCAAGCATGTGCTTAAGTGTTTTCCTGAATAAGGATGCTTTTCTGAATGAGAATTTGAAGAGAATGCACTCCATGTGAACAGTAAACATCTTTTTCCATGTAACTGTTCAGTGTCATACCAAAGTCTGAGCTTCTGTTGATATATTTTTCTTTCTAGTTAACGTAGAAAGAAATACTGGATCATATGAATTTAATTCCTTTTTTAACTGCTTATTTTTTTCTGTAGTTATAGCATAGTACTGTTAGAGCAAACTAATTCAGGGCTACAATGGAATAGAGAAATATTCTTTAAAATGGACTAGCATCTCATCATTGGTCTATACATTTATTAACTTACATGAATATTAGAGATTTGGTTCAGAGGGATTATTATCTTCCTTTGGTTATATTCTGGAGAAGCCTCTTTCATTTGTCACCTGTGCAGTCATTTATAAAGCATTAAATATATAGCAGAGTCAGTGAAGGAATATTGGCTTTGGTCTGGCGTTTGTTTGGGGGTTTTTTTGTTTGTTTGTTTGTTTTTTGTGTTTTGGTTTGGTTTTTGTTTTTTTTTTAATACATTTTTTAAAGGTCGTATGTTTGTACCTTATTACTACTTCGATAAATGCCTATTTAGGATTAACTTGTTGTTATGTGTATGTGATAGCAATGCCTGTCATCTTTTAAAAATGAAGGTAAACATTTCTAGCATGAAAAATGAAGTATCTTTGCCTGAAGCCAACAGCAGTTTTAACTCGCTAATGTTTTTGTGGTTGTGATCTAAAAAAATTGGCAATATATTGACTCCCTGCTATGGTAATGTGATTTGCGATGTTAGAAAATCTAGTATCAGTTATCAAAATTTAGAAGGTATTTAATAGTGCACATTTTTTCCTAGCAACCTCTCAGTAATAATTTTCTTAAAATTCTATGTAATTTTTTATTCTGAACATGTATTTTCCAGAAAATGCACTTGAGATTGTAAATTACTTGCACCAGTAGAATTTTTCCCCTTGTTAAAAAAAGTGAGTCTGTGTTGTATTTCTCTTCAGAAATCCTGATGTATCCTTTACAAAATTCAAGTATCTTAAACTCTACAATGAAATCCTAATATTGTACTCTTGAAAACTGTTGAAAAGCACTCTGATGTGAGCCAGTCACTGCAGAAATAGTAGCCCAGTGAATCTCAGTCTGTGTTTATGTAAGGAATTCTAGTTTGTATCTCATTTAGAAAAGAAACAAACAAAACAATTGAGAAGCAATTGTGTTTTAGGTTTATATATAAGACTGAGGTTTACAATTTCAAGTTGTCTTGAATTGGTCCTGTTTTTATTTCAGAATTTGTCTTGTTAGTTTTCAGCATGATTCCTTATGTTATCTGATTTATTCCCCCACACTCCTTTTCTGGAATGACAGTAGAGTATTTCATGATACAACAGCAATCTTACTTGTCATAGAATCATAGAATGATTTGGGTTGGAAGGGACCTTAAAGATCATCTAGTTCCAACCCTCCCCTCCATGGGCAGGGACACCTTCCACTAGACAAGGTTGCTCAAAGCCCCATCCAACCTGGCCTTCAACGCTTCCAGGGATGGGGCATTCAAAACTTCTCTGGGCAATTTGTTCCGGCGCCTCATTGCTTTCATAGTAAAGAATTTCTTCCTTGTATCTAATCTAAATCTATCCTCTTTCAGTTATAAGCCATTACCCCTTGTGCTATCATTACATGCCCTTGTAAAAGGTCCCTCTCCAGCTTTCTTGTAGGCCCCCTTTAGGTACTGGCAGGCGGCTATAATGTCTCCCCAGAGCCTTCTCTTCTCCAGGCTGAGCGACCCCAACTGTCAGCCTGTCTTCACAGGAGAGGTGCTCCAGCCCTCTGATCATCTTTGTGGCCCTCCTCTGGACTTGCTCCAACACGTCCATGTGTTTCTTATGTTGGGGGCCTCCAAGCTGAATGCAGGACTGCAGGTAGGGTCTCATGAGAGCAGAGTAGAGGGGGAGAATCCTCTCCTTCGACTTGCTGGCTGCGCTTCTTTTGATGCAGCTCAGCATTTTGTCCCAGTATGGACCTCTGAGGAATGCCAGTTGTCACCAGTCTCCCCTTGGATCTTGAGCCGTTGACCACAACTCTTTGAGTGTGACCATCCAGCCAATTCCTTATCCACTGAGTGGTCCATCCATCAAACCCATGTCTCTCCAGTTTAGAGACAAGGATTTGATGTGGGATAGGGTCAAAACCTTTGCATAAGTCAGTCATTCTTTCCAGATCTGTCAATGCTGTAACCCCATCACAGAAGGCCACCAAATTTGTCAGGCATGATTTGCCCTTAGTGAAGCCATATTGGCTGTCACCAATCACCTCCTTATTTTTCATGTGCCTTATCATTGTCTCCAGGAGGATCTGCTCCATGCTCATGCCAGGCAGTGAAATGAGACTGACTGGCTTGTGGTTTCCCAGGTCTTCCTTATTTCTCTTTTCAAAAATGGTGCTTATGTTTCCCCTTTTCCAGTCAGTGGGAACTTCCCTGGACTGCCACGGCTTTTCAAATATGACGGTTAGTGGCTTAGCACTTCACCTGCCAGTTCTCTCAGGACCTGCAGATGCATACCTTGGAGGTACCAGGTTCCCAGTGCAGCAGAATGGTAGAATATTCTGAAGTTGCCTTTCAGGGGTTAAAAAATGATGATGCTCCTTTTAAGAGTGTCCATATGCTTTCAAATCCGGTTCAAAAGCCTATTATAAATTTTGAGCACAATTAGAATTGCCGCATTGCTTTCATTTTTACATTTTTATTTTTGGTTTGGCATTTCCCCAATTTGCCTGATAGCTGGCATTCTGACATATATGTGTGTTCAAGTGCTTTGAAATCCAATTAATGCACAGAGTGCAAAATGTAACTTCTGTACCTTTTAGCAATTGTGGGAGTTACTTATGGCATCAGATGAACAGAAAAAGAAGACAAGTTTGAGGAGATACTGTGGTGTTTTTTGATGTCTTTATAGACCAACCACCATCATTCCCTCTGAAATTTTTGGGAACTACTGTAACAGATGTAGTAAAAATGCATGCAATGAAAACTAATATTTTTGGTAATGTAAAAGGATTTAATTTAAATCTTAAGAGCTATAAAATAGACCACTCTGCTGATTACATTGTTTAGTGGACCACCAAACTAGTTGAGTAGCTCTGTCAGTATCTTGACGAAAGTTAGAGGTTGTTACATAAATGCAGATGTTGACTATTTACTCAACTAAAAAAACTGAGTTCTGTGTAACTGCTTTTGCATATAATAGGCTTTTACCCCATGGCAGCCAATCTCAGGCTGTCTTTACAGTGGGTGAAGTAGATGGGCTCCTTGAGAAGGGAACCAGAAAAGTCTGCTCTTAATCTCCTTCTGGAGGACCCTACATCTCTTTACTAGAGAGGAAACCTATGAGATTTGCCTCCTTAGGTGAACCTTAACCCTTTGGAACCCCTTGCAAGAATGATGAACATCTGCATGACAGATTGCATTTTTGCCATGATGTGCAAGGCTGTGGCAGGCATTAATTCCATTACTACTTCTGCTGATTATTTTCCACTGCAATTGCTTGTTGCTGTTTTCTATTTATATTCTGCTCATTTCACTGGAGTGCAAGGTTATACCCAGAACATTCAGCATCTCTGCAAGTCTATTCTTTGTGGAGATACTAGAGGCAGCATTTGATGTTAATCGGAAATGTGCAGATAGGTCTTGTTCTGGAGTCTACTGAGTCAGGAGAAAGATTTCCGTGGAGTTCTATGCATTTTGGATCAGGCTGATGTTTTTGAAATTTCACCCTGAAAAGTACTGGCCATATTTCATTATCTGTGAACATAAAAATTTAAGGTAATGGAGAATTTTAAAAATAGGACATAGTGTTACAATATATATGCAATGTATTAACTCTAATTTTTTATAGTTGTTTGCTATTATATGAATGTAATTTATTGTGCCTGCAGCAACCTGAGGACATGCTGGAAAATTAGATGATTCATTTCAAGTGTTTTATCCTAGTGAGCAAAATTTTAATCAGTCAGTTTTCTAATCCCAGCTCTGTTATTGGCACAGTGTAAACTTGGCAAGGTCACAGAAGGACTCCATTGTAGACACAGTGTTGCATCTCAGCTAAATCATTACTGTGTATGTTTTAATTTATCTGCATTATAGAATTTTTAAAGAAATAGAACTGTAGAAAGCTGCTTCTCTGATGAGCTATGCTAAAGGTAACCTGATAACATAAATTATGATGAATATAAGATTTATCTTGAGCTATGGTTGCTATTTCCTATGCAAATTTTTTACAACTTCACCTTAAACTTCCCCCCCGCCCTCCCCAAATTCTAACCTAGTATAAAGGAAAGTAAAAACCCTCATAACACACGGACTACTGCCTTTCACTTTTACAAGTTTGTCACTGCATTGTGAGTTGTACCATGCAGTGAACAGGAACTGTATTATCAGTTTGGTGTACCTCAAAGCTTGCTGTTAACTTTTATCAAGAAGATGCTACTTTTGATGATGTGGATATTAATTCAGAAATATAAAGTAGCCCAGTGTCCAAAAATTAGCTATGTCAAATGCATGCTAATGATAGTGTAAAAGATATTCTAATTGCCTTAATTATCAGGCAGTAAATATAAAAAGAACGGTCACATCGGAGTTACATTTTCAAAAGTATTCAATGTCCTAATTTTAAAGGGAATATATTCAGAAGCCTCATGTCCATTCAAAGCAAATAGAATTAGGCTCCAAAACTCATAATTGTGAAAATGTGACATAAACTCCTAAGGAATGTTAAAAAGTTTTACCCACAGAGGACCATGAAAAACACAAGCTCTTCAGAATGATAGACTGACTCATCCCAACATTATACTGAGAGTGGGATCATGAAACATGTTGTGTGCTACATTTTTTGAAGTAGGTGTTCAATTTGTTTACAAGACAAATAGGAATTTTTCCTCTGCTATCGGAAAGCAGAATGCATTTCAGATTTACTGCCAAATTAAAAAAAAAACCAAAACCCAAACAACCCAAACTAGTGGATATTATTAGCAAATTATAGAAGAGAGTAGGAGCCATAAAATTAAAGAGGTATAAAAGGAATGTCATTTTATAAAGACTCAGAAATACTTAGTAGGGCATTAAATTAGGTAAAAGTGTAAGCATGCTTTTGCAGAATTTAGGTGAGAAAGGCACAAGTAAATTAATTCTAAGCAGGGAGGGAGATAAGAATTACATATATTGTAATATATATATGTGTATATATGAATGTATGATGATATAACCACAAAAATCAGACTACAGTTAAAGAATTTACTGAAGTCATGCATCTTGCAAGTCTTTCCAAATAGCAGTTCGTATTAAAGCAATTCAATTGATCAGTAAGTTGAAACATCTCCAGCTTTGAATATTGTCTCATGGTATGTTGCTTTTCTATTCTCTAGTTTTCAAATGTTTTATACAATATTGCTCTCATACTTTTTGTCTTTGTACTGTATCACATACACTATGGTGCACAGGGAGTTTTCCCAAACGGGAGGCACCTCAGAGGGAGCTGCGAGTGCTGCCAGGAGCCTGCAGCTTACATGACGGTGGCTGATGAGACTTGTGTGGGGCCAGAAGCAGTGCTGGCCAAGCCCCCTCCCACCTATAAAAGAAGCCCTTAGGGGGCGCTAGGGACCAGGGCAGGCAAACAGGGCATGGCACATCAGCAAGGGCATGGCGCTGTAGTTGGCGTGGAAGGATGTGCAGGAAGGGCGCCGAAGCCCTGCCAGCTCGACCAGGGAGCAATGGTGTCCGCCATGCAGGATGCTGCGGCCTCTCTAAGCTCTGCACCCACCTCAGCTGACGTGGCTGCCCAGACAGATCTCTGGCAGGAACACGCAGCCACCCTGGTGCGGGGCTGCCAGCCGTGCCCCGCTCTGTGCCGGTGCCGGGAACACCTGTGGGAGTGCCCGGGCAAAGGCACCGCTCCACTCGGTGGCAGAGCACCAGCGGGAGTGGAGTGGGGTGAGGGGTATTGGGGAGTGCGAGAGAGAGACTGCTGGCATCCCACCCTGCCTTCCCTGGGATGGGCTAGGATGCAGGGAAAGGAGGGTTCCCGGTCCTCTCTCCACCCGGGTGAACACAGTGACTTAAGGGACAGGGCCAATGGTGACAAGTTCCTGCCCGTCACAGCATACCCATCCCCTCAGTGGCCACCCCATGTGCCCAGGGGCCTGTGCGTGACAGGCGTGAGGCTCTGCCCGTGGCACTGAACAATAAGGAGGACAGTAGTTCATCTAGCATGGAGGTGCTGTTGGGGTAAGTCAGCCTATACACTGCATCAAAACTGCTTCCACAGAAAAAAAAAGATGGGTCACTGTCACAGGAGACTCCCTGCTGAAGGGAACAGAAGGCCCAATATGCAGATGGGACCCACTTCTTAGAGCAACCAGCTGCCTCCCTGGGGCCTGGACTAAAGATGTGAAGAGAAAGCTGCCTACCCTGGTATGGCCCTCGGGTTGTTATCCATTACTGATTTTTCAGGTAGGCAGCGATGAAGTTGCGACAAGAAGTCCAAAGCCCACTAAGACTTCAGGGCCTTGGGACGACTGGTTAATGGATCAGGAGCACAAGCAGTGTTCGCCTCTGAGCCTCCAGTTACAGGGAATAATGAGGGAAGAAATGGGAAGAGCCAGCAGATTGACACCTGGCTCCGAGCCTGGTGTCACCAGCAGACTTTGGGGTTTTTTGATTATGGGTCCATTTACATGACAGCAGGCCTGCTGGCAAGAGAGGGCACACTTGTCTCAAAGGGGAAAAAGGATCTTTGCACAGGAGTTGGCAGGGCCCATTGAAAGAGCTTTAAATTAGATTTGAAGGGGGAAAGGAATAAAATCAAGTTCGCTAGAGATAAGCCTGGGAGCAGCACGCCAATGTTCGAGGCATGGTGTGCTAGTGAGGTCCTTCGGGTGCCATCTCAGTGGAGGTAGGCGATGGAGATCCATGCGGCCGCAAAAGCACAAGGGCTATTGACGTGTTAGAAACCACAGAAGTGCCTGAGAACTGCCACATAGGAATTAGGGGATCAATAATTCATACTGGATCAATGGCCCAACTGAAGTGTGTCTACAGCAATGCACACAGCGTCGGCAACAAGAAGGAGGAGCTGGAAGCCATTGCACAGCAGGAAAACTATGACGTAGTTGCCATCATGGAAACACGGTGGGATGACTTGCACAGCTGGAATGCTGCAATGGAAGACTCTTCAGAACGGATAGGCAAGGAAGGAGAGGTGGCAGGGTGGTTCTTTATGTTAGGGAGTGGTTTGATTGTCTAGAGCTTGATGATGGTGATGCTAGGGTTGAGTGTTTATAGGTATGAATTGGAGGAAGGCCAACAAGGCCAATATCATGATAGGAGTCTGTTGTAGACCACCCAACCAGGATGAAGAGGCAGATGAAATATTCTGTAAGCAGCTGGGAGAAGTCTCACAGTTGCGAGCCCTTGTTCTTGTGGCGGACTTCAGCTTACCAGATGTCTGCTGGAAATACAATGCAGCACAGAGGAAACAGCCTAGAAGGTTCCTGGAGTGTGTGGGACACAACTTCCCGACACAGCTGGTGAGTGAGCCAACTAGGGAAGGCACCCAGCTGGACCTATTGCTTGGGAACAGAGAAGGACTTGTGAGTGATGTGATGGCTGGAGGCCATCTTGGGCATAGCAATCATGAAATGATAAGAGTTTTTAATTCCTGGAGAAGGTGGGTAGGTGGGGGTCAGCAGAATCGCCCTCTTGCACTTCCAGAGGGCAGACTTTGGCCTGTTCAGGAAGCTGATTGACAGAGTCCCTTGGGAGACAGTCCTGAAGAGGAAAGGAGTCCGGGAAGGCTGGACATCCTTCAAGAAGGAAATCTTAAAGGCACAGAAGCAGGCTGTCCCCACGTCTTGTCTTTCGGCAAAGCAATGGGAAAGAAGACTGGCCTGGCTGAACAGAGAGCTTTGTCTGGAACTCAGGAAAAAAAGGAGAGTTTGTGACCTTTGGAAGAAGGGGCAGACAAGTCAGGAAAACTACAGGAATATTGTGAGGTTATGCAGGGAGAAAATTAGAAGGGCCAAAGCCCAACTAGAACATAGACTGGCTACTGCCATAAAAGATACTAAAAAATGTTTCTATAAATACATTAGCAACAAAAGGAGGGCTAAGGAAAATCCCCATCCTTTATTGGATGCAGGAGGAAACACAGTAACAAAGAATGAGGAAAAAGCTGAGGTACTTAATGCCTTCTTTGCCTCAGTCTTTAATAGTAAGACCAGTTGTTCTCCAGGTACCCAGCCCCCTGAGCTAGAAGACAGGGATGGGGAGCAGAATGAAGCCCCCATAATCCAAGGGGAAATGGTCATCGACTTGCAACACAATTTAGACACACACACAAGTTTACAGGGCCAGAAGGGATCCACCTGAGGGTACTGAGGGAGCTGGGGAACTGCTCACCAAGCCACTTTCAGTCATTTATCAGCAATCCTGGCTAACCAGAGAGGTTCCAATTGACTGGAAGTTAGCAAATGTGACATCATCTACAAGAAGGGCTGAAAGGAGGATCTGAGGAACTACAGGCCTGTCAATCTGACATCAGTGCCAGGGAAGGTTATGGAGCAGATCATCTCGAGTGCCAACGCACAGCATGTACGGGGAGGTCACAACAACCCCATGCAACACTACAGGCTGGGGGGAGAGTGGCTGCAAAGCTGCCTGGCAGAAAAGGACCTCGGGGTATTGGTAAATGGCCACCTGAACATGAGCCAGCTGCATGCCCAGGTGGCCAAGAAGGCCAACAGCATCCTGATTTGTATCAGAAATAGTGTGGCCAGCAGGACTAGGGAAGTGATTGTCCCCCTGTACTCGGCACTGGTGAGACCACACCCCAAATACTACATTCAAATACTACAATACTAAGTTTTGGGCCTCTCACTTAAAGAAGTACACTGAGGTGCTGGAGTGTGTCCAAAGGGCAACGAAGCTGGTGAAGGGTCTAGAGCACAAGTCATGAGGAGCGGCTGAGGGTACTGGAGTTGTTTAGCCTGGAGAAAAGGAAACTCAGGGGGGATCTTACTGCTTTCTACAACTGCCTGAAAGGAGCTTGTAGACAGGTGGGGGTCGGTCTCTTCTCCCAGGTAACAAGCACTAGGACAAGAGGAAATGGCCTCAAGTTGCACCAGGGGAAGTTTAGATAGGATATTAGGAAAAATTTCTTCACCTAAAGGGTTGTCAAGCGTTGGAACAGGCTGCCCAGGGAGGTGGAATCACCCCTGGAGGTACTTAAAGATGTGTAGATGTGGTACTTAAGGACATGGTTTAGTGGTGGACTTGGCAGTACTAGGTTAAAGTTTGGACTCAATGATCTTAAAGTTATTTTCCAACCTAAACGATTCTATGATTCTATATACTACCATTGCAGTCTGTTGTGTTCTGTTTATCAACATCCATTTAAAACAAGGTGGCAGACTGACTGCTGGCTGTTCCATGCCAGCAGTACCACTTTATTCCTGTAGAAATGACGACACCTGGCAAATAGGCAAGAGCCATTAAGAAAACTGTTGAATGTACCACAACTAAGATGCCAGCAATACTGACCCCTTATCATGCAAGTATTTATTCAAGTACTAATTTTTGAAGGACAGATAGTGATCACTGACTATAATTATGCTGGCCTAAGCTTTCCCATTTTCTCATTTTGCTGTTGCAGTACACACCCATTTAGAGATTACCGTTTTACTATTATTTTTTGATAGTTTGAACAATAAAGTTGTGGGAAAAGGTATAAACTACAGTGAGAGTAATTTCAAAATAACTACCTTTTATAAAACATACTAGCTTCCTAAATCCTGTGCAGGACTTCAAGATCTGCAAAACAAAACAAAAATCTCTTAGGGCATCTGAACTGCAAAAAATACTCACGGATCAGGAACACTACTGAGAATCTGGCAGAATGAGAATGAATGTTTTCTAATAGAAATGGCTTCATTCTAAGAAATAACACAGAAATTGTAAAAAATGAGGAAGATAAATTCAAAGCATATGGAAGCCACAAATTCAGACAGCATATTGGCAGTTGGGCTGAATAACTGGCCCTATTTCTTATCTTTCAGTGTTCTTTCACAGTATTCTTGGTGCTTTAGTTTAGAGAAAATTAAATATGAGGTTTTGGAGATGTTGAAGCCATTGAGCTAGTTCTTGTTCTGCCTTATCACCTATTTATAATGCTCTAATCTGTAGGAGAGTTTGCTTAGAAATTTTAGTAGCAGGAATCTTTGTGCAGACGTATATGAGAAGACAGAATGGAAGGTTAAATCAGTTTAGCGTAGCAAGGCTCTCTACCACATCCCCGTAGGTAAGCATATGAATATTCCCTTGGGCTTTCCCTACAGATAACATGCAAAGTTAATTAGCATAAATATACTAGCCATTTCTTTCAAATTTGAGTGCCTAAAGACATACTCTGGTGTGCCCTGGCAGGTCAGTTGAGAAGCCAGCCATTGTGATTTTTTTTGAGCATAAAATTACCTTGATGCAACAAATGCTCTTTTATACAGCTGACCTGTTAGTTTTCCCCCTTCACTTATATCTGGCAACATCACAGTGACTAGGTTTTTATTGTCTTTTGTTAGCAGCACTGGAGTGAATACTTAGGTTCCCACCCTTCTGTACCAGGCCATGCGTGTCTCCTTGGCAGTCTATTTACTCTTGTTCTCAAGAGGTTTTGTCACTGTTTTTTGTTTATTTGGTTGCTTTTTTTAAAAAAAACCCACAAACCATTTCTTCTTTCCTACTGACATGAGCATTCATCCCAGCAGCCTTGGGGGACAGCCCTTGCAGGTAGTGGCTGCTGGAGGGCTGGGCTTGGCCATGGGAAAGGGTTGGACAGCTCCTAACTGCGCTGGTGCTCTTCCAGGGAGTCTGGTTGGCTCAGTGAGTTGTAACACTTCCTGCGGGCATGTGAAGCCTCACAGGACAATGTTGGAGGACTCTGAGAGGGTCAAGGGAGCCAGACCTGTTGTGGTCTAATCGCCTTTGCAAGTGAGGATAAAATTGGGTGAGTATTGTCAGAGGAAGCTGAGTACAAGTGAGGCTGGTTGCATTAATACACCAGCTGTCTATCCATCAGTAGACAAAGGCATGAGTGCAGAGTTAGAAATACTGCAACATGGCAGTAAAGGTGCACTATGCTATTTTCTATAACGGAAGCTTTGTGTAGAGAAAACATAGTGGGTGATTCTTCCATTTTTAAAAACTTACTTGTTAGCGTTGTAAGAATTCTTAGTAAAATTAGTTATGCCTAATTATTTAGAGGATACTGGAAATGTAGGAAAAGAGGCAGGCCTTTTTGGAGACCCCAGACTTCTGGTTGTGTTGGCCAAGATCTAACTACCAAGTAGGATTACTCTGAGAAAGTGTTCAGCGGAGCAAGTAAGGATCCCTTGTGCAGGACAGGCGGGCTAATTGGCTGACTTCAATATATAGCTGTACACTTATATTATGTCCTTTTTTAATTCAGTAAGGGAGTTAGGTCTTTGCAGAAAAATATGTCCTATGCCTGGTCATCAGCCAGACCAGGCAAAATTCTTTCCAGTTCTTGTATTTGAAGATTAAACCAGGGAGATAGGTTATGTAGGCAAAAAGGACATCTTCAGATCTTCAGGAACGAACTTTCCACTTAAGGGTGAGAGCAGAAAAGGCGAACTCCCAGGCTTGTCTGTAATGCACTTGATGCATCAGCCCTGCCTCAGCCTGTATTTAGAGAAATAATCTGTCCTCCAAATACACAGAAAATAGCGTTAGGGGTATAATCCATATAAATGTTTTTGAATGCTTCTCTTTTTAATGGCTAACATAAACCACCAGAAATACAGTGCCTGGCCATATTTTACTGGATTTTATCATGCTGCTGTCTTTCATTTCAACTATAAACATGTATTTGCCTGTCCTCTTTAATTAAAAAGGTCAAAAAATACAGCAGGTGTGTAAATTGAAATGAATTCATGGACCATTTATTCTGACAGATAATTCAGGTAATACTTGAATCCTCAGAAAGGTGGAAATGGAGAGATGCTAACGAAACTAATGTTCCAGTGTAATCACAGATTTCAGTTTTCCCAGGAAAATAGTGGGTGTTGAAAGGAATATCCACTTGGGGTTCTGCTGAGCTCTAAGGATCTTGAAGTATGTCATATGACCTGGCCCAAAGCATTTTCCCACTCTTTACCAGTGACAGTTCTGCAGCTAGCGGTGGCCACTTGTTCCATTATCTAATTGGGCTTTTAAAATTCTCTAAATATTGAACTCACATTTATCTTGTTCATCAGTCTCATGGATGTTTTCCTTGCTTTTCTTAGATCATGAAGGAATTTGATCTATGACCTATTTGTAACCTTGCTTTATATTTTAAAAAATAAGGACTGCTTTGCTGCTTTGGTCTAGTGGAGATCTCATCATCAGTGAACAAAATGAAGGACATGAATTCTCAGGTCTTTCCTGGAACTTCCAGAACAGATATTCTGGAAGCAGAGTGGCAATAAAGTTTTTGAGATAGGCAGTTTTAGTTAGAACTCAATTTAAGAATTTTTGGAGTCTTCTTAGTAATGGTCATTACCTTGTTGAACACTGTGTCTAAATAATATTAACAGAGATTGAAATAAAAAATGCAAATGTAGGGTTATATTACCATATCTTATTCTTACTTTCTTGAGTGAATAGATCTACTTTACTGAGCCTTCCATTAAGGGTTTTTTCCCAAATATTTAGTCATTTTTTGGGTTTGTTGCCTTTTTTTTTTCTTTTTCTGTTTTTTACCTGTTAAATATAAAATCCCAAATAAATGTCTAGGTCCAACTAATAGTGGAAGAGCTGCACTTCTTTGAAAGCCCTAATGAAACCACCACCACCCCCCCCAGTAAAACAACAGCACACGGTATCATCACACACAGATTGCCCTTTTCTAGTCTGTTTTTACCTGTCTTTTGTCTTTCTACAAAATCTCTGCAATTTTAAAGAATTATTCAGAAATTGATGTATGAAGTTCTGGAAACTGAAACAAATCACTGATCCATTTTAATAAATACTATATTGTCACACATTTGCTATCTAATTTATGCAGTGATTCATCAGTTTAGCTTTCAATGTACATAATACTGATAAGATTTAGTAGATCATATATTTGATTCAAAAGATGTATTAGATTTTGTAGGTCCTGACTTCAATTCAACATAAGATGACTTTATCTGTCTTATGAAGATATATGTGATTTTCAAAAGCAATGTATCTGTTTTTGAAAAATCCTCCAAAGAAAAGGGAAAAAAATTAATTTATTGTAAGGAATGAAGCATTCATTTTAGGAATCTGAATATAGAAATGACCCACATTTATATTAGAATTTCATAGCAAAGAAATATACTGTGCATGTCTTCACATTTCATATACTGAAAGTAGTATTTTGATCATGATAACTTCACTGCATGTATTGCTGAGTTCTGAACTGAAAAGCGCTTTGCTCTGTAGAATAGAAAAATCAATTTAGCATAAGGTGATCTCATTAAACTCTATTTATCCAAGATTACAACAACTTAGAAGAAAATTGAGAGTGAAAGTAATTGTTCTTTTATTAATCCAAGTAGTTTTTAAAAAGAAATCTACTGATTAGGAAGCTCTGCTTGACATCTAACTTGAATCTCCCAGGACTTCTTCCAGGAGGTTCTGATTTCAGTGATATGTTCTGATGATATAAGCAACTATGGCCATACCTTGCTGAAGTCACAGAAACAAGATAGAGTAACAGGTTAACATGATCTGTTAGTATATTTTGGTATTGATTTGCCATATAAATGTTAATATTTTAAAATATTCTGCATATACATGCTCTCTTGCCAACCGGTTTTTTAAAAGCTGAAGTTTTAGGCAACCCTTTAACTTTTCAGAGATGTAAGTTTTTGGTTTCAGTTTGAAAATTAGTACAGTGCTTGGAAGATACAGTGCAATCCCCTGTGCACCAGTGTTCCATTGCTGACCCTTATGGATGTGAAGGCCCTGCCTCCTATTCTTTTGCATGTAAGGATCTGTTTCCTGTTCAAAGCAAGAAGAAGAGAGAGAAGAGAGAAAAGACACCTGTTGCCAGGAGGTCCAGACTTTCACATTACACCTCCAGCATCAATGTCCCTGAAAATGACTTTGGATTTGAATCAGAGTTTTCTCCCCTGACACTTCCCCCTGGCCCTAATTTCAAATCCATTATTTCAGTTTGAATCTTTCTTTAGTTACTGTATTGGATAGAGTGACAGGTTACAATATGCTGGATACTTAACAATTAAAATTCTTCTGGAGAAACTGGCTACTCATGGCTTGGATGGGTGTACGTTACGCTGGGTGAAAGACTGGCTGGATGGCTGAACCCAAAGAGTGGTGGTGAATGGAGCCACATCCAGCTGGCGGCCGGGCACAAGTGGTGTTCCCCAGGGCTCAGTATTGCGCTTACTGTTGTTTAGTATTTTTATTGACTATCTGGACAAGGGGATTGAGTGCACCCTTCAGTCAGTTTGCAGATGGCACCAGGTTGGGGGGGAGTGTTGATCTGCTGGAGGGCAGGCAGGCTCTGCAGAGGGGTCTGGGCAGGCTGGATCCATGGGCCCAGGCCAGTTGTATGA
>JAVJGI010000001.1:15698179-15747825 GCA_035590275.1 Ibycter americanus | reverse complement strand
CCCCGCCGCCAATATGATGTTTACAGCCTGGTACTTGTTTTGAACAGTTGTTTATGTTAGGGAGAGTTGGGGATCAATGACCGGAGATAACCATGCCTCAGCACTTGGAAGCTAAAGAGAAAAGGAAAGTAGATTCATTCCACTGTTGAGATAACAGGAGGGACACAGAGATTCCTAAATCCCTAGATACAGCCAAAGAAAAAGTGACATAGGATTTTGAAGGCCTAGTGTTCCTTTAAAAATAAATCATCAGAGAGCAGAAAAAGGGTGACATGTTCCTTCAACTGACAATTCAGTGCTTGAATCTGTGTTGCTACCTATGTTATCAATGCTATAGACAGGACAGAGTTTCACTTATACCTTTGGAAGTTATAGCTCTTTCTAGATGTAAATGTATTTCTTCACTTATTGCTAGTCATATCCCATAAATGAAGAAAGGCAGACAGGTTTTCGGCAATGAAAGAGAAACTTCTTTTACCTGTTAATTTTTATTTTTGGAAAGGAGCCACTTGATCCAGCTGACCTGCACAGTATTTAATATTCACCAGCAATTTTTTTGGGACACGCAGTATTTTCATGCTGCTTTTCTTTCTCCAGCAGGTTCAGATACTTGTAGCTGACCCTATAGTTTCCTGTTTTTTCTTTGCCTTTAACATTTGCAGTTATGAGTCGACCTAATACTTTTATTTCCCAAATGACTGCTAGAGCTAATACCATTTTGAGATTGATCTGCAACTTTGCAGAAGGTAGCATTACCATGATGTCATTGTTGTATTTGTCTGAAATGACTGCAGAGTATTCTGGTCTCTGTTCCCCCATTACAAACAAAAAAACAAACAAAAAACCCAAAACAAACAAACAAAAAAACCAACTGAGCAGAGGTCTCTTGAAAAAACAACTAAGAGAAACTTTATTACAAGTATTAGTTGTTTAAATATACCAGATTAGAAAAATCTTTTGTAAATGGTAATAAGTTGATTTTATATATATTGGGAAAGGCATGAAAAAGCCAGTGCAGACCCAAGAGAAGTCATGAGGGCTTTGGGTGATGTTCAGGACTATTGTTAACATTATAACAGCTATAGAATGCTTTGCAACAGCTCCAGGAGTGGTGGTGGTGTCCATAGCACTGTTCTACAGATGATGACAAGATAGAGTACTTTAGTCATAAAGCTGAAGTATCGAGCATGTCTGCCCTATGAATAGTCAGGGTCTCCCCCAGGCCTGATCCTTTTTTCAGGGGTTTGACTGAATTCCAGGCCCTTCGCTACTGAGCTCCACCTGAGCCAGTCACCCAAGGAACTTCAAAGGAAGAAGGGTTCTATTTACAAGAAGGGTTCTATTTACAAGATGCTCAGCCCACCTACTACCCCTGATGCATGCTGCTCTTCTTACAGGAGCTGCTTTTGTCCTATTGGTGCCTTTCATCTTTGACTTGTGAGAGAAACGCCTGTCACATTTGGGTGTATTTCTGTTTCTGTATTAATAAATAAAATGAAGGCCAGGATCTCTTCTCTGGTCCTTGAGGGCAAATGGAACAGATTGGCCACATCCACCTTCCTGGGCAGTTGGCTGTAGTCTCCCCTGAGCCCATGTTTATCCATACTGCCAAATAAAAGAACAACAGTCCAGTTCAAACACTGGACTCCTGCTGGCTGTGGTTTGTACTACTCCAAACAGCTTTCCCTAAGAGAAATCAGCATCCCTTGGCCTCAAAGCAGGGGCTTGGCCCTGGACCACCATTTACTTATTTACATGTAGACATAAAGGCTTTTATAGACGTTCCCCTGGCTTCAGAGTGAGTGTTGAGGACCCAACTAAAAGAAGCGCCAGAGCTGGGATTGAAACTTCAGAAAGGCTACCAGGTAGTCCTATATTAAGACAGATCTTTTCAGTCTCATACCATCTATCTGTAGACAATCTTATCTTAACAAGGAGTGATAATGTCAAGATTTTGCCTGCCAGGAGTTTCAGGTCATATGGTTTCCAAGCAGTCTTTTTAAAAATTATTTTATTTCATTTTATTTTTAAATAAAGCCATGGAAAAATACAGCTGAAAAGACCCTCATGATGCCTTTTGGTGCAGTATTAGTCAACCTGCAAGCAGCTGATCTGTGGTGGCTCATAAAGCCTCGTAAGGTGATGTACAAAATGACTCCCCAATCTGAAAACCCTGCACATATACTCATGAGCTGCTGAAATGTAAAAGCTCGGGTATCATCATTAAAAAAGCCCAGAATGTTCCATTAAACAATATTTTACAAAGGAGTTTGTTTATTTACCTAAAAGCTAAACAGTTAATTTTTTTTTTTCCTGAAATGTGCCAGGTAAATCAGATAGAAGATGACCCTCTCTTTCTCAAATCCATCATCAACTCATAAATTACAAAGATAGTTATATATAGCTAAGTGCCCATCCAAAAGCAGGATCAGCTGCTTGGAGGTTGACTAATACTGCACCAGAAGTCCTCATGAGGGTCTTTTCAGCTGTATTTTTCCATGGCTTTATTTAAAAATAAACTGCCAAACCTCTAACAATGGTGTTCAGCAGATTCCTATAACAATCCATTCCAGTGTTGCCTATCTATTAAATTCTTTTCCCTCATTAACTTATATCTATCCTGCTGCAAATTCAGTGGTTTATTTCTTGTCAGTTGTGAATAACATATAGCCTTTATAGATAACTATGTACAGAAACTCTTTGTTTTTTCCATGCAATCATTTTATTAATTGTCCTCGTGAAGTTAAGGCATCTTTGCGTGTGTGTATGTGTATGAATAAAAGCGGTTTTCTGTGAACAGGAATGGAGGGTGAAAGGGGAAGTAAATGAGAGTCTCCCCAAAAGTCTGCTTTTGCTTTCAACTTGCATGTTGTGTACCTTCCCACTAGCTAACTTGCAAACATGTTGTGAGAAGCAATATAATGACAGCACTCCAAGGTTATTCCTTGGTATTTAATAACTGGTAGGAATGCAGTAGGGAGCACAGAGTGAGTCTAGTCTGGGTTAAAATAATAGTTTGGAGGTAAAACAATGCAGTGAATTTATGAAGAATTGCAGAATAATTTCTCAGGGACATCCCAGAAAAATAAGGCTCTGCTTACTGCATCCGCTCATAGTAGAATCCTCCTTTGACTAAACACTGCTACTTCAACATTGTAGTTCTCAAGAATCAGATCAGGAACTCCAGGGTCATTTTGATAAAGAAGTCGTCTTTTCAATGATTAGAATTAAGAGGTTTCTCACAGAGTCTCCCGCTGCTCGAGTAGTCATTGTTTCAATAACAAGAAGTTACCCTGCAGTGATGGTATCAAACTTTTCTGCTTCCTATGGTGCATTCAGAGGTCAGCTGCAATGAGAATACAGAAGTCTGTCTGACAGAATAAAAGGAAAACTGCAACCTTAAATATCATCACGAAAGAGGTAAAAATTGATGTTTTAAGGAAATAGCATTACTTTTTTGTTCAGATGGGAGGATAAGGGAACAGGTTATATTTCTGGACATCTTTGGGAAAAGAGAGAAGTAGAGGCTCTGCAGAATTTAGTCATAAAGTGGTGTTGGTTTTGGCTGAAATTGCCACAATGTGAATGTTGAAGGTGAGCTTTCTGCATTCCCTTTCACATTTTAAAAAATTATTTTCATCTGTGCTGTAATTCTAAGTTGATTTTGAGAAAAATAACCCATGAAACTTCAAATTCAGGGACAGGGATGTTGATCAAAGCTTTATTTTCAAATACGGTAGTCCATACTTGTGGAGAAAATGATTGTGTCATACATCTAAATAACTTGATACTTTTTCTCCCAGCTCCTTTGCTTCCCTCCGATTTGCCTCCTACCAGCTATTTATCATGGAACCTGCTGTCATGAAAATATTATATTTTATTTTTTACATAATTCTTCTCTGTATATTTTTTCTTTCCTGTAGAAATTATCTATGTTATTGTTATTATTTATTGCAATAAACAATAACATGTATTTGACAAAATAAAATCAGCATAATCTCAAATACATTACTGCAGCTTAATGTTTCATACTGTTCCCTGTAACAGAGAATCTTCTAAAGATGAAAAAAAAAAAAATGTATTTGGAAACATCACACAGAATACTTCAGACAATATTTAAACCTTTAAAATGAAGCTGGTGCTGAAAGCCTAACGAATTAAAAGTATTTCTAGGTGATTAGTCAATGTGTGTACAGTACGTCGAAAATGAAATGCTAGATCCTTGCTTAATTATGAGTGTCCTTGAAATTACTAGATGCAGTTGAAGAAATGTGAAAACATATGGATGTTCATTTTAAATTCCAATGCCCCTCTTACCCTTCTGAGTCTTCCTTCCCTCCATTGCTCTTATAAAATATACTTTCAAGAAAGCCAGAAAATGCTGGGTCACCTACCCCTCTCCAGCAGCTGAGGATTCATTTAGTATACAGTCTGTGTGTATGTGCTGCCATTTCTCTCTGGTGCAATTCATCTTTTCTGTGGAAGTAGGATTTAGGAATCCCTCTATTCTTCACAGTTTCAGTGAATTCAAAGCTGGAAAAATAAACTAGACTGGCTTCCTGCATAACATGGCTGAGAAATTCTTGCATGATGTCATAATTTTTTAAATATATTTTTTAGGTCAACATCCAAACTTGACTTAAAGATTTCAGATTATGGAAAATCTAACACCTCTTTGTGAGTTTTATCTTGTAACAGGTACCTTCACTGTAGACAAGTGCACTTCATTTTAATTCTAGATGTTGAGTTTTGCTACGCCTCTCTGATTAAAAAGCTAGTTACTATTTGAAATATTTCCATGTGGGCGCATGCAGACAGTGATTTGTTGCACAAATCATCTTCTGTTATTACAGAAGGTGTTCTCCCTCACTGTAGATAAGGAAATGAGAAGTTACAGTTGACACACAAGGTTTACTGAATCTTTGTGTGTTGGGAGTAACACAGTAAATGTTCTTGGTTTGCAAGCAAGCAAGCAAAATTTTTTTTATTGATTTCTGTAGAGATATTGTCTGTATTTGATGAGGTGGTTTTGAAGGAATTGTCCTTTAAACTTTCTCTGGATTTTTATTCATTTCAATGCTGTGGTTTTAAAAAAAACAAACCACCCCAAAACATACACCCTCAACCTCTGACCCCCATTTAATGTCTGTCTATATTGTTTCATCCTCTTTTCATACCTGAATTTATCTTAATCCTTCCTGGACTGGCTAATCCAGATTCCTTTGTCCCTTCTTTTTGAAGAAGTGGTGGAAGAAAATATATTCCTCATAGTGTTTTCTGCTTGTGACTAAGTGACTAAGCTTGTTTCTTTCCTGCGTGGTGTAAACATGAGTGGGTGATAAGGCAACATCCCTTCCTTAACTCTGGTATTGTCTTTTTTCCTGATTTATTGGAAAACAACACGGCCAAGCTCTCATTTTAAGAGGAATGATACCCTTTATATTGAACAGTATTAACAGAAAGCAAGGGAAAACAACTTCTGCAGGTACATAAACTATTTAACAGCTTGTGGTTGCCATCTATCTGTATGCATTCTGTATATATAACATATACACGTTCCTCCAAAAGCTTATTGGTTTCCACACTTTCTACTGGTTTATTTTAGCTTCTCTCAACATAAGCAAATAATTTTCTAGCATTCCCTTGATTAAACTAAGTATATTGACATTCTCTGGCCTTAAGGCAAATTTTTCAGGTGTCAAAATATGCTTTAATTGGCTTCTGAATGTTTTCCATTTTTTAATATGTTTTTAAAAATGCGAATGCCAGACTAAACATAGTATTCCAGCATTGGTGACATCAGTTTTTGAATATGAAAATAATGAAAAGCATCTCCTTCTTTTCAATATTCCTTTACTTTTCCAAGGTTCAAATTAGTTTATTTAGCAGCAGCTTTGCACTGGGAGTTCACAGTTTCTTACCCACCTACAGTTTCAGAATCACTTTTTTCAGTGTCCCATCCTATATATATAGCCTGCATTCCCTGTGCCTAGATTTATGACTTTGCATTTGTCCTTATTAAAATTTATCTTGTTCAAATGAAGCCACCTAACCAATCGAGACAGATTATTCTGTAGAACATTTGCCTTATTACTTGCCACTCCACCAGTTTTTGCATGCTCTTCAAGTTTTACCAGCAATCACTTTGTGTTTTCTTCCAGATCAGTGAAAAAGATACTTAGGACTTAAGACTTAAATACTGGCTAGCCCATATTAGAAATACTGTGATTAGACAAGGCATTTCTCCTTTATAGCTGAAGAGGAATGTAGATATATTTATGGCAGCTATTGCTAATAACTAATTAATAATTTTAAAAATAAACTTTAATCATTTAAATGCCATGTATGTTATTGTATTTAATACTGTCCACACCTCACTCCAAGAAATCAGCAAGAATATAGAAGCTCAGAATGTGGAAATAAGCCAAAGGTTTGCAGTCATGTAAGTACAGTATATCAACCAATTTTCTTCTCTCAAGAAAAACTCTAAAGCTTGTGGCCAGACTGCTCAAGGTACAATCCCCCATTTCCATAAAATCAATTAAATTTTTGGGGAAGAAAAGAAAGTCACATTTCACAATCCTTTTTTCTAATACTAGGATATAAGCTCCAAATTGTTATTTAAATTTTAAAACAGCAGTTCATTCTAAGCTTGCAGAAGATTGCTGCATTATGATGTCCCTGCTGGACCATGAAAAATGAAAGCTAAAGTTAAAAACTGTGTCAGATGTTTTGGTTATGGGGATGGTGGCACCTCTGTCTCCTTATTGGTCTGTTCCTATTGAAGCAGCTCCAAAACAGAGTAAGCTAATGTAAGTCAGAGCTGCTGTAGTCCCTTTCCCCTCCCACTGCACAGTGCTGCATGTTTTGTATCAATACCAGTGTTCACCTGCATCTGTGGTAAGCAGGCTTGGGGAGTGAAACCAGTGTAAAACTATGACGGTGGTGGTGATGATGATGATGCAGGAACCTGGCCAGCTCAGTTGTGCGGTAGGACTGTGAGCACATGATCTGAACTGAAAAAGGTCGTCAGTGTAAATTTGATTTAGCAGCCTGTGCAAATTTCTTTTAGGTCTGTTGTGCCTCTCAGTTTTGTAAACTGGAGTCACATCATTTTCCAATTCTTAGACTGGCAGGATCTTAAAAAACATTTGGGTTTGTCCAGCTCTGTTTTCTGCTGGAGTCAATGGGGCTTACCTTCCTGCTAATGATAGGTTGGGATAGGAAAGAGTTACTCAACTGCAACATTTCCTTATGGAGCTAGTGTTCCAAAATAGTTCAAATGTATAAGCAGCTGAAGGAGGATAAATCATTCTTTATCATATTGCACGTTAATTTTTGTCATTCAGGCACCATCTTGGTGTTAATTTTTTATTTGTTATCAACACAACTATGCTACCTGAATAAACACAGAAATTACACAGAGAAGTGTGATGTAGTGGGCATTTACAAGGTGAAGTGACATGCATTCACAACCAATTTTTTGTATGAGTAAGTGATCTGAAATTAAATGCATGATGTTGTTTTCCATAGAAACATATACTATAAAAATAGCGGTTCAATCTGATTAAGTAGTTTATAGATGCTGTGGGCCACATAATTATCTATCTGTACACAGTATCTCAAGCTGTAACATGCAGGCAAGTCTCTCTCCAATAATTTCCACTGCTCCATCTCTTTAGAAATCTAAATTCATTTGCTCTGCAAACAGAAGTATTTACTTCATTTCTGTAACTACACCTCTAGTCAGCTTTCAGCCTCAACACTTCCCTGAAACTCCTCTCAGCTAGCCAAATCTTGGAATTGCTTGGAATGTCTTACTCTCTCTCCTTTATTTTCTTTATGACACTGACGCTTTCAATTCAATCATTCCTTTGAAAATAGTATCTTTTGCAGGGTTTGGTCAAACAGTCTTCTAATCTTCTGCCCACCTCTCTGCTTAATTCCACACCATTTCTTTCAGTATGTTGTTTTTCACGCTGTGAGAATGCCAGGGGCTTTCTATCTGTCCCTAAAGGACTTTCCCTCTGCACTGCATCCACTACCATTTTTATATTGGTGACTTATTTCTGACCCGTCTCCTGCAACTACCGATCTTGGCTCTCATCACCCATTTAGGTAGTCCTCCTGTCTTCAGCTTTACTGTCCCCAGACTGTATATCTCTCCAAATCATCTATATTGCCCATCACACCCTTTCAATCCTTTTACTGTCTCTTTCCTTTTTGGTAAATTACATTGTTTCTATTCATTATCTTTGAGTTCCTTCCACAGCTTTACTTTTGTCCTAGGACTTACATCATCAGTACTCCCTAAGTCTCTGTAATGAAAATAAATTTCATGAGTGCTATATCTGTGCCTTTCCTATGCCTGACAATATCGTACACTTCTTGAGGCAAGCTATATAGGAAACTGCTCCCTTTTGCACATCCCTTCTATGGTTGGTGTCAAATTAAATGTCTCATGAAAATAATTAATTCATAATATTCAAGGGAAAGGCAGTTGATGACAGGTGCATTTTCTTCTTTTTCCCTCTCATTTGATGTTGCTTGCCTTCGATTGCAAGTGCTTTGAATTGGGATTGCATCTGTATAAAAGTTTGGAAAGTGACTAGCCCAGGATGCAGATAATTTTTTAGAAAAGCTTCTCTTGACTTATGAAGGACAAAACCCATCATCATCATAAAGTATTTAACGTATTGCTACTTGCCATATTTAGCACATACAGCCAAGTAACTGTTTGCTGCCTTCTCCAAACAGTGCATTGTTATGTTGATTTTTATTAAAATACTTGAAAACTCACATGATTCTCCCAACTTAGAATCCAAATAGGCATCATTAGGTCAACAAGATTCTGAAGTGTAAATATCACCCAGCACCTCTAAGTTACCAAGCAGAAGACTATATTGTTTCTGACTATTGAAATTTTTTTCATTTGGGCACCAAAGAAGGGATAAAGGAAGGAATGTGATTCCTTCAAAAGGATGAAGTCAACAGGAGAATCAATAAGAGAAAAGTCTTTCTTACTGCGTCTTGAACAGAGAGTTGGCAGGGGAGGAAGTCACCAACTTCAAGGAGCCTACAACAAATTCAGATTAAGGATAAACCTCTTGAGGAAGGTCTCAGATTATATGAATTGTCATAGAAATGGTCAAAAGTTATCTCCCTTGCTTACTTCACCTTCCATCACCCATGACTATTAAATCATTAGTAACATATATTCATATGGAGAGGGGCAGTGCAGGCATAGCTTGAGCACGTTAGCCTACTGTATTTGTGCCATGGAAAGATGTGAACAACTTGCTTGTAACAGCTTGGAGAAGCAGGTGCCACCATACAAAGCAGCACAAATGTGGCTTTTGTTGGGATGCAGTGGAAGCAAGCAGCTCTGAAAAGGAGAGGAGCCAGGAGCTTGCTGTGGGATCACCAGCAGGTCCCATCCTTCCACCCCAGTGACGGGAGCAGGGCAGCCCAGGGCTGCAATCACCAGGCAGGGACACAGGGATGGATTACACTCAAGGCATGGCCAGGAAGCCACGCTGCCAGGATGTGTTTCCTTAGGATTGTGCTTGGGGTACACATTTGTGAGGTGTTGCGGCCATACCAGGAGCATAAGAAGTTGCTGCAGGGCTGTCTCAGGATGTACAGTGGGTAGAACTTCAGATGGGATGTTGGGTGCATTTTATCAAGGACATTATTTTCAGGGGAGTGAGAGAAAAGGGAGAATTTTGGTATCATTTGACACTGGGGGGAACTTGCTTGTGCCCTTAACTGAAGCTAGGGACATTGAATGCATTGCTACATGTGACCCATTTCTTTTTGAATCTGTCTTACAAAACCACTCTCCCTTTATTTTTTCCCCTGCTCAGCTGCTACCCATCTCAAGCCTAGTTTGTGCTGTCTGTTCCAGCACAGAGACTGGTTCTTTCAACAGCCCCTTCCTACTGGTTCCAGTAGGAACTGGCTTAGATATAAAAGACCTTTAGGATATTTTCACCTACTGATAAGAGTAGTTGAGGCCTTGTGAATCCTTGTGAACGCACCCTTATTTTATGGTATTATAGCCTGCAGCAAAATCAGACTCAGAATTTAGATGGAAGAATGGCTTTCTAAAATACAGTATAATTAGTGCAGTAGTTCACCTCTGCTGAACTACCTATATATATGTGTGTGTAAAATGATTGCAATTAAGCTTTTCTTCATTAATGCTCTAGTAATTTTACCTACGTGGGCATTACAAAATGCACAAGTATAGTGATCCTTGTTAGAACAGGGACCTACGCTGTATGTTTTCTATAGATGACAGAGATCTCTGTACTTCGTATCTGTGAGCTACCAACCATGCTGTGGGTGTGATAGAATACTAAACAGCAGTAACATATTTAAAATATAATTACAAGTATTTGATGACATTCATCCGTGGCATAATGGGGCAGCTGTATTATTAGGCTGTCCTTAGGAAATTGAATTACTCTAATAAATGGAAATTACTGTTATTTAAATGGAAGACTATTTGCATAAAATAGGCCAGTGCTAAGTGACCAGCTGTTAAATAGGTGAAAAACCTAATCTCAAAGTTCTGGGTTAAGGATGGATGGGTTCTTGCAAAGATTTTCATATTTGGGCACTTAGCCTATATATAAAAATTTTACAATCAGAAGAAATTTCAAGATTTCTAAAACTTTCTAAAACTGCAACTCAATTTATTGATTTTCCTTTTTCATATTTTTATTTAAAAACAAGCTAGTGATTGTCATTCAACAAAATCAACAATTTCTCTTAAATGAAAATAATAAAAAGTCAGATGGTGCACTTCATAAGGGAAGGCCACGGCACTTCTGAGATAACTGTTTATTTCACTGTTATCTAATTTGATATCAGGAGCTTGGAGATAATTCAGTGCAAAAGAAATAAAAACTATCATAATCTTAATAACATATATATTCACTTTATCAGCAGAAATGTAATGGGTCTGTATCTTCCCAGCAACTTTCTGTACCTTATTGCAGCTGGGGTTCAACTCAGACTCCTGTGAATGCTCTTTCTATTCTGGAAAATAATGCCGACTCTTAGGACACCAAAGCTTTTGGAAAGACAAGCTGTTTTTCAGCAAGATTCTTGGTTAAAAAAAAGGTTGTACAAGTTACCTGAAAGATGTCTTTCTGTAACGTTCATCCGTACATCCCTGAGAAGGCTGTCAAAAGTTATAAGGCTTCATCTGCCTGTCTCCAAAGTATGCTATAGAGTAAGAAGGTGACAAGTTTTTCCTGCATGTGTAATTTTTTTAAATGGGTGGAAATTCAGCACTTTACTGTTTGCCCATTGCTGCCTTTTTTGTCATGAGGCCACATTCTCATGTGACTCAACATTGGTACTTTTCCATGTCCGTTAATAGATTTATGCAGCTGATGAGCTACATTATTGTCTTGGTCTGTAAGCATGGCGTGGCTTGATTTAAGAATAACACACACTAGCAAAACTGCACAGTGAAAAAAATCATGAATAGAGCACAGCTTTGGAAAGGTTTTTTTATTTTTTTTGTTTTCTGTTTCTCGCAAGTAACTGCTGAAAGCAGATAATTTGGATATAAAATATTAATTTGCTAAAAGGTCCAGTTTCCATAAAATGGTGTCTTTTCAGCCAACATTTTAAAATATAAATAATAATTTAATAATATATGAAATATAAATTATTATATAATATACATATAGAATATGAATAGAGGGTGTTGCCCTCTATGTCAATGACCAATTGGAGTGCATGGAACTCTGCCTGGGGATAGATGAGGAGCCAGCTGAGAGCTTACGGGTCAGGATTAAAGAGAGGGCAGGGACAGGTGACATTATAGTGGGGGTCTGCTGCAAGCCACCCGAGCAGGAAGACTGAGCAGATGAGAGACAGGAGCAGCCTCACATTCACAAGTCCTGGTCCTCATGGCATACTTCAGCCATCCCAATATCTGTTGAGGGACAACACAGCAGGGCATAAGCAATCCAGGAAGTTCCTGAAATGCGCTGATAATAACTTCCTTCTCCAAGCGATAGAGGAGCCAATGAGGAGAGGTGCTATGTTGGACCTTGTTCTCACCAACAAGGAGGGGCTGGTGGGGAATGTGAAGCTCAAGGGCAGCCTTGGCTTCAGTGACCATGAAATGGTGGAGTTCAAGACTCTTAGGGCAGTAAGGAGGGTGCACAGCAAGCTTGCTGCCCTGGACTTCAGGACAGCTGACTTTGGCCTCTTCAGGGATCTGCTTGGTAAAGTACCATGGGATAAAGCCCTGAGGGGAAGAGGGACCCAAGAAAACTGGTTACTATTCAGGAATCACCTCCTCCAAGCTCAGGAGTGACAAAGAGGAAGTGAGGCAAAAAAGCCAGGAGGCCTGCACTGATGAACAAGGAGCTCCTAGACAAACTCCAACACAAAAAGGAAGCCTACAGAGGGGGGAAGCAAGGACAGGTAGACTGGGGGGAATACAAAGAAATTGTCTGAGTAGCCAGGGATCAGGTTAGGAAATCTAAAGCTCTGATAGAATTAAAACTGGCCAGGGACATCAGAGACAACAAGAAAAGTTTCTATAGATATGTCGGTGATAAAAGGAAGACTAGGGAAAATGTGGGCCCTCTCTGGAAGGAAATGGGAGACCTGCTTACTGGGACCATGGGGAAGCCTGAGGTACTCAGTGACTTTTTTGTCTCAGTCTTCACTGGCAAGTGCTCCAGCCACACTTCCCAAAGTCACAGAAGGCAAAGGCAGGGACTGGGAAAATGAATAACTGCCCACTATACAACAAGATCAGGTTCAAGACCATCTAAGGAACCTGAAGGTGCACAAGTCTGTGGGAACTGCTGAGATGCACCTGTGGGTCCTGAGGGAACTGGCAGATGAAGTGGCTAAGTTGCTATCCATTATATTTGAGAAGTCGTGGCAGTCTGGTGAAGTTCTCATGGAAAAAAAGGGGAACATAACCCTCATTTTTAAAAAGTGAAAAATGGAAGACCTGAGAAACTACAGGCCAGTCAGTCTCACCTTGGTGCCTGGCAAGATGATGGAGCAGATCCTCCTGGAGACAATGATAAGGCACATGAAAAATAAGGAGGTGATTGGTGCCAGCCAACATGGCTTCACTAAAGGCAAATTGTGCCTGACAAATTTGGCGGCCTTCTATGATGGGGTTACAGTGTTGACAGGTTGGGGGACAGTGCCTGGTGTCATCTACTCAGACCTGTGCAAAGCATTTGACCCTGTTCTGCACAACATCCTTGTCTCTAAACTGGAGAGACATGGATTTGACGGATGGACCACTCACTAGATAAGGAATTGGCTGGATGGTCACACTCGAAGAGTTGCAGTCAATGGCTTAGTGTCCAAGTGGACACCAGTGATGAGTGTGATCAGTCAGGGATCAGTATTGGGTCCGGTGCTGTTTAACATCTTTGTTGGCAACATGGACATTGTGATTGAGTGCATCCTCAGCAAGTTTACCACCAACACCAAGCTCTGTGGTGCAGCTGACGTGCTGGATGTCATCCAGAGGGACTTTGACAGGTATGAAAAGTGGGTCTGAGTGAACTTCATGAAGTTCAACAAGGCCACATGCAAGGTCCTGCACCTGGGATGAGGCAATGTCCAGAATCGGTACAGGCTGGGTGGAGAATGGATTGAGAGCGGCGCTGAGAAGAAAGACTTGGGTGTGCTGGTGGATAAAAAGCTCAACATGGCCCAACAGTCTGCACTTGCAGCTCAGAAAGCAGACTGTATCCTGGGCTGCATCAAAAGAAGCGCGGCCAGCCGGTCGAAGGAGGGGATTCTCCCCCTCTACTCTGTTTTCGTGAGACCCCACCTGGAGTCCTGCGTTCAGCTCTGAGGACCCCAACATAAGAAACACATGGACCTGTTGGAGCAAGTCCAGAGGAGGGCCACAAAGGTGATCAGAGGGCTGGAGAACATCTCCTATGAAGACAGGCTGAGAGAGTTGGGGTTGTTCAGCCTGGAGAAGAGATGGCGCTGGAGAGGGACTTTTTACAGGGGCATGTAGCACTAGCACAAGGGGGAATGGCTTTATATTGAAGGAGGGTAGATTTAGATTAGCTAGAAGGAAGTAATTCGTTACTATGGAAGTGATGAGGCACTGGAACAAGTTGCCCAGAGAAGTTTTGGATGCCCCATCCCTGGAAGTGTTCAAGACCAGGCTGGATTGGGCATTGAGCAACCTGGTCTAGTGTAACGTGTCCCTGCCCGTGGCAGGGGGTTTGGAACGATGTGATTTTTAAGGTCCCTTCCAACTCAAACCGTTGTATGATTCTATGATTATTTGTTTTCTTACGTTTTCTTCCACTCTGATGTGGAAGAAAATGAAACAAGATGTCATGTGAATCATGTGACTGTTCTGTGGCATTTATGTGATGTCATGTGCTTGGTCCTGGTTTGGGCTCAATTTATTCAATGATGTGGAAGGGAACTTCACTTTTTGAGAAGTTAAAGAATTTTTTTCACTAAAGACCCTGAACTCCATGTCAGAAGGGAACACATCATCCACACATCTTTGTGTTGATTTTGGTTTGAAGACTGGAATTTAATACCCTTTTAAACATGAATGTCCTGGCTTTGTGTGTTCCCCTGCCATTTGCTAAAAAAGAAAACTACTGTAATAATAGACGTCATAGAAATATTTCCAGCATTTTCAGACCTAGCCAGCTGGTAAGTTTAACAACTTTTACTAGTTCTACTTGAAGTTAAACAGCACTTGTATAAGGTTATAAAGAGCTGCTGGATGCAAGTCTGTGAAGGAAAATTTCCTTTTCTGCAGAGCAAATGTTCAAGCCATTCAACATCGAGAAAGCTGTCTGCATTTTGGGGAAAATGTCTTCAAGCTTTACTCCTTTGGCTTTGTCTAGTATTTATTTAGAGATAAAAGGAATGAAGCCACTAAATACTGCAAGATATGAACCAAATCCAGCTATAGACTTTTAGCTGTTTTCTGTGTAGGTGACCCAAGTCCCACACTATTATGAAATTCGGCAAGTTCTGAGGGGGGGAAAAAAAAAGGTCTTTGCAATTTAATAATGTTGAGAAAGTCTACCTGGTAATGCTGAAGCCCCAGAGATCCACTCTTACATTTAGATTTTTTTTTTTTACTTTTTTTTTTTCCCCATCGAAGAGTGTACCTACCTTTGGTGGTTTGCACCTCATTTGCACTCTGAATCAAAGCAGCTTCTCCATAAGTATTCATCTAGATATTTAGAGAGATAACTGCACCTAAATGTATTTATCTAAATTTAGATATCTAAATACCTAGAGTCAAACCACAGCAAACAAGAATAGGTAGAAGAGGCTGATACTGTGATAGGTAGGTGAATACGTAAGTGACTGCTTTGTAAAAGGTGACATGGAACTTCTACTAGTTTATCTCATTAGATAAGTTTGGGCACAGGAAGGAGATGTTGACTGGTACCTGCTGTCTTATTGAAGTGTGTGTGGCTAAGTAGTTCTGTCTAGGTGTGAGAGAAAAAGAGAGCGTTTCTGGAGAGCCAGTGTCTAGGGCAAAGTTATTTCTACCAAGAGAATCCCTAAGCAACAGAGAAAAGTGGATAAAATAATCTCTGAACCACAACAAAAAAGGGGAAAACCCTCTGAAATTTCTATTTTCATGAACTTATAGTTTCTTCCAGTTTTGGTACCATGTTCCTTGAGTTAGTAAAAGTGATAGCTTAGATTAGCTCTTTTTCTGTGTGTCTTTATTCTTGTACTGGTAAAAGTGCAAAATGGATGATATTAGCTCTTCTCTGCCTCAGTTAAAATTCCAGTTCTCTAGTAGATAATGAGCCAAAGCAGCTCTCAGAGATTTTACTTTCTGTCCTAAAGAAAGCCTTCTGAAACCTTGAATCATATTTGCCAAAGTGAGCAGAGCTATTGGGTTGCATCTCTTAATACTTTTTTTTTAATTTGGGAGCCCTTTCTTCTGGAATACAGGATAAGATAGATACAGAAAGGATAGCATGAGCATAACTATATTAGTGCACTGTGGTAAATTTTCATGCTCATTGTGAAATCCCCGTTTTCGCATGTTGGAGTAGGCTTGAGCTGCTACTGAAGCAAACTCAGAAAAGGTTCAGGGACTTCTGAAAAAATAAGACCTCCTGCGTGTGTTCTCTCACCTAACTGAATATTTCAGTAGACTCAATGCAATTATTAATCAGAGCAGGATGGGCACAGAATGTGTGAGCAGTCCCACTTTCTTTGCTATGTTTATAAAACTGCCCAAATTCCATTAAATAAACTTTTCCCTAAAATAATCAGTGTCATAACTTCCTGTAACCTTCAGCACTAACCTTTTTTAGATATTTGTGAAATTAGATCTCCTGAGCCTTCCATGATACCATCAGAAAAGTGTAACACATGAGCACTGTATTTGTTTAACTGTATAAATACAGGCAAGCAGATTTATTCATTTCAGCCTTTGGTAAAGGCAGTCTTTCAGAGTGCTCGTCTCCCCATTAAGTTTTTTAAAGACACTGTTGGGTTTTTTCTCAATGTAAGTGGCAAAGAAAAGTGTCCCAGGCATGTAATTTTAGTAGTATCTTCTTCCCTTATGACTCGTTACTGCTGAAATCAACACAACTTGGGACGTGCTCAGGAACTTCAGTACCTCTTTAATGTTTTCAAATAGTAACATCTGTGCATCTTTGTGACTTCATGCTCTGCCTTAGCATTAGTCTTGGCCGATGTTTCTGGCTGTTAAATGGTTGTACTTTTAGAGAGTAAGGTCCCTTCCCACTGCAAGGAGCAAAAGAATTACTGTTATTGAATATTTCATTGAGCAGAAAAGCAACAATGCTGCAGAAACAGACCTGCTTTTATCAGAACCATATAGGTTTGTTTAGAACTTGCACCATTCATTCAAAGGTAACTGATACACCTCACACACACACACACACACCCCGCCCAAATCATGACCAAACCCTTCCTTTCACTTTCTGCTCTTCATTTAGAGACAATAATGCTTCTGGATTTGTATACCTCTAGATGTTCTTGCAATAAGATCCACTTACTTCAGCTTGCCATCTACCATGATGGCCAGCTGAGAGGAGGAGAGATACAGAGGGGGAGAAGAGACAGAGGTGAAGAAAAAGCTGTCTTGAAGATAGTAGGAAAAGGAGAGAGCAGATGTCAGGGAACAGTAGTGACCTAAAACACCCCTCCTTTGGGACATGGCTGAAAAGGAATCTAGCAGTGAAGCCTGCAACCATTCTTGCTTGTGTTGTGCAAATTTTGTGTATTTGTATAGAGGTTATGTAAGAGAAATATCTTAAAGAACAATTATACATAGTCTTGATGGAATTTTTGTCATCACCTGACACTGTATCGTGTGTATTAATATCAGAACGGCTGATCTTCAAACAAACAATGCAACGTGCAGATTGTCAGACATGAATGTGCAGTCTGTCAGGACTGCTGGTTGTGCAACTCTAGACAAAGGGCAGTTATACGAGATCGATTTTTGGAATGCTTTCAGGAAAATTATCTGTGTCTGACTGTACTCCATCACTATCTTGCTCTACATCTTTATATAGTGTATTCAAGGTTCTGTGGCGTCTAGATATAGCAAATAAATGAGCTATCTTTTAAAGCTCAAAGTGCTAATAAAACTGTGAAGTATGAAATGGAAGTGCCAAAATGTGAGAGAGATGTTGCAAACTTGCATGCGAAGAAGAAAGACAATATCAGCTGGAAAAGCCATGAGATTAATGCTAATACTAAGTCTTCTCATAAAAGATGTGTACCTGGCATTTGGAACACAAGTGTACTGCATACTGTGGAAATTACAGATGTCCTGTAAAGCCTTTCCATGTACTTGATGATACCTAAAGAAATCTTGAAAGGTTTATGCCACAGACAGAATGTTTCTGCTTGGTTTCTACATTTGAAATTCAAATTCTTCAAGGAAAATTCTCTGCTGATTGAGGAGCTAATGACATGTTAATAATCACATGAACAAAGAGACTGAAAGTTGTACAGCTCAGAGGAGAATGGGTTTAGGGTCATTCTGTTTAAAACAGGATTTGCAAAAATGCATAAATGTATTGAACACAAAACTGAGGAAATATCCAAAATAAAGATAAGACCAAATACATGCAGCCTGCCTAACTCCCCTTGTGGAATATGTGAATTTACTTATGGCAGTGAAGATGAAGAAACTTTTACCTGTGTTAAATCAACATCCACACATTTTAAATGCAAAAGAGGAATGATCTTTGATTTCGAAGTGGTATGTGGTAACGTGCAATATAAATCAGGGGGAACTTTATATTCCTAAGCAGACACAAGTCAAGGCATCAACACTGCTACTCTGGGTTTGGCACTTTATCCACTAGAGATACATGTGTCGGTGGTATTTTTTTCTGTCAGATACTTGAGTGTGGTAAGACTGTATGGGCATATTGCCAGGCTAATGGGAGTGCACTGTTACTGGTTGAAAGTTGTATGCACTGCACCGCATCTGCTGCAGCAAGGTGAGAGGAGTTCACAGGATGAATTGGAATTGACTCATTTCTGGATCCCCCTATATTCTTTACTTTCAAATTACAGTTCACACTTGTATTCCACTTTTCTTACTGAAATTAAGGGACTTCATTTGTTTTCTTCCCAGGGTTTTGTTTCTCTCTGAAAAGTATAAGTGATTGCAATAACCTTAAATAATGATACCTTGCCCATAGTGTACTGTGGTGTGATTACATGGGTACTAAAAGAAACATAAATCTTCCAAATTCATCTGCCTGTGTGCGTGAGCACAATACAAAATGTAAAATTTTTTTTAAAAAAAAATAGAATATATTATTTTTAGGAAGTAAATAGGAAGTAAATACAGAGGGAGTATTTTTATTGTTTAGGGAAAGCTTCTGAAGGGAGCAAGGGGAAAGAGATAGCATTTACAGTGTACGTATTTTAAGGTTATTGAATGTTTTTGCTATCTTTGATACTTCTGAAACAATTGCTGTATGTGTACATTCCTAATAAGATCTTTTCTAAAGCAATATTTATGCTTAAAAGTGGTTTAGTTTTCTCCATGCTTGTGAATATAAAACAAAACTATGTGGAGTGTGTGGTCCAGTTGCATAATCGTTTGGAGTCCAAAATTAAATGCAGAGTGACAATGGTGAAGATGTCTGCTTGCAGTATGTGCATATGTTTGTAGTTTTATTGAGAAGTTTCTCAAAGTCTTGTAGAAAAACATGATGACTTGGTGTCTCTCTTGAGCTGGCTGTATGTATGCATAGAAATTGTATGTATTATATGTATAGAAACAAATATATTTTAAACCTCTGTTATATCACTTGCCTTTTTCATAGAAAGAATAACTGAGTTGTTGTCTGGGATTGACTCTGAGTAGAGCTTTGGAGAAAGAGGAAAAGGAGAAGTTGTCATCTTGCAGGTAAGAACTGGGATAATTGACTGGGCTATTAATTGTTTTTTCTCTTGAAGCCAAGTAAGAAGTTGATTCTGCTTTTTTACAGGTTATATGTTATATTTAGTGGTAAGTTTTTACTCTATATTCTTTGAGAGATTATAAAGCTCTAAAAAATCTAGGAATAAAAGTTATGTTTGATTGATTGCTTACATTTATTTTTATGGACTTCAGTATTGCCTCTTCAATATATAGATTATTCCCAAGATCTTACCGAAAAATGTAGGATGAGCTATCTTTCCAATGATATACTTCAAAGACTTTACTTCTTATAGTAAGAAGAACTGAACCTTCCTTTTTATATGTATAAACTTTATACTCCTGATTTTTTTCTCATTGATTTTAGCGATCAAACTCATATTTACATCCTGTGATCCCTGTTCAGGCCCTATACCTAAACTAAAACACTGCTGAAATGTAGTAAAACACTACTGAAATGTAAGTTTTTTTTTAAAAAAAGTGCACTTATATAATTTTTAGGGTACCTACTTTACCTTTTTAAACATCAGGTATGTAATAACCTACCGTGTCTACAAGAAGAACAAGATCTTTGGTTGTCTTGACGTAAACAAGGTGGTGATCATTTACGGTAGCGGAAGATCTGACCCAGTTCTGCTCCCAAAAATCAAGCTTTTCCTTATCAGCACGGCATAATCATTCTGTGGCACATTCCCTCCTTAGTGGCAGCACCACTTCATGTGATTCTGCATAAACCTGGGCTGTGCAGCTCTTAACTGTCTTGGTAAGTATTTACTCATGGCTGCAGCCCATGTGCTCTGATGAGACTACGTGTATGAACACAAGGCCACCCACCAACACAAGTAATGGAGCACACTCTAACCCATTATGTATATTTATTTGCAATCTTGGCTGATACTTTGTGAGCTGAATCTCCCCAGAAGTTGCTTTATGCTTTTGATAATGTTAAAGATTTCTCAAACATCCTTATTACCATTTCAAACACCTTTCTAATAACGCCCCAAACCTGTTTACAATAACTTCCTTTTACCATCTGAATTCTAGCACTTTAAGGAACATTCTTAGTGGAACATTTTCAATTTCACATTGAGATTAAAATATTTGTAGGAGAATATAGAGATCTATGTGTGTAGTTTTAGAGAGTTACCATTTTATCTGTTTAGCAGGGTTATTACATTTGCTGTGCATGATCACAATGAAATGGCTGCTCACAGAAAACAGTTCAGCTGAATCAGTGAGCTTTGGCTGCTTCTTTCTACATATCCTCAAAGGAAGGCAAAATTTTAGCTTATGAAAGACCTTTAATTTGTTCCTACTTCCATCTAAAATGAACAGACCTTAATATATTTACTAAAATGTTTATTTGATGATTTTGAAGGGTTTCCACTGTTTTGTATCCCCTCTCCATCCCCCACTTCTTGTGTGCACCTAGATAGAAAAGAGGAGTGGAATCATAGTGAGGGGAGGAAGTAGGAAGTAACAAAGACCACAATAAAGCAGAAAAAGCAGGTGGGAAGGATGGCTATGTGCAAATGGATGTTGCATTGAGGTCTATAATCCTGAATTTTTGGGCTTCTTTTTGATTACTTTGAGTTTACCTGCACCCTTATGACAATGTTTTGCAGACACAACCCTGTTTACTGGAAATCCTTGTGTGTGCCGGTAAGAAACTCCCACACCTGTGATTGCATTTGCACCTTTTTACGTGTTTTCTATGCGAAGGTAGTAACATGAATACATTGCCTAGCTACTCTAAGGGCACATGCACATCCACTGCCATTGTTTATATGTATTGAAGTGCAGAGAGCTGGCTGAAAAAAACCCTGATGGTGGCTCACCTTCATCAGTAGTACATGAACATGGACCCTGAACTCAAAATCAATGGAAAACCCTATTCAGAATTTCTCTTTTGCTTTCTCTTACATCAGAGTCTTAAGATTGTTCAGGAATTCCAGGAAAGCTCATTTAGTCTCCCCAAATCCTTGTGTGTTTATGTAAGATTCCAGTGGTGACACTCTCAAGGAAAAATGAACTATAGCTGTATTTGTGATTTCATCTTATGTTGCTTTCAGTGTAACCTCTTTTCATCCTATTTCATGTAACTTTTCCTTTGCACTTGGAATTCACAAAAAACTCCTGTTGACTCTTGGAGTATATTATAAAAGAACATAAGAGATTTAAAACTAAGGCATATAATCTGGATTTTATTTTTGGGAAGTCTAACATATCTCAGTAATAAAGCAGAACTGGGCACTAATGTTTCTGGATGATAATTGTTCTTGGTGGGTGTCACAAGGTACTGGGTAAGCAAAAGGTTAAATGCCTTTAACACTGTTGAAATCTGATAAGCCTCTAGTAACTTTCTATGCATATTGTGCCCTAGATCTTCACTAACATGAATTTGGCTATTAAATAAATAAAATATGGGAAAAAAATTGCATTCTTTACAAGATGACCAAATGCAATTACATACATGTGTTGTGATAGTGATTTCCTTTCCATGAATTTCTTGTTGATCTTTTGATCCTTGTCTGGATCCTTGTGACCATGGTTGCACAGCAGGTATGGTTTTAAAGCTCAAGGGGTTTTTTTGAGCTCAAGTTTTAAAAGTACTTTGTGTTACTGTTGACTCTGACAATTCTTCATACCCTTATTTCCAAGCCAGAGCAGAAACTCAGCTGTGCTTATCCCATGGTGGCTCCTGTGACTCCTAGTTATTTCACAACAGTTGTAGAAACTGGCCATGGAAACAAAATTGTTCCTTGGAATGAGTATGTTTTATTGTGTCCAGCATTATGCAAAATTAACCATACTTAAGCAGCTAGGTTAAAACATGTTAGATAAACTTATTTATGTTAATATAGTGTATTAGTATATTTACTGGAGGCCGAAAGCACAACCTCCGTGACTGAATTTAAATTCAGCAAATATGTGACTGGTACTTATGAACAGTGAGTAGTTTTCAGTAACAGATTTTTCAAATAGAACATACTTTTTTATTTCTCTAAGTTACCCACCATGACAGCTACACACCACATTGTTTTAATGGTAACATAAATGCAACATCTGGAACTGACAGAATTACTCCACAGAGCAGCCTGTGAACAGATGAGCAGTCGGATTGGCATGACTATGAAGAAGCAAAAGCCAGACCAACCTACTCCCACCCATTCAAAAGAGAATGAAGCTTCACAGAAGTCATTCTCCTTGTCTCACTGGTACCTATTATTCACATAGCAGCTACAGCATATCTGTAGGCAATGCCACTTGCCCAGTCTTCTTTACCAGTATGGACAAACTCGTGTTTTGCAGAGCTACAACACAAAATATTTCTTTACCTTCATTGTTTGACTTCCATACCCACAATACCAACATAAAAGATAGCTAATCACAGTCACAATGGCAGAAGTCAGTCTGTGAAGTACTAGAATGAAGCCATCAGTTTACTTCCTATTATCAGAAAGCAGTTTTTAGATTGTAATGACTTTAAGCACATCTAATGAGAACAACTGATTTAGAAATTAAAACTCTAGCATTAAAAAGTCCCCAACCCAGAAGCTAGTGTTTATTCAGATGGTTAATTTTGACTTCTAAGTGTTTAAACACTTGTTTTGAAGTGATGTTTTACACAGAATGAGACTTTAGCTTGCAATGTAAGCTTGTAGAGATAGAGAAAAGATAAAATGTTGCTTTGTTCTTATTTTTTTAAAGCAGATCCTTGGATTTACCCTGTACTTCTTCTAGACATATGGCATTCCTGTGTTTCAGATCACATACAAAGGTAAAGAGGAGTAAATTCTGTTCTGTTACAGAGAGTAGATACAATATGATTAACCTATACTGAGTATTAGAAAGTTATCTTGAGTTTTTGGAGGGAGAGGTATTTTTAAAAGATTCCTCATGTTGAGTGTATTCTTTCTAATGTTCTGCAAATCTTCAAAAGCTTTACAGCATTGATGCTAGACAAATTTAGATTTTATTTTTTTTAAATTTCAGGCTTTTTTGTAAATCCATGCATCTCAAGGAAAACACTCCATGTTTATCTCCTAATCCCCTCCTACTCAATAGGCTTTGCTAGCTTACTTGAAACCTTTATGCTCTGTCCTGCAAACCCAAAGCGAAAGGTGTCTGTTTTCCTGTGAGCTATTGCACATATTTCTTTGTATACATGAGCAGGCACCAAGAACTTGACTGACTGACAGTACTATTGTCAAGTCCTATTGTGCCCTCTCCCATCTTAAGCAATTCTAGCATGCATCAAACCCCTTCCAAACTTTACTTGGATACTTGGGCACCTAATCACCGTCAATCCAAAAAACAGTCAAATGGCCTGGCCACAGTCTGTCCCCCAGGGATTTAGATACTGACTTGAGAGCTTGGCTGATGGTTTTCCCATCAGTCAGGTTTCCCCATCAGGCACTTGAGTGCAGCTCTGGTCTGTGATCCTGAGACCTAACACCTGCTTCTACCTGCTGTAGCCTTGGTTCTTGATCCTGACTCTTGGATATGTATCCCTCTGTCCTGTCTCCCGTCCCAGCTTGTTCCTGCTGCCACCCTGATTCTGCTCCGGCCTTCTTTGACACCTGCACCTGGCAGGATGGATCTCATAACCTGCAGCTGAGTCTTCCCTTTGCCAGCATTGACTGCTTGAATCCTGACTTTAGCCTGTATTAGCTTTTTACTGGCCTAAGCTGCTGTAACGTAAGGACTGGCTGAGAGCCTGAACTCCTGTTCCTCTGTGGAAACTCACTAAAAATAATGTGACTGGAAAGAGATCTGCAGTAAAAGCTCCTGACGCAAAATAGAAGACTTAATGCTTTTGAGACCTACAGAACTTAGTTCCATCCTTTTCAGTCAAAAGGCAATGAGAAATAGATAAGAAGATCTGACTCTTGTGAAAGTAAGACACTTACCTGACCTCACTTCTCCGTGATAAACAGAAACAATAACATGTTTGCCCTAAATGCTTAGGGCTTTCACAGACTTAACTGGGCTCTGAATCATGATAGTCACTAAACATTTTCTTAATCTACTGCACTGAAAAGTCCCCAGGTAGGCTGTTCCAAAATGATCTGTCTGCTCTGATCTTCCCTTTTTCTCTGCACTCTGTAATCTTGGTATAAGGAAAAGTAAGACTGTGAAAAGCCAATGGATTCTGAAGCAATCAGGTATTGAGAATGAGTGAACATCCGTTCTGTCTTCCAGTGCCTTCTGTTTAGGTCTTTTACACATTTCAAAATCTAAATTTTCATGCAAGCAGACAAAAAAGAACTAATTTAAGCTACTATCAATAGGATACTGCTGTCTCAATGAATGGGAATGTTTAGACTATGTCCACAGTATGTTTTTGCAAATATTGTTAAAAAAGGCAAAGAAAGGCTCTGAAAACCTTTATTTGATTTCTCTATAGGATTAAATTGCAGCCTGACAACTTGCCATAAACTGACTCAGTGGCAGCCTATAGTTGTCCACCCCCAGATCAGATCAGGCAGGGAGCTAGCTCTCAATTACAGTTTGTGCTTTGGTCCTCCATTCATTACAAGGAGGAAGCAATCTGTTACAGTCTATTCAGCACAGGATTACTTTTTCTTCCTAGCTGGTCCAGATCTGCTGGCCAACAAGGCAGGATATCCTGTTCCCACCACTCATGCTGTGCACATCGCTGTATGCGATGAACAGTAGAAACCTCTGCAGAGTATCTGAGAGAGCTGTGATGCTCTTCAGTGGAACAGAAAGATGTGAGACTATCTTGCAAAAAATTGTACCTGTCCTTTTTAAAGGACATAGTTGTTCTTACTTTGTGGTAGTCTCTTATTTGGGTCTATTAATCAGAAATATATAGTCTGGATCTTTGAGCTGATGTAAGATCTTTGAGATGATGCAAGCCCTAGCTTCGTGCAAATTTCCCCATGTAAATGCTGGCAGATTAAATTGCGGTGCTACGATCATGAACGAAATGAGACAGAGGCACATAATTTGACAGCATATTTTAAAACAATTGATTATTTTATTTGTACTACCTGTAGATTTGTACTATAGGTAGAGAAAGTTGAAGCTGAGTATCAGCTCAGCTATGAGTTGGTTTGTTACATATCTGTATAAAAAACCCTCATAATTATATCCTTGCAATATCTGTAAAAATGTTGATTTCAAAGAAAAAGCTTTTAAAAATCTGCTATTTAACGCTTTCAAAGCTTTTAAGTCCATGCATTTGTAAAAATATGATTTTTAAAAAATACATGAAAAGAACAGAAACTGCAGGTTATCCCTCTTTTTGAAGTAAAAGTGATTCTTTCCTTGGGCTTAGTGGATTTTGTCATTAAAGAGCTAGGAACTGATAAATAGTAGTGAAAATGGCTAGGAATATGCAAGAAAAATATGTTTTCTAATAATTTATTCAATGATTAGTGCCAGTATTCCTCAAACCATATTCAAGCAACTGTCAAACTAGCTCAATACTTAAGTCTTCAGTAAAAAAAATAGTAAATTATTTGATTTAAAATGTCAGGATTAATTCTAAAATGTTTTTAGCAAATGACATTAGTCCAGCTGTCTTGTAAAGTAAGAGGACCAGAGCTTTTTCTGTATCTTCTGAGAACAAAAACTGACTAATTCTGTAAATGTTTGTACAGATTTGGTTGTATTCCTTTGAGACTAAACTGCATATTAAATTATGAATATTGTCATTCCTCTTGTATGAGAAGCTTGATACACTGCTAAAAAAGCTAAATAATTAATTCAATTAAAAATATGAGGCAAGAGTTTTAAGGCTGTAGGCAAACATCAATTCTTGTACATTAACATCAGTGTTTGTGTGTATATCACTAGGCACATATAGAAATACATATGAACTCCTAAGATCTACTGATCCACTTTGCTTGCAGATAAAGTAAAGTGGATGCAGATACTTTGTTGATAGTACAGAATGGTTATGATCTATTTATTTGTTAATGCCAAATAATTATCAACCAGTCTTTTTAAAAACATTAATAACAGGAATAATAACTCTCACTAATGTTCTGTGAGCTTATTAACATAGCTCCTTACAGTATTTATATGACCCTTTTAAGGTTCTTACTACCGTCTTGCATGATGGAGAGGCAACATATTTTTGTCAGTGTTTCTTGCTGGCAACCTTCCTCCAGGATCCTGAAGAGACATTCCTCAAGAGCAGAAGTATGGAAGTGGGGAGAGACTGAGGGAAGAGGAGTAGAAGTGCTTCTTCTGCTGTCTTCTACCCACCTTTGTTGAATGAAGTTTATATGAATAATAGGATACAGAGGAACTAGATGGGTTTAAGGTAGTGTAAACTGTGGAGAAGCCCTGATTCTTTTCTTCTGGTGTCCACTGTGGCCTGCAAGAGCCCAAGGGGCTTGCAGGTTGACATGGAGCCTGTTTTTCATTCCTCCTCCTCACAGCAAAAGTGTGAAAGTTTTTGAACAGAACTTTGAGGCAGTTTTTTTCTCTTTATTTTCTGTGGTAAGTTATTCCTCATATAAAGGTGATAGAATGCAGAATATTTCTCTTTCAATGAGCTAGATAGCTAAAGATGTGAGTTAAATCAAGGGTCTAGCTTATCTCTATCAGCCAAAACCAATCCAAGCCAAAGGAGCTGATGACAAATATGTGAGAAATCAAACATATTTGATGATAAGGAAATAATGCCAGAAACCTTGCATTGACTTGGTTCATCCTTATTCATGAACAGAGATGAGTCACAATCAGACACTGGTTTGAACTTAGTTCAGCTTTTTCATTCTGTTGCCCACCTCTATTTCTGTCATATGGAATAATGATTTTCTAGCAGAATATGAGGAGGCAAGCTGGAATTTGTTTTTTGTCTAATAGGCTGTTTGAGGTTGGTTTTTTTATTATTTTTGTTTGTTTGTTTGTTTGTTTAAAGATGCGTATGCTCAGCGAAGAAAACTTCAGCTTCAATAGTTGAAGTTCCTCTAAGTAGCTGAAAACAGAGCATTGTAATGGAAAAGCATCGACGAATTTTGATGCGAAGGGCTGATAACAACGCTCATGTTGCCCATTCATGCAAAACCATGGTTGAAGAAAGACTCACTGAATATATTAGCAGCACTCTCAGTGTTGAGTGAGGTGCTTCAAATAAGCCATATGATTTATACTGTGAAAAAATAATGCGATTATTGAAACACTTGCAAGGCCACACATCTTTTATGGTTGAACTTACTCAACAATGTAATACTGCTCTCTCCAGAATGGCTTATCCTGGCCAACAAAGCCTGATTCAGATTCTTCACCTTTCTTTTAATGCGATGGGATAGTGAGCCTTTTCCAAGTCACAGTTATTATGTATATTATCATAGGTAGACTATGACAAATCTGATACTCGAAAGAAAATAGAATCCCACAAGCCATATATCTATAAATATTTGCCAAACCTATGTTATCTACAGATAGGTCCTATATGAAAAAATATGTTAATATTAGTACTTCTGAATGCCCTGACGGAAATTAACTTTTACAATGAAAGTCAGTTTTCCTCCCCTGGCTTATCAGATGATGCTAATAAGAAATCTGGTTTTGGAATGAAAGACTTGGTGCAATAGAGGTCAGAAACTGAAAGACCAGGTGTTGGGTGGTACTGCTGTAGTTTTGAAAATCTGATCTTCAAAGCTGAAGGACTTCCAGAAGCTGAAGGCCTTAGTATGTTGCTTGGGGTCACTACTATTTAGTAGGGGCTGCAAAGTCACACTCACTCTTGAGTTCACTCAGTGTGAAAACATCTGCACGCCCCTTTTCCTCTATAAAGGGACACTGGCTAGTTGCTAAGCTTCAGCAGAAGCATAAGTCTAGCTCTAATTCCCTTTTGTGTCACGGTTTTAGGTGATCTGTAGTCAGTCACACCTGGGTAGAATGGAAAAAATCAAGGCTGGGATTCAATTTGAGTCTTCAGTATAAATGGTTTTCTAAGAAACAATCAAATTACTCCTGTCTGCTTCAGGCACATTTACCTAATTTTTTCTTAGTGTGTAAGAGAAATGGCCCATTTTTCTGTTAAAAAGAAAAAAAATAGTGTCAGATAAAGAGATGTTATCCTTTTCAGATTCCAGCGTAACTGGTTTTCAATTATGTGTTCCTAAAATGGTGGGGCTATTGGTAATTAACGCTATTACAAGTATAAATTCAAACCACCTAGCACAATTCCTGGAGGTTACATTTTATGATGACTCACTTCCATCTTACAACAGGAAACTCTGGAACTGATTGTTTTTCTTGCTTGATTCATCACACTTCATGGTCATACATCTATCAGAAAAAAGCATACCTGTTTAGTAACATGAAGATACACAACTGATAGGGCTTTTTCATGGGAAAGCATGTAAAACGTTTCATTTCATAAAGGACAGTGTTAGCTGGAAATAAGATTTGCAGGAAGAAAAAGAGAAGAAAGAGCTGTAGCACTGCGAATAAACAGTGCGTTTTCAAAAACAGCTACAATCATAAAATAAAAAAGGTGAGGAGGTTTCACTAAGACAGGAAAACAATTTGACCTTTGTGAAAGATATTCACACTATGTATTGCTCAGGCCCTTTGATGCTTTGTTGATAAAAGCTGTTTAGAGCAAATTAGAGTTAGCTTGATTTTGAAGCAATTGAAAAAATGAGAACAGTTTGCAGCAGTGATAAAACAGACTTTTGCTCTCCCATCCAAGGACATAGTTGTTTGAACTACAGTCTTTATTCTTTCCTCTGTTTCTTCTGACCCAGTATTATTTCTTCCTTGTCTTGTATTTTTGCATTACAGTTTAACAGAAAAGCTTCACTGAATGAAACAGGGTTTGTTTGGGACTACGGCTTTGTATGTATTTCTAAAGGGATTTGCAGGCAATCTTTATGAGTACTGCTATAATTTTAGTAGTCCTTTCACTTGCCTATTAAATACAGGGCAGAACAATAGTAATTACTGCGTGAATACCAGGGTCCCAAAGTAGTACCATTCACTTCAGTGAAGAGCTGCTGTGAAAGCACATTTGAAAAATAACCCATGGTGACAAGAGATGGGGAAGAAGGGAAAGAAACTGCAGTTCAAAGGGCTTTTTCTGAGGGAGCATAATTCATATATGCGTATACAAGATTCTTTCCCCCATTGTTTGCATTTTCACTACAATAAAATAGGTCCGTGGAAGTGCCTTGTGGGCAGAAAGTGAGTTCTTTAATGGAACGGTTTATATGACAGAAGTAAAGAAAGGCTGTGAAATAAAGTATTGCTGGGAGGCTGGAAATGAGCTGGATCAGCTAGGAGGGGATCAGCTATACAAGGGGTTGAAGGGAGGAGATTAACCATGGGATCAGGCTTGGAGAGTAGCAGGGGGCCACAAAAGACCTGCAAGGTGTAGCAAGAGAGACATCAAGGAGTATCAGTGAAGACACAGCATATTTTCTGAACTGGAAATTTTAGGGCTGACTTCCATCAATCTCCCTGTGCCAGTGCAATGACAGTGAGGGACCCCCAAGGTATTCAGGTGCATGCTAGTTTAGCTTCTATTTTGTTTGTAAATCCAACATTGCTTTGGTGAAGTTGAGCTGCTGTAGCAGCATATTATTTTCATTATTTGCCAGCACTGGTTGTACACTGCAATGGAAAACTATTCATTTATTTTGCCAGGTTATGTTTCTGCTCTTTCAAGACTGCTGCAAACTAAAAGCTGTTGATTTTATTAAGCATTTCCCTTTTCTAGAAATGAAAGTTTTTCTTGAGAAAGTATCACTTTTTCAAGGATTTATTTTGTTTTTGCCAGAAAATATATTTTTCTTATCCCTTTAAGTTTTTCTATGTTTATGGAGCTCACATTCTTTTTCTTTTAGGTCATAAAAGGAATTAGTGAAAGAATTAAGGAAAGAGAATAAGGCATATGTTTCCTTTTGTCCCAAAATATTAAGAATACAGAAGATAAGACATTTGACATTGTTTTCACTTATTCTAGCATTTCACATTTTGTCTTTCTTTCATACATTGTGTACCCCAGATCTCAAACAGACTTTTGTGTACATGCTAATACTGTCTCGAGACAGGTCCACTGCCTGGTTCAGTAAACCATGTCATCATTGAACTCTGGCATTAAGAAAAAAAGTCAGTGACTTTGTGACTTTGCTCACATTTCCTTTTAAACAAGATAGCTTTGTACATCTGCCTCGTTCCATGTTTAACCAGTGAAGTAAAATTCATCTCCCTCTGCTCCCCTCCCCTCTCCCCCCCCGCCCCCCGCAAAAAAGAACCCAACCAAAAACATACCCAAACCCAACCCCCTACCCCAGCTTGTCAAAAATGCTGTCTGCAAACATTGTATGAGAACCCTATTTATAACTAGATTTCTGTCATTCAGGTTAAAGACTCCATTCTCTTCCCTGTGTGGGTGTGCTAACCAAGCAACTGATCTGGGTGAATGATACTGTGATATTACAGACACTTGGAAGAGGTTTCAAGATTTCTAATGCACAAAAATAAAGCTGATGAGACCATCATGACATAAACACTTAATATTCTTAACACAAGCAGGAAATGGGACCAGATTTTTGATGTATTTCTTGAATTACTGTAGTTTTCTAAGTGCTCTTGAAATGTGTTGCATGTAAACAAACCTATCCTCTGGTTTGGGTAACCGGACAAACACATGCATTCTTGATTCTTCAAAGCAGTTGCTTTACTTGCCAATATCAAGTTCAATTCTAAAGCCTAGGAAAAGTGTAAGGACATATAATGTCAACATATCTTCCACTTTGTTTTGACCAAAATGTAAAACTTAGTCTGAATTGTTTATGATTTGAAACATGCTTAGAAAAACCACCCAACTTTAATTGAGGGTAAATTTATTATAACTGTAGTATGGGCCCACTCACTTGCAATATATACTAGCTTCACCCCAGGACATTTTATTGGAGTTTTCGCTAAGCAGAGAGCACCATAATAGAAAATTCAATTTACAGAGAGCACGCTTATTTCAAGTATTCCATGCATGTAGATGTGTTCAACATGAGCTGGAATAAAACACTTTACATAAAATGTGCAACAATGCAACTACCTTTTCTAAACAAAACAAGGTTCTTCTGTTTGCTTGTTAAGTCAGCATTCGCAGTTCTTAGAAATGTCATTTATGAAATGTAAAGCTAATTACTTATAATATCAACCCTGAAAAGTAAACCTTTGCAGGTGCACTTTCAGAAGCCTTATTCTTCTCTATTCACAGTCCGTCTGGTACATTTCATGGTTTTTTTGTAAACAAATTCATGTTTTTCCAAAGATACTAAACTATTTGCTAAATTTGTATCTTTGTTTAGAATGTCGAAGGGTGTTTCATAATACTTTAATGAAAGGAAATGCAGAATATATTTTTATTTTAAATAACCAGGTTTTTAAACCGTGTCTATGATACACAACAAAACAAAAGAAAATATCCCATGTCTGGCAGGGACCAGTTCCACTTGTGTGGGGTAGTGGGGATTGGTTTTGTTCTTGCTGCTGAACCTGACACTAAGAATACAATTAGTACTGATTCAATAGCTATTTCTATACCATGAATCATTACATCTTGCATTGGCTGCTTGGTGCTGGTAGTGTGCTACCAGCAGTAACTGCGCTGTTAGGAAGAGTAACAGACTTCCTTCTGTTGAGCAAAAGAGGTTAGTAGAAAGAAAAAAAATGTCAGTGTTACAAGTGCTTTGTCTGCAATGACATGTAAATCCGTAAAAATGAAATGAAAGTTGTGAATCAGTAGAAATAAAAGAAATGGACTGAGAATTTCTATACTGCTTAGACTACAAAACCAGAATGCTTGCATTTAAAAACTCTTAACAGCCTCTGAAGTAGCCTAAGTATATATCTGCAAAGGGAAACGAAGATGAATACTGTCATGGTGTGTTAGTTAGATCTAGTTTACATAGGTAACCATAAAGTAAAATTGTAGGAGTCTGAAGGAGCTAGCATAGGGTGAAAGTTGAGAGTAGAAGTGACAGAAGTTGAAGGTTGGAGATGAAAGAGCTTGGGATGAGGAACAGTAATTTTTGCATTGATAGCTGCTGTACCTACACGTGGGCACAGGTATTTCCCATTCTGGAAAGTTTGCATTCTGCATATCAAAAAAGGCAAGCAAAATGAATGCATTCACAAAATAGACCAAAACTGAGGTTAGAAAGTCAGACTTTACTAATGTTTTGGCATTACAAAATGCAGCCTGAGCACTGTATATTTTAGTAGAACCTATTAGGTTTTAATTGTTCTATTGATCCATATGGGAGTTAAAGTCTTAGATTGCTCAAAATTCAATTAGACAGATAGCTAACTCTTTGTATACTTTTAAACTTTGTCCCAGACAAATCACGTCTCAAGGAAAAAATTAATCAGCAAATATTTTCAGATGAAGTTTTAAACATAGTTCCTAACAAAAGTAATTTATTAGCATGATATTGTAGTTTTAAATGTTATGAGTTTCTAATAAGCTCATGAATGCTCTTATATTACCTGAGAATTGCAAGGACATCATAACATTATGTTCATTCTGGAATATTTAAATACTTTCTTGCTGCACTGAAGTTGTACTTTTAATTCTTTTATATGCATATAATCTCTTACTATACATACACAAAAATATACATAAAACATTTATATAAATTTATATAAAGGTGCATAAAAATATCCTAATTCTATTACAGCCTCAGCCACTGGAGACATACAGAAAACACTGAATTCTTGTTATGCAACTTTATTTAAAATAAATGTAATGGAAGTTGCAATATAGACAGGGAGTGAAATCTCCTATTTTAGTGCTCAAATGAGCCACAATCTTATTTATGCTGGCCTGGCAGTGTAAAAGACATCAAAGTGGATACAAACTTCAACCTCATGCATTCTATAACTGCTTTATATTTCTAGATCCTGGCCACTATTTTTCCTGTTCACTGTTTCAAAGCACTCAGACTGACTTGATAGATAAAATCGAAATGTTTTGAATTAATTCTCTAACATGAAGTTATTAAATTAGCCCCCGCCTTTAAATTATGCATATGAACTATGAACTGCTAATTCTATATTCTAGCTAATAACTGCTTGTAAGTACTATAGATTAAAAATGAGTGTCCTATTTAAAAAGGCATTAGCTAGCTGTGAATTTTCATCAACTTCCTCTTCCCTCCATGCACTCATTTTTGAACTGAAATGATAACTGGGAAAAAGAGTGCTTTTGTGGGAAGCTTGGTTCAGACTCTGGATTTTCTCACCTATTTATTGAATCACATAGATGTATCTTTCACAGGATTCCTGCAACAACCCTTGACTTTAAAAAGGGTCCATGAAGGTTAAAAGCACTCCTGGTTGACCTTACAGAAATGTTCTTTATGGGAAAGGGCTAGATAAAAATGCCCGAAAACAAAAAAGAGCACAATAGGAATTCAGAAAAGAAGTTAATTTGGGACCTAATAAAAGTTCAGTAAGTGTCAGAGAACTTGGGAAGGTATTAAGAATATTATTTTGTTTATATCTTTTTTAAACTGAATTCTGACTCACTGGTCCCTGGAATTGCAAAGGGATGCAAACTCATTGTTTTTTCCTCACCAATCTTTTTTTGATATTGCTGATATTTGTTAAGTTCTCAGGCTCCAGGGTAAATGGTGTTGTGCATAATGAAAAAGCATGTTGCCACGCTGTGGGAATAAACAACAGCAGAGATCCCCAGTGTGTTGTGATCTCTGAATGTCTCTGCATTAAGGTATTTGCCTGTGATCAGTACATGACTTCTTTATCTTTCACACCTAGGTGTCTCAGACATTTTTCAAATATAATTTCTCTTCATAGAGGAGGGATTAAGGCAAATACAGGCAATAGACAACATTCTGCAATATTTCCTAAATGATCAAGGCTTTTAGAAGTGACTCAAATAACGGAACTTTGCAGTGGATTCCCTGAGTTAGATATTCACAGACAGAGTTAGAAGTGTAAAATCCATCTCACTAAGCAGAAACATGCTTAACCAAATAAATAAAAGGTGCAAAAGAAAGAGATGTATCTTTAAATCTTGTTCTTTCTTGCATGTAGAGGCTCAACATCATTTAGCTGCATGTTTCCTAATGGTATGCTGTGCCTGCTCTATCAAATACAGAGCAGAATTTGCTGTGTTTTTTTTTAAAATATAGTCTAGGAGGTCATTCAGTCCTAAGTAACTTAGTAATTAGGCTCATGTGTCCTGGTAGCAGCCATGAGACTACCATCAGTTCCCTGCAGGAATTAAAATTATGTTACATTAGAGAGAATGCCGAATCTAGCTGGCAGCAATGGCAACTGCTAGGCTGGCAGAGTTTGCAGAAGGTATCTGACAGTTTAGGGAAATAGATGAGCATGGCCTCAGTCTTAAGCATTGTATCACAGCATTCTTTTCATGGTCATCTTTCCCTAGTGTTTTTCATCTTTTATCATTGGTGAATCATTGGCAGAATTTTTGTTGGGTTTGGGTAGAAGGCTAAGCTCTAGTGTGCTATTAAATGTATGTGTTGTGGCCAGTAGGATAAAATAAAGCATATTATGTTGTTAAGGGTTAATATGGCAAATGCAGAAAGAATCATAAGTTTCTTCATAAGTTACTGATGCAGCCTCATCTGAATTACAGTGTGCAGTCCTGGTCACAACATCCCAAAAAGCATGTGGCAGAAGCAGGATGGCCCTTTCACAGTCCAAAGGCTTGAAGAAATTTACTTGGGAAAAGCTTCAGAAAGGAGGACAAAAAGGGGACATTTAAACAGGTACATATGTCACAGGCATGCTGAGTAGTAAAGAAAAGATGGATAAGCAAATTCCATCTTCATGTGCTCTCTTGTTCCTAATGCAAAAAAATCAAAAGGGATTTTTAAAAGAGAAAATAACCCCCCATACTTTTCATAAAACTGCAGTTACTTTTTGAGGGTTTTTTAAAATGAAATTATTGATACCAAAATGTAAAAATATCAAGAATAGCTAGTCTCATTATTAGTTATAACACTAAAATGTGCTAGTGACATTAAACATCATGACTGAAGACCAGCCAGTCTAGAGAGGAGAAGGAGCTCTGTTGATTGGAGATTTCTCTATATGGTTTGCAATTAAAATTTTCTCAGAAGTGTTTAGTGTGTGCTATTTTTGGAGAATGAGTCCTGGACAAGAAGGACAGTTGACCTCTTTCAGTAAGGCAGCTTCTATTGTTATGTAAGTAATGGGCAAAATTGGCACAATTAAGTTTTTCATTTCATTAGCCAAATTTCATTCTGTTTTTCTGAAATGTTCACATCTACTGCGGAGGTATTAAGCTCCTTTGTTCTCCCTGGTGTTGCAGTGCACTCATTGAAGTCAAGTTTGTATTTTCTTTCAAAGATCTAGAGCAGAAAATTCTTTCTCCCATCAGTATCAAAACTATGGTGGCATGGGTTAAGCATGTTACCACTTCAGATTTGTATTGTTATATACAGAACATTACAAACACTACCATCTGATAGAATAACTGCTTACAGTCATTCATTTGTACAAAAACATTAGATGATCTAATTGTTTTTGAGAACTTTATAGTTAAGTACTTTACCTTACAATGTAAGCTGGCAATTCATGATTTTAAGTAAAGCATGCATTTTCATTAAGTAAGGTTGTATAGGAACCAGGAATTCAATGCAGTTGAAGCTGATAGGGAAGGTTTTTCTTGGAAAATAATGTAGTATATGTGTATTTTACAATTCAGAATATTTTGAAGATTGAGTATATTGCCATGTGAGAACAAGAACTAAGTTGTGACTTGGCACAAGGCAGTCATATTATACTGACTGTGGTGGAGTTCTAGCTTGGTAAGAAATCAGACTGGCTCTTTAAAATACCTTCAAAATCAGTCCTGTTCCTCGTTTCAGCCCTGATCTGAAAAAAGGTGTACTAGTTAGGTAATTTTCAGGAGATGAAAGAACAGTAAGTTTTGCAGCCAAGCTACTTGAAGAGAAGAGGAAACTGTGCTGATTTTTAGCATGGTAAGGGGGATGGAAGAATGCAGAGCTGCTTTTATGCCTTTCTATGGAGGTATCTGGATAAAAATCAGGCTTTTTATTTTTCCTTTGAAAATACTTGTGGGACTACATTAAAGGCTATGCAATGAGATGCAGACTTCAAGATTTTACTAGTTTTGTTGTCATTGATCTAAACAATAAGCTTGAGAATATTTGAAGTGATTTATGGAAACTCCTGACTGACACAGTAGGAAGCAGATGTCAACTCCACTTCTGGAAACTGAAGCTACTGATTCAATAGCTTGAGTACAAATAAATGACATGAAGTAATTTGGATAAATGACATATTTTTCAAAACCACACTGATCTTCCCAACAGGCAAAGTATACCAGGACTGGAGAGGCGTGATTGCACCAAATCCTGTGAAGGAGTAGAGCCAAGTGAGGCAAAAAACCCACGAAAGGCAAGGAGGTATGTAAAATGAGCAAGTATTAGTCAGGAAGGATCAGCGTTGTGTACATGAGAAATTCTTGCCTTTTAGTAATGAACTTTGCTTTCTGCATCAGGAATCTATAATACAAACAATCTATAATACAAACAGGGGAACAAAGTCTATAGCTGGAGCAGTAGCCAAGATTCTGAGTCCAGAAAATTCTCATCTTACCAGATATCCTTACATTATTATGAGTACTATGAGTCCATTACTATGGAGAAAGCAGTGCTTCAGTTTTGGTGGACTACTATGAGCAGAACTTCTATGAATGTAAGTCTATTGCATTATGTACATGCATATGACATATTACATACAGACTGTCATATAAAGAACTGTTTTAAACTAAAGCAAACAGTACATCTAGACTTCTGGAGTACACTTATGCTGATAGTCACCATGTGTTAGATAACACAGGCTAACATCAAAATTGAAATAACTTTATCTAGATATGCCCTTTCTTTAAGAAGAGGGACATGTAGACTAGTATTTGATTTCCAGTATTTGCATCTTCATGGCATGACTATCTCATTCTTTCACCAACCTGATTTTTACAACACGGTATCCAGAAATGTAAGCTTTTTTTCCCAGTGGACTAATAAAGCTGAACTTACTTGACCTAGCCTCATGTAATGTAAGGCAGAAATTGGATAATTTAAGTCACCATACCTTTATAGCAATTTTAGGAAATATTTTATGAAAAATACCAAACACTGCAAAGGGTACAGGGTCTCAAATTCATATAGTTAAAATGAGGTAAAGCTCAGAAAGCAATAGAAACATTTTAAAACTTTACACATTCTATACACAAGATTTAGAAACTACATGGTTTTGAGGTACAAAGATTAAATGTTGAAAGTAATTTAAGGTAGCAAGCAGCTATTGGTGGTAACTTCCCTAATTAAATTCTTCTGTTTGACCTTAGAAGTGAATAGATCCTACTGTTCAATAAAATAATTCCAGACATATTTTAGCCTATTGGAAAACACTTGTGAAGACTGAAAGGCTTGCAAGAAACAAGAGTGGGAATTTATTTTTTTCTTTAAATTTTTCTTTCGTTCTTAAAAAGGAGCATCTATGTGTGAATAAAGCAGAATATAAAAGAAGAGCAAAGGTTTGATAGCTTAAATTGACTTGGACAGGATTCTGGATAGTGGCAGTTGAAATCCCAGCACCTCTTCAGCTGAGAGATGTTATCCCTAAAAGTCTCTTATAATGATAGTTATTTTAGATGAGTCATCCTCAGATACAGTCAGATAATTGTGCTCTGTATTCTTTGGAAAATACTAGGAACCTAACCTTTCTATAAACAGGAACTTTTCCTTCTGTACTGTAATTCAGTTCTCTCTGAAATTGTCCTAACAGTCAGTTAATTCACAAAGAGAGAGACTTTGGACTGATAAGGGTGTATTTTCACCTAATGAATCCAGGATCTTGCTGTAGGCGACTGTGACATTTAGATATTTATTAAGCACTAGTTTTCACCTAGTTATTTTTTTTTTTTTTCACTCCCACTGCTTCCGTAGAAAAACAGTTCTTGCCTCCTTTGGTGGTCAGAAACCTTCAGTTTTCATCCTAAATTTAGGCAAGGCGAGTTTGTACTTGCTCTTTATTTTGTCAACATTGCCATTTGGTTTTATAGCTTTTCTCCCTCCTTGACTTTTTACACCCACTCCTGCCTGAATCAATTGTGTCCAATGTTAGCCTTTGCCTCTGTGGGCTGAAAAAGGTGGAACCACTTCTTTTTCCCTTTCATATGAGACATTCTTCATTGCCCTGATTGTCCTAGTAGCCATTTCTCTGCACTTTAACCAGTCAGAATTCACCTTGCAGGAATGCTGAATAACCACAGTGATACAGAATGGAGCAAATCACAGAGTAGCATTAAGCTTTTCCTCATTTGATATTTCTAGGGTCAAACTTACTTCTACTCAGCTATGGCTTATTGTCATGCTGGGAATTGCTGAGACAACCACATCTTCCTCCTCCACTGTTATCTCTAACTAAAAAACTTGTATAGAATTTCTTGTAATTAATAAGTTTATGAACTTGCACTTTTACTGTTCACTCTGTTTCTATAACTCCAGTGTACAATATCATTCAGTTCTTCTTTTCCTATATGATGCTTTGTTCTTCCAGGTTTGTTGGTGCTGTACTCTGTCACTTCACTACACTCTGTACACTCTTATTCTATGCTGAACACTAACAGAAGTATTATTATGTTCACTAGTGACACAGATTTTGGAGGAAATCTGCCAGTAACCTCCTGGTAGCTCATAGTTTCCTGTTTAGATCAGTGCACCACTGGCTCTCTTACTCAGCTTCTTATCCACCTTACAAATAATGAGAAACCACAACTAGGAACTAAATCAGAGTTAGAGTTGGTTTAATGCAAAAAATTGCATAGCTGAGAAATTAATTTTTTATTGTATTTGAAAAAAATACATTTGAAAGGGTAAATAACTGTGTACCTATGCATGCTAAACAATTTATAGTTATATTTTGAGATTTAGTTGTTCTCCATCTTAATGGTTGTATTTTAAAAATGGCCTCAGAAATTATCTGCAAATTGGTGGCTCATACTGTTGTTTCTTTTTTGAAAACTGTACCAGGAATTGTGATTGTCTAAAGATCTCTTGAATGACATTCGTCACTAAAGGCACTGAGTCTAAGGTATAGTTTGTGGTATGGAATGGACTTAATGAAGAGAAGATTGTTTTGATAATACTTCATTAAAAGTTTTGTTAAACAGCACTGTTAAGTGAAAAGCATTCAAGATTACAGCAACAGTGGTAACGTGTCTCCAGAGATAGTTCAGTGACACTATTGTGTTCCTAAGTGTGTTGTCAATGTTAATGGCATGCCCAAAGATGTCGTATTTAGTCTCTACTACAAGTCTAGACTGACAGTGACTAAAAGCAAGATGTAACATTCAGCCTTAAGAGTATGCTAACAGTTGGAATGTCTTAGAAATGTATGTTAATATAATTTAAGCTGCAGTAAGGTGTTGACTAAAGAATCCCGTAGATGTATGGAATGACAGAGTGAAGTAAGTCTTGCTAGCTGATGATGTGCAAACCTTTCTGAGGAAGCTTTCTTGAGGGAGAATGAAAAGTCCACAGACTATGCTCACTATGCTCACATTTTAAAAATAATATGGAAAAAAATAGAAAAAAGAGAAATAAAAATCAGGTGGGATGGGATAGAATTAGTGTCCTTGTCCAGCTTTAGATCAAGAATAGTATTTGGAAGAGGTATTGCTGAATGCAGTAAGTTTTCAGTGTTGACAGCATGGGAGAGTGTTGGGGAGTCTAGATAAAACAGATTACCTCTTGCCTAGAGAGGCACCTGATCATTAAGTATAAATTAGAATTTCATTTTATGTTTATTTGTAGTGTGTTGTTTCTAATCTTACATCAAAATTCTTGGCCTTATCTTTCATTAAATAAAGAGTCTCTTGATTATTAAGCTTACTTGATGTTAGGGATCAGATAAGCATGGAATGCTACTTCCATGGAAGGAGCAAAAGGAAGGACTAAGTGTCATGAGCAGACATTGCTGAGAAACTATGTCCCAGGATGAGTTTAGGGATCTTAGGGAGTCAAAGTATCTCCTGCTACACTGCGGACACTCATGTTAGGAACAGGGGCTGACTTTACTGTGTAGTGCTTATTGAAAAGTGTTTTTTTTTTTTAGCAAGGGTAAGCCAGCATTTCCTCTACAAGGAGCAAATAACTGGGAAATGTAAAGGCCATTTCTGAGAAAAGGCTTTGTTCATTGTCTGGGTGCCAGGTTGCAGAGTGATTATGCCTTAAAACGTAGTGAGGAAGCAACTAACACTAAATCTGGCTCTCTGAGCTCACCTGCAAGTTAACTCTGTGCACACCTGTCTGCAATGAGGGGTGTGCCCAAAGCCTCTCACAGCTTAAGTATCAGGGAAGAAGAGATCTGCTCAGATGAGCATGGAGGAAGTAAACAGCTTGATGGAGTGTGAGCTGGCTGCAAAGGTGCTTTCCTGCACGTAGGCACTTTCCAGGGCAAAACTTGGGTGGATAAGTGATTGTATATAACCAGCACTTATGTATGCAATAGGGGAATCTCACCTGGGGTCTGTGCCTTCATATGCCACAGAGAAATATACCCTGACTTCAGGCAAATCCTGAAGCTGTACAGCTGAAACGTCATTTCCCCCTGAAATGAGTTTCAATGGCATTTTTGTTGGGAAGAATTTCTTGGGCCTGGAATATCTGCTGTGGGAAGGAAAGGAGAAAAATAGAAATTCTAACCCTCTCATGAAACCAAGCATGCAGAGAGGTTTTGGGTAGGCTGTGAAAAAGTGAAGCTGAAATCACTTTGCTGATTCATTCAAGGCATTTTATTCAATGAGTTTCCAGCATCACAAGTGAATGCCTTAGCCACTGTGCAGCATCTCTCAATTTTTGTTCTGCAACAAAACTAAACTTAAAAATCTTGAAATGTCATGTGAAGTTATAAGTGAGCCTGTTATGAACATGTTATCCAAAGAGAGGACAGTACTATTTATTTGTATAAATAACCATAGCAAAACTACTTTCTCTAAAGAGGCTTTGATGATAGAACTGTATTGCCAATGCAGTTACGTTGTTTTCACAAGTAAATCTGGGGGATAATAATCCTTTCAATTATTTTCAACAACAATTCAGCTATTTTTAATACCCATGTTTCTGGTAGGTAAGTTACCATGTAAACTTATGTGCTTGCTTCATGGAATTTTTATTTGATTAAAACCAGCTACAATGTCTAATCTACCAAGAATAAAATAACCTGGATTAAAATGCAGACAAGAAGTGGGGAAGAAGAAGTAGAAAGCATGTCATGCACAAAGACATCTTTGTTGCTGAATGTTTCATGGGTAAGAAAATCACCTTGCAGACTGTGTCCTGACTGCATTTTCTTTAATAAGAAAAGGCAAAAGAGATCACTGTAGCTTATAGATCTGGATAAAACAGTGAGTGTGCTCAGAAAGTGCCTGTAGCTTTGCTTACATCTACATACAAGGTGTATTGTTGTTTCAGCATGGCTTTCATGTATTCTCTGAAAAATTAACAGAAAAAAAAAAGTGAGAGTGATTCATTAAACTTTAAAATGTGTAATAAAATATTTTCCCTAAAGACACATGAGGAAGAATGGGTTATAGACAAGATGTTACATTACCAGAATGCCATTATTTTAAATTATTATTTTTGGGGGGGAGGAGATAGAATATAGCTGTGGTGTTTTAAGAGCTGAGATAGCTTGGTTTGCTTGCAATTTGCACTTTAGTAGGGTTTTGCACTTGACCTAAAACAGGAGACAGTCATTTAAATTGAAAGCTCTTTCAAAGCTAGCTGTGAATTACCCATTTCTGCATTATGATTCAAGGCTGATAGAGAGTTCTAATGTTTATAATGCAAAGTGGTTCCATGGTTCAAATTCCCCAGTTTAGACAGAATACCATAATAATTTGAATTGAACAAAATATGAAACATCCTTTTCCACTCTATCCTCTCTGATTCACAATAGAATGATCAGCTTCTATTCTTCCCATTGATGAATGATGCCGGTTTCAATGTTCCAGCGTGCCACTGCAGGTGTTTTTTCTGTGCTACCTTGTAGACTCGGCAGAAACTCTTTGTAGATGGCCCAAAACAACCTCTTTAATGCACTTTACATTCATTCTTAAGATTAACCTTTACCGCACTGTCTGTTCTAAAGTAACAACCATTAAGCTTCTGATGTACTGTGACAACTGTCACGTCAATCAAAATCACTTAACTGTTTCCTTGTGTTACTTTATCTGTTTGTATTCCTCTGTTTTCTCTTGATTTTTACCGCAATTGTGAATTATCTGAGTAATTGTTTTATACTTATTGTATTTAAGCAGTGTCCAGCATTTTGGGACACTGGAACCAACACTAAGTTCATGAGTTTCTGTGTCGTGGTACCACTAACTATAATAGATGAGTTGAATTTTTTCTCTGGTTGCAATCTAGTCGCTTCTTCCAGTCTTTCATATGGCACTCTTAGTGCAATTTCTTCTAGGATGCAGTGGTATATGTTCTTATTGCAGAAGTTCTTTTTTTAAAACTTTGGGGCAGAAGTCTTAACAGTCTTTTGAGTCATCAGAGTCCTGCATTTCAGCTTCTCCCCAGTTTCAGAAATGCTGGAAATTTTTAAATGATATTTTGAGTAATTTTTAATTCTTTTTGTAGATAAATGTAATTATTGTATCCATATATATTCTGTCCTAGGAAGAAAATTTAAGCTATGCCCAAATAGATCTTGGGCCCTGGACAAATGAGGAAGCAGACTAGCAGAGCTAGAATGGAATAAATTAGTTTGCTATCCCTGATTCTGGAGTAGATTTCCATGCAGGCGTTCTTAAATAAAAGTTACTTTTATTCCAGAATAATTATTCTGCTCACAAAGCAGCACCGGCTCTGAGACAAAGCTGAGACTTCTAACACTTTGTAAGCTTATCTCTGAATTCCTGCTGTGCAGATGGCACAGTGGGCTGGGGAGCAGCAGGACTGGGAAGCAATAGAGGAGTTGGCAGGTTGGCGAAGAAGATAACAGGTGGCTTGTGAAGTAGAAGCAAGGTCTTTATTGCAGGCCACCCTTGTCTCAGGCAGAATAGAACTTTGAATTCAAAGGGAGGAGGTAGCCTCATATGAAAGCATATGCAACCTACTGGACCACATACTGGAGACTTGAAAGGTAGTTTGGGAAGTAAAGGAAAAGAATTGTGAACTTTTGGATTGCCGTAAGTAAAAATTGGAAATCAAGAGGGAAGGAATGGCTGTTCGAAGGGTAGCTACACAATGGGAAGGGGGACCAGCACAGATAGAGGGCTATGGGAGAAAAATACTATATGAGGTCTTCAGATGAAATAAGGTTCTTTTGGGTTTGGTTTTTCTTTTTTCTTTTTTTTCCTCAGCAGCTTTATCAGAGTACAGATTGCTGTAACAGCCAATTAAATTCCTTTTGCAAGTGGGAGGCAGGAGACTGAACTCAATTGGCAAGTGGCTTATCATAGTGTGAAGTGGGAACAGCTCATTCCGAGTCAACCACATGCTTCACTACACTGTTTTATATGGAAGATTCTGAGAAGATAAAGTAATTTGACTCCTTTGTTATAGCAGTGTATCAAATAGCCTGGTGAGTGCAAATTGTAAAGACTTTTGCATGTATTTCTCACCTCCCACTTTTCAGGGGTTGATGATACGATTTTCCTTATTAAAAGGGAGCTTACTTCAAGCTATGTGGTCAACTTCTTATATATATAAATTACTTAAGAAAGAATACTTAAAGTAAGGTGAAAAATAATTTTCACTCAGATGTATTAAGCCTTATGGCTAGCAGTCTGCTGATCAAAGCTTTATCTTCTCAAAATGTTCATTTTTTAAATGAACAACACTTGTGTTTGAAACTTGATTCATGAATATCAGAGATATTCAGAGATCTGGTCTTGGCACATACTGATCACATGCATAGTAGGATTTTAGTTTCTGTTGTCACCTCATAATCAGAATCACAGTTGGAGGACCTAAGAGTCCTTTGGACAATGTCTTGATAGCATTTGGGAAATCTCCTGTGAATTACTAAGATACATATGAAGTAACTTAGAAAGTTATCAAGTATCTGTCTTGCTCTGAATTCATACATTTATATCCAGACATGTGCAGTCACTTACTGGAGTGTTGGATCTTTGCCCAGAAATTTGTTTTTGGAGAATGACTCTTGAGGTTTTATGCAGACAGTATGCTTATTGCACCTCTATGTCCACTCTTTTCTCATGTTTTCTCTCAGACAGCTGGTCTTAACATCCAGACTGCATTAAAATAATGTCACATCTCAAGAAGTGTAATTTCATCTTCATATTAAATCATAGATGGTGACTTTATTAGGTATTGGCTTGGCTTCAGACCACATGAACTAAAATGTAGATTGCCTTTCAGCATATACCTCACATGCCTGACAGGGTTTCCAAATGGATGAATAGGGTTGATAAAGTGATAGCCTTTAGTTACTCTAGTTCTGGGAGGAGCAACTTCAGGACTCAAATCCCTAGGTCAAAACCAGAAGTGAAGACCAAAATACAGCAAGATGGTATAAAAGCCAACCAAACTGGACAAGACTGCTCAGTGGTGACACAGAACTTAATAAATCAATGACCAAAGAACTATACACCTATAAAATGAGGTACTAAATAAGACTGCTCCTGAGCATGTGTGTGTGTTTTAGATCTCCCACCAGATAACAGTTAATTGCACTGGTGGCTGATGATCTTAAAATATATAAGCGTGCAGAGCCAGGTCTGTTTGCATTATCAATTGCTGGAAGTGCATTAGCAGCTTCCTAAGAAGAATGTTTTTCTCTAACAGTTGGGTAGCTCATACCTCACTGCTTGAATCGGCAATACAAGTCAGTGTGCTGACTTTCAGTTTTTAAAACCTGCATTCTTTGATTAAATAATGATAAGCAGTGTCTAGCATTCAGGCTCTGTGGGTAGACTTGCTAAACAGGATGCTTGAAAGAGTGATTTAGTTGCACTTAATGCATTCCTGACATTAATCTAGCATGTACCACATCTGATTTCTCAAACAAAATCATGTTTTGTTACTTGTTCATGAAAACATTCTGGTAATTGAAAAAATAATGAAAACGTTTGGTCAAGGGAATCACTATACACATACACCTGAATGAGCTCTGAATTTGGCATTTTCACACAGGTAGGAACTTGGAATCATTGTGGCTAGTTGTCTGAAATGGCTAACCAAAGGGTGTGCAAAACATAGTAGGAGGTTGGGTATGGAAAGGAAAACAACTTAAGACTGAACAGAAAACATCACCACATCTGTGTACCTTGAGGCAGGTAGCAATGTGGAGAGAGACCATAGTTAGGAGTTAGTGGCAGAAACCAAGCATATCAGAAGGGAGAACAGCATGGCTGGGAGTGGGGCTGAAGTATCAGAAAGTCCATAGAGCATGGTAGGATATAAGGAAGTAGATAATAGGCAAGGCTAGTGTTCAGTTCAGTATGGGACTCTAGTCTGAGTAAATGAGGCTAGGGGACAGGATCTGAAGCATGAGTTAGCCAAGAATATCTGGAAACATGGAACCAATAGGACTCACAGTTTCATGAGGTGGATGGTAGCAAATCACCTGTCAGGCATGCAGTCTTTCCTTCAGCTGATTGAATTTGCCAGGTCCTTAACTGATAGGAAGACTCTTGATACCAGTTGTAGTGCTGATAATCTAATTGGAATTTACTAAGAATATCAAAGTACCTGTGTAGCTGGCTGCTGATGGGTATAGAGTTCTTACTACCTCCATAGTATACCCATGTCTTAAATATCACATGCCAACCATTCTGTCCTAAAAAGAAAAAGGATCTAGAAGGTACTGTATGGGATTGCCAGAGGTGTGGAATAGTTTCTGTCATAAAACAGACTAAATAAGCTGGGAATTGTCAGGTGGGAAAATGTTTCGTGCTATTCTTACTGATAATGGATATCAAATACCATTTTTACCATCCGTTGATTCAGTATCATAAAATCTAGGTGACATAGATGATGGATCAGGAATAAAGTCTTGAAAACAGGGAAAGGCTAATGAAGAATAATATGTATTGTGTTTCTAGCTCAAGAACTAGAGGGGCACGATGAAATCATCAGGTAGCAAATTTAGAACAAAAGTACAAAAATCTTTTTCATATAATGTATAAAAGAGTTGTGGATCTGGCAGCCACAGATGTTGCAAAGTCTGAAAATAAAAAAGAGATCAAAAAAGGATTAGACAATTTGATGTCTGATTGGTTATTTAGTGGCTATTAAACATAAGGGTATAGATGCTGCCTCTAGCTCAGTCACTAAACTGCTGATAATCAGAAGTCTGTAATGAAGATTAATCACCTTTGGAAGTGCCATGTTTCTTATGCCTGCCAATGCTCCTTTGTTGGCCATTGTTAGGAAGAGCATGTTGGTATAAGTGTTATTTTGGTGTGATGTCAGATATCCATTCTTTAACATGCTTTGTTTATTGCTGTCTTTCAGGAGCATGGGGATTAAAATGGCAAGAACTTCTTGTGGGGGGGAGGCAGCGGGGGTTATAGTTACATGCTTCAGTTATATACTTGGTTGTTCTTTTATTTTTCTTTTCTCTGAGTCTTTTACAGATGGTGTATACTTTTTGCAAACTAGCCAAATCAGAAATGCATCACAACAAAAGCCAAACACCCTGATCTATACAAGTGATAGCATGTATATCATAGATATATAGATATAAACATAGATAGGTGTTTATGGTTTTTGTGTTTCCATAATTCCTTAAAGGAAACAGAATTATAAAGTAGCAGGACAGAGAGTAGTCACTGAGGAGATGGAAAGAGGAAAGCAGTATCTCCCCTTTTTGAATCTGTACATCTGAGCTTAAAGCGAAGTATTGCTAGGTTCATCCCTAACATTTGTTGTTACTGATTAGGTTAGTTTTATTTTTTTGAGCTTTATAGTTTTGCTCAGTAAAGTTTTAAGTCCTGTCTAAAATTAGAACCTTTTAAAGTATATATACAGTCCTTGAAATTTATGGTAGTTATGAGCTAGATTTTACATTTCTAACTCACTAGGTCTTTCTTCTGTCTTTCCAGGTTATGGTAGACATCCAAGCCAACAAGAAGAAGAGTACTGCAAGTGCTAAGTCTGAAACGAGGAATACAAGGTACTTTTTTGCTATTCATCGTCTGTAAAAATAATAGCAGACGAAACTGATATACTTACTTTCAAACTTATTTTTCAATGTTTTTCCTTTGGAAATTAATACTGAAAACTGACAAAGGCATTAGAAAGCAGGAATAGGTCTTAGACCGTTCCAAGTAGAATGGTGATTGTCATAATGGTGGGCACTTGCCTCAGAGTTAAAACCAGTGTTTCTACAGAGAAAGCCCCTCACATGTCTGATGCTTGCACCCAGACGGAACTTGTAAGGAAGGAGGCTTTGGTACAGACAGAAGGTTACAATGAGTGCCCAGATCCTCCTTCTGGAGGAAAGGTAAGTACCTGCATAAGGTATGCACAGGTTGATGATCTGTTACATCAGGTGGCCAAGTCGCAGGAAACAGCTAAAAGGCTGCTCAGTATTAGAGGGGCTGAGATGGAGAAAGATAGGTGGTTTCAGAACCATGCCTCTGTAGCAGACATCACAGAGAATGAGGAACCTTGGACCCTGGTGACCTGCAAGAGACAGACTCCAGTCTCCACCCACAACTGAAAACAGATATGAAGCTTTAACAGCTATACACACCCACAAGCAAGGCCTGTAAGGGGAAACTACAGTAGCAGCACACTGTGGACACCATAAAAAGAAACGTTGCGTGCTTGTACTGGGTAGCTCTCTATTAAGGGGCACTGAGGTGCCCATCTGCTGGCCTGACAGGGAGTCGCATGAGGTATGCTGCCTTCTGGGAGCTAAGGTCTGAGATGTTGCTGAGAGGGTGACACAACTTGTTAAGAGCACAGACTACCATCCACTACTACCCTTTCACATGGGCATGAATGACACCACAAGCCAGAACCCGGGCTGAATCAAGGATGACTATGAAGCCCTGAGGATGCAAGTGAAAAATTTCAGTGCCCAAGTTAATTTTTCTTTCATTTTACCAACAAGAGGAAAGGGTACAACCAGAAATAGACATACATCTAATGCAAGTCAACTTCTGGCTTCATGGCTGGTGCTGTCATGAGAGTTTTGGCTTCTATGACAACGGTACATTCTTTGACTATAGCCTGTTTGGGATGGGTGGGATCCACCTCTCTAGAAGAGGCAAGGAATCTTTGGTAGCAGACTGGCTGGCTGGGTGAGGCGGGCTTTAAACGTAAGAACTGGAGGAAGCAGGGTCCAAAGTGGCAATGCTCACACAATCACATCCAACTGGGAAATAAGCCAGGCCAACCAGAGAAGTGACATATGTTCCTTAGCTACCTCCCAAGATGAGTACCAGAAGGCTAACCACCTCAGTGGTGTGTGTGGCTATGGTGAATTCACTTGCACCCCTCCTGGGAAACCGGTGTGCCTGATTGCCTCTCTGAAATGCCTGTACACCAGCACATGCAGCATGGGGAATAAACAGGTTGAATTCAAGATCTGTGTGTGGTCACAGGACCATTATCTTATTGCAGTTACAGAGACATGGAGGGATAGCTCGCGTGACTGGGATGCTGTCATGGATGGCTACATACTTTTTAGGAAAGACAGGTCAGCAAGGCAAGGTGGTGGAGTTGCTCTTTATGCGAGAGAGCAACTGGAATGCATTGAGCTCTCCCTAGGGGTGGATGCAGAAAAAAATGAAAGCTTATGGATAAAGATTAGAGGGCAGGCTAACATGGGGGACACTGTTGTGAGTGTTTGCTATAGGCCGCCTGATCAGGAAAGGGAAATTGATGAGGCCTTCTACAGGCAGCTGGAGGTAGTCTCATGGTCACAGGCCCTGGTTCTCATGGGAGCCTTCAAGCAGCCTGATATCTGCTGGAAAGACCACACAGCTAGGTACACACAGCCCAGGAGGTTCCTGCAGAGCGTTGATGGTAGCTTTTTGACGCAGGTGTTGGAGGAACCAATGAGGCGAGGTGTGCTGCTAGACCTTGTACTAGCAGAGGAGGGCTGGTTGGGAATGTGAAGGCTGTGGGCAACCTTTGCTGCAGTGACCATGAGATGGTGGAGTTCAGGGTCCTGC
>JAVJGI010000001.1:15678494-15690823 GCA_035590275.1 Ibycter americanus | reverse complement strand
GAGCAGAGTAGAGGGGGAGAATCCCCTCCTTCGACCTGCTGACTGCGCTCCTTTTGATGCAGCCCAGCATACAGTTGCTCTCTGGGCTGCAAGTGCACATTACCAGGTCATGTTGAGCTTTTTGTCCACCAACACCCCCAAGTCCTTCTCCTCAGGGCTGCTCTCAATCCACTCTGCACCCAGCCTGTATTGATACTGGGGGTTGCCCTGACCCAGGTCCTGCACCTGGGTCCTGCAAGAGGATGTCTTGAACACAGGGCATTCAAGAGGCTAAAGATTAAGGTAATGTCTTGATTGTTTAATCCATGTACCACTTATATTCTAGTAGTGTAAGAATTCTTGATTTTTACTATTTTGCTGTTAAAAAAACCCCATGTTCAGCTAGTCCGTCTGTCATGGCTGTTGTGCACCTTCCAGTTTAGGGAGAATTCAATGATAATGAGTGCTCTGCTGGGACCCATTTCCATTAGTTGATCTCAAGAAGGCTCTCAATTAGTTTTTAGAGGAGAATGGCTTGTGTGACACTTGATCCCTCTGCCTTCGGAGAGTCTTGGTGTACATGCATATTATACTGTTAATTCTGGGGGGCTTGCAGTTTTTCAGGTAGAGAAACAGGCTGTAATGAACAGACTGTTTATTGCAGTCTTCTCCCACTTGTTTTAAGCTTCAGTTTCTGAAAAAATAAGTCATGGATTCTATAGCATAATTACTGTTTTTCATGTTTGTCATCTAGTATTGCTAAATGAAATGCCAGTTCCTAAGAAATGATATACTAGAATGCCATAATAATGCACTTTTGTCTTCCATCTCAGAGTTTACAACAAGTTAAAAGAGCTTATGTACATTGCAGATTGAGTGCTATTGGAGGCTGCATAACTTCAGTTATCATTTTTCTGGTGATGTCTAAGCCTCTTATATAAGAAGTATGCCATAAGAAAACTTATACCTAATTCAAATAAGTGGGTCAAGTAGGAACTAAGTAATCCATTAAACAATGTCTTTCATTAGTTTTTTAGAGTCCTACAATAGGGTAATAAAGATCAGGTCATATTATTTGGTAATCACCAACCTTTAAAAATATTCCTTCACTTTATATACTGGAGGAGAGGGACTTTTTTCTGCTAATATAATTAATGATGAGGTGAGACAGCATTTCTTGATATCTACTCCTGGGCTATATAAGACAAATATGTATTTTTCCTCCTATGATATACTTTTAATCAAAAAAGTGAATGCTGAACACAGATTTTTTACTTTGCCAAGTTTCTCTGTTCCACTTTTCCTCTGCTGAGATACAGAACCTTGTCTTTCCCCGAAGGCTCTGATTATGTGTAGATAGTATTTCACACAGTACACGATCCACTTCTATAATTTGGGATAAAAATTGTTTATTCCAAAATAGTTTTATCTGGTCACCTTTGGAAAGCGTCATCCCGTATCAGCACTATGGAGTAATTGTTTTTGTGTATCTGTCTATATGAATTTACAGGAATGTTCTTGCTTCCTTTTAAGGTTTTCTTATACACTGCAGACCTCTTAGTTCTACCTCCTCATCTGTTTCTTTAGTCACCCTTCACTTGTTTCTTACAGTAGTGAAAGTGAAACATATCTGTAACTACAGTCTACAAGTCATGAACCATCCCTATCAGCATTTGTAAGGTACTACTGTAAAATGATAGCCCGCATTAAATGTGGAGCTGGTGTTTTGGATCTCTCTACATCACTTCAGTATTTTGAATTAGAGGAGTGGATAGAGAGGAAAAAATGCAAGTCATCCCATTTTTTAATAGAATTATCTTTTAATTTCAATGGTCTGTCTATTCTGAAGTCCATGCCTACAACACAGTTTAAAGTGATTTTTGGTGCAATGAAGATTTCATGTCTCCATATGCACAGCTGCATTTTTAAGATGCCATTCTGGCACTGCAGAACTTCAGGGTTTAGCTTGAATAAAGAGATTCTCTTGGTCACTTCATGAGGAGATTAATTATTAACTATTACCAGTAATTATTTTATCTGCTTTTTGTGATTGTGTCATTGTGTTGCAATTTTTAGACTGTAACTTTGTTAACTGTTAAATGATGTAGACAGTGTCACAAACTGTCAGGAAAGAGGATTTGTAGTGAGATAGTAGGTGAGAAAGTGCAAAACTGAGTATCATCAGTTTTCTTAACTTTATCCTTTTCATTCATTCTTTTCCTAGTATTATTGCCCTATTGTATTTTAGGGGGGTTGTGTGGAATATGAATAGCAGTTAAACACCTCCCATAATGAAATAACTAACTTGTACATATAGAGAGCCTCTTTAAAGAAGATCCAATCCCCTGCAGATTTTTTTGAGCAATCCATATATTATATATTTTATTCATGGAACTACTTCTTATACCTGCTTTTGTTTCCCCTGTTTCCTCGTCAGTGTGATGGCTCACTGTACAGTCAAGCAAGTGTGGTAGAGAAGATAGATGATGTTGTTCAGCTGTGTGGTAGAAAATTCATGGACACACACAAATGAACAAAAAGCGTTGGTCAGGAGAAGCATAAATGACAATAGCTTGAAGGCAGAATCAAGAAGGCACAGACACAAGGACTGCTTCTCCTCATACATAAGCACAGAAGTGTTGAAAGAAGAGGAAATAGTTGACTAATACCCAAACTGCCTGTTCCTTAGCTCCAGATGCCCTGCTCACTGCCTTCTGCATTGTTCTGAATGTTTCTTTTTGTGCAGTCCTTATCACCCCAAGGACTGTATGAAGATACTAAGGAAAATAAAAAGCAGTTTAGACTGCAAAATTTAATCTATACTTCCTTTTTGTCTGATCTATTAGCCTTCAAATTCCTCTTCCAGAGTAAGAGGTGGCTATCTCATCATGAGGATATTTAAAATTAGATGGGTGTGTACACTAGAAAACAGCTTTCCTCATGGGAAAAAGCTGAGAAAAAGAAAACTGGTAGGAGTTTTCAACCATGCATCAAAACACAAGTTGGACTTCGGTGACCATTTTCATACCTAAGGGGTAGAAATGTACTGTGCTCCCCCCAACCCCCTTCTTTAAATAGGCATTAGCATTCCAGGGAAATAAAAATGTACCACCCATTAAATACTGGAATTAGGTTCTAATTGATTTTTATGTCATTTGAGCTTGATATGCATTAATTGTTTATATCTTGATCCTCATTTCCATTCAGTCCTTTATTTCTGCATTCATAAAGCTTTATATTTCAGTATAAAGTAAGGAGGATTGTAATATTTAATTTGAACACATTCAGTGGATAGGCTCTGAGTTCCCTCCAAAGGCCTTACTGATGCAAATCATGTAATCTGAAGATTCATGGCATAGTTTCAGTTTTCAATTCTGTATTCCATAATCAGGTCTTACATTCCTAACATCACATAGGAAAAAAATAATACATGAACTGTATGTATATATAATTTGATTTTCCCCATATGTTAGAAAAAATATATCAATAAAAGTAATTAATTCCTAAGATATAACACATATCCTCCTGACAAGATATATTCTTATGCTAGGCTGCATAACTCATAACATACTGTCTGACGCTGACTGATTGAAAAGTTTGTACTGCTCTTCATACTGTAATGAAGTGCTGGTTGATGGTTGAGTCACTGATGCTTTAATAGGAAGTCTTAAGTTTATACCTTCAAAGCTTCTTTGTTTCTAGATGTGCTAAAATGTTGCAGCCCAGTGTATTGTCTCTTTTTGTTGATTTGTTTTATGGTCTTCCAAGATTAGAGTGCAAACTCTCCTTTAAAAGGCACATGCTGTTTTTCTGAAATGTTAAATTGACATTAATTTGCTCTGCTTTAGAAGACAGAGAGACATGTTATAGATGCTCATGCATAACATAGATTGTAATAAGATCTATTGCTGTTAACCCTTAAAGGAAAAAGGGTGTCTTCGTTGAACAGTAGTATGTCAGCTAGACTAGTGTCCTGGTTTCAGCTGGGATAGAGTTAATTTTCTTCTCAGTAGCTCGTGCAATGCTGTGTTTTGGACTTGGTGTAAGAACACTGTTGATAGCACACTGATGTGTTTGGTTGTTGCCAGGTAATGTTTATACCAAGTCAAGGGCTTTTCAGTTTCTCAGGCCCTGCCAGCGAGAGGGCTGGAGGGGCACGGGAAATTGGGAAGTGACACAGCCAGGACAGCTGACCTGAACTAGCCGAAGGGATATTCCATACCATAGGGCGTCATGCTGAGTATATGTAAGCTGGGGGAAGAACAAAGCTGGGGAGACATTCAGTGCTATGGCATTTGTCTTCCCAAGTAACTGTTTCACGTGATGGAGCCCGGCTTTCCTGGGGATGCTGAACACCTGCCTGCCCATGGGAAGTGGTGAATGAATTCCTTGTGTTGCTTTGCTTGCATGCGCAGCTTTTGCTTTACCTATTAAACTGTCTTCATCTCAACCCACAATTTTTCTCACTTTTACTCTTCCGATCCTCTCCCCCGTCCCACTGTGGGGGGAGTGAGCGAGCGGCTGCGCAGTGCTTAGTCAGCATCTGGGGCTAAATCACAACAACTAGTAAACTCTGTCTCTCAGGGAGAAAGATTTCCAGAAGTGCACCAAGTCTGCAAAAACCTGTGAGCTAGGTAGATCAGCTGAAATGTTCTGTTGACATGAAAGTACAGGAGACTGTGAAGTTTGGTTTTTTCCTGTACTTTTCCTTCTGTGAGCAGTACAAGATAAATCACATACCACCTATGAGTTAGTCTCTGTGACTGAAGCTGTATTATTTAATATATTAAAATGATCAAGAAAACACTTGACTGTTAGCCTACAGAGTAAGTCTTCCTTGTTCTTTTTTTTAAGTAGCTGCGGCAAGGCATCTATGGGCATTTCGATTACAATAATACTGGGGACAGTGTCTTACACTGTGAGTCTTCCCCTTGCCTTTTTCCCTAGGGTGAGCGGTTTAAAATACTGCTTCAGGTAGGTTGAGTGTATTTGCCATGCAAAATAGAGTATTAACCACTATAATTGTCTGCTTACCTCGACCTCTTTCTACCAGCCTAGGTCTGCAGAGTCCATCACCTTTCCATATTGAGAAATTCTGATATGGGTAAGAGATGTTTTTCAGCCTATCTGTTGCCCTTTGCATTCAGTAAGTATGATGTGTGAGTTTCACTTTAGTGCAAGAGTGAAACTACCCCATCGTATGACCTCTGCATAGGCCTAAGCTTTCATACAAAGTTTGCTGAGCATATTAACTTGATTCTGAAGAAAGCATTTCTAAAAAAGAAGAAAAGGTTCTGAAGAAAATATTTCTTAAAAAAATCAGCGCTTAATAACTTACTGTAAATATGTATCTGATGGAATCTTCTCTTCTTCTGTTTATGAAACAATGCTTTCCAAGAAAGAATTCGACAAAAAGATGGACAGAAGTGATCTGCCTGAATTTTTGAGAGACTGGATATTCAATACCTGCTAGTGGAATACAGCGTGTCTTTCAGCTGGTCTGTCCAGGTAAGTGGTTTCTTAAAAATCTATTGCAATGGTACAAAGTTTCAACTGCAGATGCTGCAGGTTTCAGGGTTTTGTTTGTTTGGTTTTTTCCTTGCATGAGTAAAGAAGCTACTATTCTTGAAAGTATAGTCAGGACAAACCCTACCTGATTATGATCTTTTTAAAAATGGAGCATTTTATCATTACACTTGAAATAAAGTACAATTTCCAGAATTTCACTGTGTCTAAGAATGCTGGAATATAATCCCATGCTATCTTGAAATATACTTAAGAGGGTGTGGAGCAATTTTGTGGCAGGTCTGCACTTGTGGATGTCTACAGGCAAAATATTTGCCCCCTTCATAAATTCAGTGGTGCTTGCCTTCCAACATTCTTAAACAGCTCAGCCCAACAAACTTTTACAAACATTCATAGATGAGTGTTTGCAAATAAAATAAGGTGTCACAAGGTGAGAATCAAGATATCCTGTACCGTAAATAGGAAATCATTACCCTTTAAAAATAGAAATGAAATTGTAACTGATTAAGTCCGTCAAATCTAGTCTCATCTTCCTTCTGGGTTTTCTTTTTCCCAGGGTAGTCAGTGGAGGAGCCTTCAATGCTCTGTCCTTAGTGTAGAGTAGCAGCAGCTGCAGCTCCTGGATGACATTTATGGAGACAGCTTCTTTAGGCACCTCACAAGTTGAGATGGGAGATGCCACTTGAAATTTTTCCCTTAGCACACTTCAGTAACACACTTTTGGTTTGTACTGGCATATGTAGGTGCTGTGAACCAAAGCTGGTCTAAACATGAATTTATATTACCTCTGTGTCTTGCTAAGTTTGACAGTCATCACAACTGGGAGATCTAGGGACAGTGATCTTCTTTGGAGGTTATGGTTAATTTTATGTATCAGGAGTTGAAAGAATGCCTTTAAAGTATAATTTTATTTAGTGAGAGAAACCCATGTTTAATTGGTGCTTTTGATTTGTTAATTACCTACATGTGGTTTCTTTGTATCATAGGTTTTTTGTATGCTTTCTTCCAACCAGCTTTCTGTTCAAGCTGCATCTTTGATAAGGTGGTCTCTCTGAGTGTCTGACCACACATCCTACTTGCTCATTATCTGCTTCTCAGCGTTGGCGCCTAGTAAATGCAATTAATTTCTCATGGAAAATCATGTATTACATGTCATTTAGGTCACATTCCTAAGACAGTGTGAATAAAACCAGGTATTTTTAGTCGTTTGCTCAGTCCCCATCACTATGGTAACAGGAGATTTTGTGAGTGTGAGACATATTTCTGTCTTACATCCTAGATTTGGGAGACTATTGCGACTTTTCACTGTGTCCACAGGCAGACTAGGAAAGGTTCATGCTTCCCTGCTCATTATTTAATTTATTTAGAGTCTCTTAGCTATGAAATGTTATCAAGGCTTGTTCAGCCATTTGACGCAGTGTGTGAGCTTCTTATTCATTTTGAGTTCAAAACTCTTCTAAATTATGAATGTGTAAATGATGAATAATTGCTGAAACGTGGAGATATGCCTATGTCTAAAGGGCACCCATAAAATGATTTCTAACATGGAAGCATTTTGAATAAATGGCACTTATCTTTAAAGTGCCCTCTCTTTCTTAGTCTTCTAATACAAATGTCATTATTTCTGAAGATAAATTATTAACAGGGTATAACCTTGCTAAATTGCCTGGGAGAGACACTGCAACTGGGTGAATGTTTTGAATTGCTGAATACTGATTTGATGCAACTGTCTTCTGTGCCAGTGCAGAGCATCCCATACCATCAGACTGCTGTTCAAGAATGGAAGGATAAGGCAGAGGGAGGGTGTATGTCTCTGGGCAGAATGGTGGAGAGATCTGATAATTACTGTACTGAGCTTTTCTGGGTGAACATTGCATCCTGTATGGCCATGTGACCAATCCATGGAAGGTTGAAACAAGAAAAGGGACCCTGGTCTCGTGGCTATTTAGTCTGAGCACAGAGGTGGGGGGGGGAAAGATTCAGATCTTCTCTTGAAAGTTTTTTCATGTCATTTTACTGTTGTCTTTTTTTTTTTTTTTTAAATAAACTAAACTTTGCTGAAGAAACAGGGCCTGTGAAAATAAGTGCCCAGGTGTTAAATGTCCTGTTATTTTTCCATTTGCAATATAAGTACTGTCTTTGGCTAACAATAATTTAGGGAGGAAAAGCTTGAAGACTTTATCTTACATGTTCTCTTGAGAGTTTTAATTACATCAGTCATACATAACTACAAATCTGATTTGTATGGGATCTGCTTATTTGATGTAAAGGTTAGACACTGAAGATAAGATAGTAGAAATATCAGAATAAGGCAAAAGTATTTGTAGCAAAATGCTAATATTCATCATTGTATATCAAAGAACTTGATATCAAAATAGGAAAGAAGACTATCTTATAAAATCCCCACCAAATATGAATTAGAAATATTGGGTAGAGTAGAAAAACATATGGAATATATAGAAGGCTACTAGACATACTGTTTTGAGTCTCTGTGTTTAATACAAGCAAAGCTAATAAAATAATTTGGCCAAACAAGAGCATAGTAATGACACTGTCAGGAACTAAAGAAGACACCGGTACTTGGAGTGGACTTAGTGCTGAATGGAGGCTTATACAGAAAAACACGTTTTTGATTTCCTTTTGATATCTGCTTTTAAACTTCTGAGGAACAAAGGGAACTTCCTTTAGGTCAAATGAATTTAACTACAGATGATTCTCTAGATGTATCTATACATATATCGTTCCTCACAGTGTGAGGAAAAATAAGTGACTGCATTACTAGCTAACACATTGCTCACTGAGGAGGTAGGAACTGACTAGAAATAATAGAATGTTTTTTTTATCAGTGGTGAGGTTTAGCTGCTGGTTTCAAGAAAAGGCCAATTAAAATGAAGGTCATAGTGCAGTGATTTTAAGATTTCATACAAAGTAATGATGGTATTTCATCATATTTGAAACCAATTTGTGCTGCTACTTCATTCTGCTATTGAAAAGCAGGATGCCGTGCACAATGCAGTCAGGAGAAAACCTCAGAGCAACACTGCTGTGCTTTGTTTGAATAAAATAGGAAAAACAGAGGTAATGAACTAATCAATTTTGGACATGTGCTTTGAGGTATCCATTGAAGTTATACCTAATTGTTAAGAAAAATATTTTAAATATTTTTCAGAAAGCAATATTGTAGCCTGTGTTTAAATATACTTTTTTTTTTCCTCTGATTGATTTAAAGTGCTATATGTTCTATTCAGTTAAATATTTACATTGAATTCAGAGGGACTATGCATACATGTAGGTTAGATACTGGGACTGCTAGTTATTTTGCTTCTGGATTAACTGAAGAGTCCAGCAGTAATATCTTGTTATTTAATGTATTCTGCAGTCACTGGAATTACTATAATTAATGCTGGTTGAGACTGGATTAGGTAAATAGTTGTGAGCTGATCCTGGTATCTGTTGTTAAAGCAAACTGTTCACAGTTGTAGCATCCTGATAATTGGAGTATTTTCAAATAAAATGTAAACACATTAAGGATTTTCTCTGCAATTGGCCCTTCTGAGCTGCCTTTACTGCAAACCAGATTTTTCCATCTTTGTGTTTGTGATCTTGATAACTAGTCTTGTATTTATATATTCAGTGTTTAGGCTAAGGATGTGTCGTGGTATATTGCATATCACATATTCTACTTGAATTTGAATCATTGCCTATAAGCCATCTCAATTTATATCAACCTTGCCTCATTGCTGGCTGTTCTACATTTGCAGGGAGGTAGTAAAGCATCTCTTCATTTCAGTACAGAAGTGTCCAGAATTTTCATTTATTTATATTTTCATATATTAGTGCAAGGTAAGATTTTACAGGAGCTTTTAGGTTGCAGACTGGTCTGGCGTGATTTGAAACAACAAAGGATAGTGTGAAACAATGAACTCTTAACAGACATGTCAAAGCGATGTGTCTTCATTAAAGTCAATGCCAGTTCCCTTTCAAGCTGCAGACAGGGAGGGGAGATGCAGAAGGTCCCCAGGATACGCTTCTTTACATGAAGCTAATAGAGGGTAGTAGAGCAGTCCCACACTGCCCTTGTCACAACCTGTGGTTCAGAGCTTAACGCATGCTCAGCCTTCATCATTTTTCAGTACTACTGGGCTGTTCCATGATAACTGGTGCCTGTTATTGGGACTTTTGGAAAGGTCTCATGTTTTTGCAGGTTCAGAGCTCAGAAATGGCACCGTCTGACTGAAGCTTTCCCCAATGCACCCTGCAGTTATTTTCTTAGTTCTTCCTTTCTGTGGTTCATATTTGTGACATCTTATGTATAAATTGTTAAATGTAAACAACACCTAATAGCAATGTCTGTTGCAGTCATGCCAGAAAAGCCTTATTTATAGAGCAGGACCCTTCTGTGCTGAGTACTGTGCACATTCTGAAAGAAAAATATGCTTCCTGCATCACTCATGGGAAATTGCCTCTAAAACTGTTTATTTTTCATTAAACAAAATCTTAAAGGACAAGCAACAGGAAGCTATGAATACTGTAATAGGAACAAAAGTGTAACAGCTCTCATGCATCTGGCAGAACACAATATTCAGGAGTTTCTTTCGTTGTACTTTTGTTTAATAATGTTCTCCACACCTATGTGGTAATGAGCCTTGAGGCAGATGTAGGTTATCATTATGGCCATTTAAGCCAAATATAACATTAAGAAATTTAAATTCCACCATGAAAGAACTCTACAAGAGAGTTAGTGATAATGAATAGATGCATTAATAAAATGTCATAACAGAGCTATTGCAAAGCTTTGCATTTTCTACATAATGCTTGCTGAATCAAGGCTAAATGCATATCTGATCTAATGATCCCTTCCGGTCTTAGACTGTGGCTCATTCACTGTTAACTGCAGCAAAAGGAAATAAAATAAATACAGTATACTCCTCTTCTTGACTGCTGATTCCCTCCCAAAAGAATTACAGATTAATATGCGTTTAAAAGGTTAAAGAGCTCCCACAACATCTGGAATGTTTGTCAACAAGCATGCTTTCCAATCTACCGCATATATACAAACATAAGCCTGTGTTTCTCTTTTTGTTTTTTTCCTTTTTGCTTTTAAAGGAAGGTAAATTTAACGCCTAAGAACATAATTTGCTTGAGTGTTTTGCTGTTAGTATATCATCAGTATGTTCCTCCTGGCGTTGCCAGATCAGAACAGGAAATTCAGTTGTGTTACCCACACAGCCCAGAGTACCCTAGGCCAGCCACGAACCTCGTTTTAACATGGTTAAAATGTTATTTATTTTTGACAGTAATAATAGTTCAAAACATCATTATGGATTTGTTAAGATGTCTTGATAATGAAGTTGAGACCTAAACAAAACAGATGTCCTGCTTAGTTGATGAAGAGAGTTTTTGAAAGTCTGTTCACATTTTGCATCACATTTAGAATTATTCTAAAAATCTACTTTGGAACAACAATGCAACTATCTGAGAAGTAAATTTTCTCCTCAAAATTCTCCTTTGCTACAGTGTCTACAGAGTAGTTGACAACAGCTGAACCGGTAGTATGCTGACACTACTGCCTGTCATCCAGACTGGTGCTGCTTTATTTATATTCTCCTGTCTTGTCTCTTCTTCTTATACCTAAGCTATAAAATCTTGGACTGGCTTTTTGTTCCATCTGTGTTAGAATCTGGCACTGAGGGTGTTGTTTTGTGCCTAGGGCTCCTGAGCACTATCCTGATACTAATAGATTGTACAAATAATGATGCATTGTCAAATCTGCTTTAAAGAAAGTTGGGGAATTTTTAAATTTAAATGATGGAACTTCTCTACACCTATATAGACAGAGTATAACTCCTTACATTTGACTAATTTTCTGTGCCAGCTGCATCTCTTTACACCCAAATATGGGAAGGATTATACCTGTCACAATGAATCCAGCGGCAGGTTATGAGTGGGAAGCACGACAGGGTTGCAGTACTTATCCATCAGTGTATGGCCAGTGGTGGAACACAGAGCAGTGTTTGTGCTGGTCTGACTGCTTCTGGGACCATCTGGCTGAAGGTTATGGAGAAAGGACCTTCCCTGGGCCAGCGTTTTTCATTGTAAGTACTTATCACAAATTTATGGGGTGTAACCTCTTGGTTGAAGCTTAGAATGCTTTTTCCCCTGCTCTCTCTAAGGACACCATTTAGTATCACTGCAACAGAGTGGCTAGATCAGGTTGCCTCTCTTAGCGCTTTGGCCTGTCTCAGGCCTAGAAGGGCAATTTCATTAGACCACATCCTTTTCCACTTAACAGTTTGTGTTTTCATTAGTGTCACTAAAAGGAATTTATATTTTTATATAAATATTAGTGGCTCTGTTTGCTAATACATTTCATGCAATAATATCAAATGCAATTCATTCCCTTAATACAATAGCACACACATTTTCAAACCTTTTTAAAGGTTTAAGTAAATCAGCATGTGCGCCACACAGTAATGGTTAACAAATAATCATAATGCTGCTTTGTCTATTTTACAGACTCTTGATCTAGGAGATTTTCCAAGTCACCAACTGGTATAGGTAGGCAGTCCCTGTTTCATTATTATGGACAAACATGAAAGTATTGTAGCAGTGTGCACCCACTGATTTGTCTCCTGCTCATCCTCATCTGTCTCTGGCCTCAAATTTTCTCTTTGCTGTGGCTAGATACTGTTCACCTGTTGAAATCTCTGACTGTTGGTGGGTTAGTATCCACATTTAGTAAATCACAGAATGGTTTGGGTTGGAAGGGACCTTAAAGATCATCTAGTTGCAACCCCCCTGCCATGGGCAGGGACACCTTCCAC
>JAVJGI010000001.1:15650269-15678055 GCA_035590275.1 Ibycter americanus | reverse complement strand
GAGCAGAGTAGAGGGGGAGAATCCCCTCCTTCGACCTGCTGACTGCGCTCCTTTTGATGCAGCCCAGCATACAGTTGGCTTTCTGGGCTCCAAGACTCCACAACCCCTCTGGGCAGCCTGTTTCAGTGCTCTGCCACCCTCAAAGTAAAGAAGGTTTTCCTCATATTCAGAAGGAACTTCTTGTGTTTTAGTTTGTGCCCGTTGCCCCTTGTCCTGTTGTTGTGCACTACTGAAAAGAGCCTGTTCCACCCTCTTGAGACTCCCCCTTAAGACATTTGTATGCATTGATGAGATCCCCTCTCAGTCTTCTCTTCTCCAGGCTAAACAGGCCCAGCTCTCTCAGCCTGTCCTCATAAGGGAGATGCTCCAGGCCCCTAATGGTCTTTGTAACCCTCCGCTGGACCCTCTCCATAGTTCCCTGGCTCTCTTGAACTGGGGAGCCCAGAACTGGACTCAGCACTCCAGATGCGGCCTCACCAGGTCAGAGTAGAGCAAGAAGATAACCTCCCTCAACCATGTTGGCCACCAGGGCTCACTGCTGGCTCATGGGCAACTTGCTGTCCGCTAAGACTCCCAGGCCCTTCCTCACAGAGCTTCCTTCCAGCAGGCCAGCCCCAGCCTGTACTGGTGCACAGGGTTGTTCCTCCCTATGTACAGGACCTTAGTTGTGCAGGGTCTACTGTTGTAGAAGGCCACCGATTTTGTCAGGCACAATTTGCCCTTAGTGAAGCCATTTTGTTTGTCAACAATCACCAAAAAATGAAGTTCCTTCCATTAAGAGAAGTCATCAAGTTCACTTGTGTCTTAATGGCATTAGCTTTTAAAACCTTTTCCATGTAGAATTTACTCTAGTTTCTTAATTGGATGAAGTGCTCTTGAAAGCGCACCAATACTGATGGAGCAGATTCATCACTTCTTATGCCTTAATGGCTGCATATTGGTTAAAACATCTTAGGATGATGTTTACTCTTTTTGCAATTGTGTTGATAACTGCTGTTCGTTTTGTTGTTCTCTATAGCACAAGTCTTTACTGTTGTCTAGACAGTTTCCCCCATTTTTGAACTTCTGATTCTTTCTTTCGAAGTTTACTACTTTGCGCTTGTCTTTATTGAATTTTATCTTACTGACTTTGGGCCATTTCTCCAATTTATCAAGATAATTTTGAGTTTGACTGCTCTCATGTTAAGTTCTTGTAACTGCTTCCAGCATGGTGTCATCTACAAGCTTTGTAAGTGTCTTCTCTATTCCATTATGTTAGTAGTCATTAATGAACATATTGAATAGAACTGGACTCAGGACAGACCTCACTGAGACCTCACTTTATACTTCATCTCAATTTTGACAGAAAAGTATTTATCCACCCTTTGAGTAAGATATTTTGATCCCTAGTAAGAAAAAATGAGTCAGCAGAAAATAGGAGCTTGAAGATTAGGTAGCTATTAAGAGATTCACAAGTTCTAGCATAGAATATCAGTATGTGGGAGAGAAATTAAATGTTCACCATTTATTGCTACAAATATGTCTTTTACATGATTTAAGAAGGTTTATTCTCCGATAATACACGAAATGATTTGTCATTGCAGTAATTTTTGTTAGGAAGATATGTATTAGGTTTTAAAACTTTGAAGAACTTCTTGCTGTCTGTGAGGAGATGGTCAATATGAATTGACATAGCTATCACCGCTATTAAAATATATAGTATAATATTTATAATATATTTAGTATATGCACAGTGCAAGACATCTATATAGATGTGGATATGTATGTATAGTGCATATAGAACATATGAAAATAAAGCTGAAGCATTGTATAATATAACTTGAAATAAAAAAGGGCTATATCCAGTGAACAGAAATCACTTGTTAAACAGGAGGAAATGTAAATAATTGCTGGTCCCATATGCCAAGATCTCTTGACAGGGCAATGAATGTAAAGAGTTTGAACTTATTATTTGATAACTATGAAGGGAGACTCATTCTAATATCCAGTTTATGTATTAGTTTATGTGTTATGTTAGTTTCATCTTTTTTAGCAATTTTTATCCATACTTTAAAAGCACAATAATCTTTCCAATACTGCTTTGTTGTAGATAAGTGTATATTGTTCTCATTTCTTATTTCTGAGATGGGGAAATAAAGAAAAGAGTTGAAATTATTTGTCTCCGATTGTATACTGAATTGGTCTTAGAAACTTGGTCTGAATTGTTTAAAATTTGCTTAGAACTGGTCCTTAGGCCCATCAAATAGGTGATTTCTAAGGACAAGCTTATTTTTTTTGTCTGTCTTTCATATGTGTATGCGTATACACACTCATACTTAGTCATCCCCCCAGGCGTGTACCTAACACACATGTACTCAACTTCAGCTAGTTCTTGTTGCCTGTTGAGACAGCTACTGCTCATGAAAAAATGGTCCTTGAATTCTTTATGTCAGTAGTGAATGTGTGCAAGAGACTGAGTAGGATACAAAGGCTTTTAAACATAAATCAGACTTGCTTTTTCTGATGAAAAATAGTTGTCAAAGTAGAGAAACTGCCCAATTTGTTTAATGGAACCCTAAAATCTTAACTTTGCAGTGTTTTTCTTCCTGTTAGGTTTTGAATAACTTGACACATTTTAGACAAATTCCAATCTATCAGTAATAACAACATTCAGCTTTTTGTCATGACTACAAAAGTAGGAGCTCCATTAAAATTACTTTGCTGATTAACTCTATGTTATTCTACACGATCATTTACTAGTTGAAAGCAGTGGCAAAAAACCCTTGTAAAATGGAACAAATGAGATCTACAGCAAAGCGGTTTTAATTGTATTGGTTTACACAACTTTATATTAAAAATGACAGGATTGTTGCATGCTGTCATCTGCTTTACACTTTATTTGCAATATTTTCTTAATTTTTTCCTTAAATCAATAAAGCTAGTGTTTTCTTTCTGCTGCTATGTAAATTGAGTAATGACATTTTGTTATTTAAAATGTTCTATCACATATTCCTGTAATCCATTGTCGCATTTAAAGCTCTCTCAGGTTGGATGGCATAAACTTAATCAACCATTTGATTGACATAGATATGCTTCTTGTTTTGAAGAATAGCCCACTATAAAACAACTCATCCACCCTTAAAACCTAAAGCAAAAAAAAAAAAAAAATCCATAGTGAAATTATATTGTGCAATATCATCACATCAGCCATTTGTGATATCAACAACTGATGTTATAAACCATTTCTGTTAAGTTCATGTCCTGACAAATATTTTGAACTTATAGGTTAAGATTCTGCCCCTTTCACACCTGGTTTAAGAATGACATAGCTACAGAAAATGTAATTAAAGAGCTCTATAGTCATGTAAATACTATCATTTAGAAATTCTGTGTATCAAGACTTATCAAGACCTTTGCTTCCTTTCAGATTATGATCTTTTTGCACTCTGTTGTAGTAACTCTAAAATGAAGTAGTGTTTCTCAACCTGTAATTATTTTCTTTTCCCTCTATATTTTCTTTTGCATTCTGTTCTGTAGAAGGATTAAATACTTGTGTGGCTATCAATTGTTATATCTGTTCAATCAAAACCAACACAAAACATCCTCTTTAACCGTAAACTCTCCTAGAGAATTACCAGCATGTGATTTGGCTATCAATGTTTGTGTTTCCCCTAAAGAAAACAGACTTGGTTGTCAGTTTTGATGACGAGTAACAGTTTTCTGTTATTTGACTTGCTGGAACTACATTGATGTCAGTTCTGCTATTCTATCTGAAATTTAATTTTAGTGTAGTATCACTAATCTTGTCTGTCACCCAGCAAGAAGCTGTTTCTGCACTGGGGACATCTATCATTGTGATCATCATTGTTGGAGTTTTCTCCTCTGCTTCATGAATTATTATTTTGATTTCTTTAAGTTGTGCTGAAAGCTGCATATTTGTGTTAATTTCTTTTGAATCCATGGTTTGAAACTGCACCTCTTGTGTTGGATGCCTTTTATATAATGTTGTGATAACCATCCAACTTCTTGAAACAATGTCTCTAGAACATATGTGGAGGATAAGATCCAAGATGTCTCTCTGCTGTAGTTCAAGACAGCATCTAATAAATCCCTGTGTGGTAGATGACTAAGTACTGTAGGATACCCATCAACAGACTGCGTTTTCTTAAAAAAAGTTATCAACACTGTCAGCTAAACACTGCACTTTGAAAACTGTAAAAAACTATGGTTTTCTGCATTTCTATATTAATAAATGTTTTCTTTTAAATGGAAAACTAAAAAAAACCCAACCAAACAACCCACCTACATCTAGATTTCCTAGTTTCTTATCCAAGAACATACAGTCATGGTGTATGTAGTTGTCCTGGTTTTGGCTGGGATAGAGTTAATAGAGTTTAATACGATGATGGATAACATACCTGTAACTCTTTTGTTAGAAAAACTTCCAAACTAAATGATTAAGTGTCAGTTAGATATTTCAAACTGTATTGTCTTCTAAATATACAGACGGGCCCTCACTTGTAGGATTTAATCCGGAGGCCAATGAAAACAATAGAAAAACTGATGGAAATTAAGCTCATCGCTTCAAATAGTTGGTCCTGGCCATAGGTTCAGAGACATATGGGCAACTCTCATTTAAGTATTCGTATAATACTCTCACACTGAGTTAAATATTTGTGCGGAAGTAATTAAATAATGACTTAAGCCACTTCTATCCCATTTTTGAAACAGTTCATGATATCAGATTAAATCTCTGTAAAAATTAAATGAAAAGTTTATGCTAGTATTATGAATACAGTTACTAAAGCTGCTTTTGCTATTTTGTTTTTCCAGTACTGAAAGGCTATTTGAACGTAACAGAAAGGGCCTAGGTAAAACCCCAAGAATTAAAATCTAAGATTTTGATTAATGTCTTTATCCTGGAAAAAAAAGGAGCATGTGTGTTACACAGCTTTACTTATGGTCCATTCCCTTAAATCCTGTAGAAACAATCGCAGCAAAGTCCCTGGAAAATGCTGATATTTTATGAAGATCTATCAATTCCATCAATATTTCTAGGTCAAGGAGAAAATTGATGATCTGTTATGAGGAAGTATTTTGACAATATTCTGTTTTACTGATGGTTTTGAGACTGTTCTTTTCTAGAAATTTCCTCTAATGAGGAAGAATCTTACTGTAATGGAATTAAGGGAAGCCACCCTGTTTTTGTTGTGTGGGTTTGACAGGGTTAATGGTATATTTTGTGTTAAAGACTCGTGTAACCATTTGAAATAGCATGATCCAGAATAGAAATTGCATTTTTATTAATTTTGCTGTCTGTCATGGCATAAAATCTTTGCCATTTTAAAATAAAATTGCACCTGGATAACAAATAGAGTTATTTAGACTCTCACAGCTTGAGCCTATGCTTCCTGCAGCTGAAAACAAATCTTCTGCTGACAATAATGATACAGGAAAAGAAATTTTTTTACTTTCAGAAATGACCAGGAAGCCATTGCTATGTGTAAGCTTGTATTTCTTAAATTTAAGCCATTGCTTTTATATTGCCGAGTTTGTATGGAACACCTGTACACAGAAGAAGTGGGAATTTCCAAAGCTCATAGAGCTGTGTTTAGTCTGTGTGATGGATTGTGCTTTGGTACCCTTCAAAACTGTGGACCCTTGATCAGCCAGGGCAGAATTAGGCCTTTTGTAAAGCATGGGGGAAAAAAGGTGCTTATTACACTGGTTCTTCCTTTCTCTTGAATATGGAGTAGTTCAAGCAATACCTCATGCAGAAGAAATCTGCATGTACATTTTCTGTTATTAAATACATTGTCAGTGATACCTTAACATAATAGCTCATGAAATGTACTGGCCACAGATATAATTATGGAAATGACAGGGAAAGGGAAGAATGTAGAAAATGGAGATAACTACCCAAAAATGTCTGAATATGAATCCTAATATTTAAATCAACTTTTTGGTACAAAAAGTACAAAAGTTCAATTTGGACCAATATGAAATTCTTTTATTCTTCTGAGTTCAGCTCATCCATGATTAAAATTTCACAAGAACTACCACCTACATGAAATTTCAGCCAAATAGTGAGAAAAATGGCATAGTAGCTTATCTTCTGCTCCCTTTAAAGGTAGAAATAGTATTAAATTTTAGAGGATCACGGTTTAGAACCTTGGCTTTGTCAAAATGCAAACATGTTCCTAATTTATCTTCAGACTTCATCCATGGTTAAAACAAAGTTGAAGGCATATAGATATCTCTTCACCCCAAGACTACTGATAGTGTTTGTTTGTATACCCCAATTAGGAGGTAATAAAGCACACAGAATTTTTATACTTTTTTTCTAACTCCTCCATTCCTTTAAATGAACATAAAATTGAAATAGATCTTTTCTTAAATGTTCACAAGAAGTAATGGGCCATGGTGCTTTACAGAAAACTTGAGATGGAGTAACATGTAATAGCTGACACAGCCTTTGTCTGTTGCCTTAGGAGATGCAGCTCATCTATGTTTTCCATTTACCCCTTCTCTAAAGCATATCTCCTAGAAAGAATACGTTTCAGCTTGCACAGATTTCAAAATACTATACACTGTATGAAATACAAAAATATGGAACTGGCTTAATTGTTGAAAGCTGTTTGACCTTTCAGGCTATTGAGATGCCTTGTGTAGGTGAGCTTTGGGTGTTTTTACAGAACATTAGATCCAAAAGCATATTTTAAGATATAAGCAGAGCCATCCCTAGAACTCACTCTTTTCAAAAGCAGTGGCAAAGTTCTCATTAATTAATTGTAATGATGAATGATTAGGGGATAACATAGGAGGCTCAGAGTTGACTCCCATATGCCATCTACACGTTTCCCACCACCCCGCTGTCCTCAGTTAATTTTTATCAACATGGGAGATAAGGTTAATTTCTATGAACCAACAGCTGAAACTCTGAAATTCTGTTGTCTTTTGTTGGTTTGTGTCACAACCTGAGTGTTATTTAAACATCTATTTTTTCATATTTAATACTGGATAATACTCTAGAGGCCTCTTTAAAACAGCTAATGTTCCCTTTGGCACTGAAATCCACTTACCTTAACTGACTTCTGTTAGACTTCAACCTGATTCTCAGAGTCACAATGGTAATATTCATTTTAATGTCCCAATAGGCTCTTAGTATTCATCAAATATTTGATTTACATTTCTAATAAGGCTTATGGAATGCAGAAACATGAAACCCATACTCTGCCATGATTCTAACTACTGTCTCTTTCATTAACACTGTGAATTATTCCTCCAAAATAATTAAAATCTGTAATTGAATATACTAGAATAATTTTGGAAAATTAGTTTAATTATTCCAGTGCTTCTATTTGGAAAGATCACATAATTTATAATAACAGAATAGTCAAATATGAATTTACTCTCTCAGAGTCCTTTTGTTTATAGTTACCTTTTGAGAAAACATATATACTTGAAATGCATATGCTTATTAAGCAACACAGTTACAATGTAGATGTTTTGTACTCTGAATTCTACTGAAAAGAATAATCTCAGAATTATTTCAACAATTAATAGGTTTGTTCTCCCCCTAGTAATTAGTTTTTTCTATATGCATACTGTAATATAGAAAGTATTCTTTACCTGAGCTAACTGTTGTATATTTAGCCACAGTAAAATGGAATGTGCAAATGAAGCCTGCGTACTATATGTAGATTTACTTATACACCAGAAATCACTACACTATGTATACAAAAACAAAAGTGCAACTGAAGTAACTAGGAGATTAATTGAAAGAGTAAAAAATTCCTGGTATATCCACACTTGTGGAAGTATACTGCTGCTGTGTAGGCAACTGCAAAGTCTTGCTAGGGTTCTTCGGTGGCTTCCTGTGCAAGAAACTAAGGAGGTTTGTGATTCATCAGAGGCATGACCAGAAGGTCTGAAAGCTGGCCATACATGTCTGAACAGCATTTTCCAGCTGCTGCTGCAATACATTGAGTTGTGGGTCTGAATGGTGTTTTGACCATTACAAATGTAGGCAGGAAGTGTATTGAAGAAAGCAGAAAAACTAGGCTAAGAGAAAACCTGAACTGGAAAATTGGTAGGAAAGAGAACTGGAGTGAAGGAACAGGATGGGAGATCAGTAGAATAATAAAAAGACAGGTATCTTAGTAGCTTGAAAAAAATTAAAAATAAAAAAAATTCTTCAAACTATGGAGCTCCAACTGCCCCAAGGATCTCAGTCAGTTCCTTGGCAAGATGCAAAATGGTACCTGCTGGGGACCTGCTCCCAGCAATGGTTATATTCTCTGAGTTGCTGGACTGCTGTGGTGTGGGTAAGCATAGGACATGCGCAGCTATAGCAACACATTGCTCACATGTCTGATTCTAGTTATACAGAGGGCTTGTGGGTGAATGGCTGGCAATACTGCTGTGCCTATAAACGAATGCCTCGTAAGCTACTGATTCCCGTTGTGGTAATCCTTGTGTCTCATGTTTGTCTTGTGATACACCCAGCACCTCTCATTCACAGCCAGCACTGATTCCTGGGTGTTTTTTTTTTCAGTACAGTTTGTAGTGTTTGAACTTGTAAAATTTTAAATGTCATGTGTGTGTGTTACTTCAGGGGTTGCTTTTGCTGCATGACAGAGTATAGTTTATAGCACTGCAGGGCTAACTCTTGAACCGGGACAATACCACCATGTCAGCACACGTGCGGAACCTGGAGTAATTAGCCTTACTGAGAGACATGACTAATTAGTCCAGACTTCACACAAATCTCACCATGCTTCTGGGAGCTGAGTTGGTGTTGCTGCATGGTAATATGTCAGCCTGCTAATTCATTCAGAGCTCTCTGTGGGATCTCTAAGTGTAGTGGGTCATCAGCTACACCCTCAGATGGCTCCCTTTTTGGGAAACTTTATGGCATGGAAGCTCTTAGGCTGTTACCAGGTTTAACCTCGAAGAACTGACAAAGGCATCGAAGATGGTTTCCTTATTCTAAACTTTGTTTCCAAACTCAGTCTGCCAGCATTTTCTGTTCTTCAGTTCACATCAAAGGCTCATTTGCTCATCCGGACTCCTGAGCTTTCTGTTCTTCTCTGTCTCACTGGCTCCAGTGGTGGAGCTTCAGTGGCAGAGTCCCCTTTCCAGTCCTGACAGAGCCACAGGCTCTGTGCAGCATGCAGGGGACATTATTAATTACTTTGCCCAGCTCTGGTGTTTTGGCTTGTTCATAGTGAAGCAGCTGAGTGCTGAGACAGCGAGCAATGCTGAGGGTCAACTGCTGGACCAGGCACCCGCCACGGGTGTCCTTTACAGTATCCTTCCCAAACCCAGTATCAGGAAAAGCGGGATCAGATTTTCTTGTATAATGACAATTATTTTCTGTAGCAGTGATATGAGAGGCAAGGGGTAGAATCTGTTTAATTCTACCTCATTTCAGTCTGTTTCAAATCACTGGCTAGTATTTTGTCACCTAACCTTGCTTGATTTTGTATTTGGCTCCTGCAAACTGTATGAAAATGTTGCAGACTGCAGCATAGGAAGGACAAATAAAAGCCATATGAGGGGAAGATGGGGTGCATAGTAGAAGAATAGTCGGCTATTTCCCTGTGTTGTTCCCTCCAGGCAAATAATGTTAAGTGGTTGAATTGCTTAGTGAATATTACTCTTTTCATCTGGTCTTATTCCATACATTTTACCAAATTGAATAGTGATTATTAATAAGTGATATTTTAATAGGTCTTGTAAAAATACTGTTCCATGTAAAAATTGCTTATTTAGCCCAAAAAGAGCTATTATAACAGCTGTGTATAATCACTTTTTTTCTGAAAGAAACAGTAGAGTTCGGACAGCTGGGGCTGTGTGCGCACTGGGGGCAGAAAATAGCTTTTATTATTGTCCTATTATTTCAAGAAAGGAGATTATTGAGTAACCTAAGAATTCTTGGAGCTGTTTAGCACTTTCCCTGTTCGTGCCAGAGAGAATCACACATTTACTGCTAATGAGCAGAATGCAGCTTTATGACTTTGTCTGAATATTTTCCCTGAGATGACTTCCTTTACTGCTAAAATCATTGGCAGAACCCCTCCTGTTGGTTTTAATGAGGAAGGATTGGACCTTTAATAAGCATCACGGTCACGTAAGCTTGGGGTTTGTTTTTTTAGCATCGTGCTTTTTAAGTGTTTTTAGTTACTGCCTGCAGTGTATACAGCTGTGAACTTGGATAATAAATAAGGATTATTTCTATGAAGAAACCTTTGGCAGCAATTTTTGCTTTGCTGAGGTAAGCTGTTAGTCATCTGCCACCAAAGGGTAATCAGCTAGATTTTAAATATTGCTGTGTCTTTCTACTTTTACTGTATTTTTGATTAGTCAATAAATACATGTTCAGTCTATTTCCAAAGCCCAGCAATCAGTATAGATGCAAGATACATTGCTGAAAAGAAACAAACCAACAACAGCTAATTGTAAAGCTTTTGGTTGTTCTAAGAAAAGGTTGGGCTTACTTGGAAATTAGTGGAAGGTGGTAAAGCTTCATTATAAAAACATCACAATGAAAAAATTGTGTTGACAGGTGGTAAAGTACATTCACAAGACTGAATAAACTTGTTCACTGATAGTAAAAGTGAAGCCAGAGAAACTGCACTCCCTGATACTAGGGTGAATTTGAGCTTGGTTACCCTGCAGGCAAACACAATTCAGATTTGAGTCTGAATTTAAGCTTCTAAATGCATATTTAGGAACCTGCCTGATTTTCACAAGTGTTTAGTACTGAGTCAAGGAGAGTGTCTTGTGTAATGAAGTAAATATGGAGATAAGAGAGGAATCATAGTTTTATATTCTTGCTTTTTATGAAATAATTCAGAGACAAAAATCCTTATCATCCTAACTCTCCCTCCTGAATCCCCAAAGAAAAAGTGGTGAAAAACTCTAAGAAAAAGTTGTAACAAAATGTAGTGTGCAAATGGAATTGTTTGGCATATTGAGTAAATAAAAATGGCAATGGCCTGACATGGTTAAAAACCAATAGATATATCCTGGCTTACAGGTAAAGAGTAAGGAAGTTAGCTGTTTGGGTTCTTACCTACCCAGCCAAAAAGAGAGAGGTTTTAGTTGCATTACAAACTGAGCATGTGCTATATTCAGTCACTGAATATACTGCAACAGTACACCAAATACAAAGTAATGGTTTAGCCATATCTAAAGAAACTCTCCTGATAAATAAGGAACATGGTGTATCATCAGGTATTTTTCTGCACCTCTGCTATTCTTCATCCATGAGAAGGACATGTGCACTATGCAGATGACTTTTGGATCAAATCTGGTTTGAATAAACCTCTTGGTATTTTAACTTGTAAAGACTATCTGATAGCAAAATATCGGGATGCATAATACTGCTTCACCTCAGTAAAGCAGTCCTTGTGCTTAAAAAGACTTCATTCCATGGAATAATCAAGATCATATCTGTTATCTTGTAGCAAAGTCTTTCTCTTTTCCACTCAGTTCTGTAAGAGGCATTTTTATAATGAATATTCTATTCTATTCTAAAGAAGAGGTAAATAGATAAAATAAAAATTGCCACTGCACAAAATAGTCAGATTTGGTTTTACATTTATAACAGATATGAAACTGGGAGCACTTTAAAGCCCATAGATAAAACTGTCAAGAGAAACTGCTTGAATATTCCACTTTCAAGATGTCCGTCAAGCTTGTAATGTAGATATGGATGCTTGCAGATGTTCAGCTGTTGATTTTCCACTGCTGTATCTTCAACAGTGCATCAGCGTGTATGTCACATGACATACCAAAGGAGAGAATTTAAGGTTTCAATTAGATGACAACTTTTCCTTTATGCCACTTTTTTCAGACTGTGCCAGTTTTTAGGAGAAAGCTGTCCTTCAGCTCTTTGGACTATATTCAGTCATTGGCTATATTTCAACAATACATCAACTGAATTGTGCAATCTGAGCATAGAAGATGAATTTATTAAGTGTGCACCATATTGTTCATTTTTGCATATCCCTGTCTGTTCTTAATCTTTGGAATGTAGTAGTGCCTTAAAGGACATCGTTAGATAATGGTAGGCCAAACTGTGAATTTGAAAACTTGCAGTTTTTCAAAAAAAGAAAGTAAAACCATCCTAAAATTAAGAAGCAGTGTAGGGAATCCAGTAACATAAGTAATTCTGACATGCAGCAATAGTCTGAGCAATATTGAAGCACCTATGAAGCTGGAAAATGTATTGAAGCCAGCGCTTAGCTGCCATGGATGGCAGAAGAACATACAAAAGGATTAGTTTACAGTCGGTTCTGGGAAGCAGGGCACAAAAACAGAACTGCAGAAGCTTGGGAATTATGCCCAGCTCTGCTACAGTCTTACTGGGTAACCTGAATAGTTGTTTCACATGTTTCTTCCCAACACTCAGTTTTGACTGTTCCTGACCTGATGTTACAATATGGATAGTTGTGGGAAATCAAGGTTTGGACTGTAAATTCCCCTGGGCAGAGCACCATCCTGTGTGCTTGTACAATGCCTGGCACAATAGAGCTGGTATCTCTGTGGGGGACTGAAGGCATTACTGTAATATATCAATATTTTAATCATCTGCCTTATTTCATCTGTTATCTCACAACTGTTTAGAGTAATTTGGACATTTGTTTCCTTTGCACATTTAAAGTGGTCCCAGGGAGACTTCAGTGGATTGAGGTTCAGGGATCATGTGGACCTGATTATTCAAATTCCCTGCACCTGCGGGGCTTTCTTTTGATATTGCATGTTTCAAACTGAATGTTCGCTAAATACAATGAATTTAAAATATGGAAAAAATGAATTAAATGAAAACATTAGAACTGCATCTAAGTTTATAATCAGCATGATGTGGGGGATGGAAATGAATGTGGAACCCAGCTGAACAGTGTGTTGGCATAAGAACTCTTGACTTACAGCTGTTCCTTTGTTCTTTTTTGTTAGTTTTACAGCATTTTTTTTCTAGAAAACCTTACTTTGCATGAAAGACAAATTCATACGAGAAGATTGTTTAGCTTTGTGCATCATAATTTAGACAGAGTGAATTGAAATCTGTTAAAGTTGCACAGCATTCTTGAGTGGGCAGTTTAGCCTAATAGGTCATTTCTGTCCAAAATTAAAAAATAGTTTTTTCTGAAATGTAAAAATCAGCTCAGACAAAAGTATTCTTACAGTCTAGTAAGGCTAACATGTCTTTAATACCAGAATTACTGAGATAAAAGAAGAAAACAAAAACCCATTACAAGAACTATATGTCGAAATTGGCTGTAAATAGCTTCTCTAGACATTGTGAAAGAATTAAGACAGATGGGTAAGAGCGAGGGACGCTGCCAAACATTCCTAGTCTACTGCAGGTAGTTCTGAGATTCTTTCTCATAAGGCTTGGTTTCAGTTGTTGCTTTTTCCACAGAGTAACTGGTGAGGAAGGCCACCACTCCCTTTTCCTGTGAGACCGTAGAATAGTTCAGGTTGGAAGGAACTTCAGGAGGTCTCTGGTTCCACCTCCTGCTGAAAGAAGGCTTAACTGTGAGGTCACACCAGATTGCTCTAGCATTTAATCCAATACAATCTTGAAAACCTGCGGGAATGGAAACTGTACAACCTTCCTGGGCAGGCTGTTCTCCTCCTTTACTGCCCTCATGGTCAATAAGTTTTTCCTTTTATTAAGTAAATACGTTTGGGTTTTTTGCCTGGGGCATGGTATTTCATGTTCCAATGCTTTATCTAACCTGAAAAGATTCAAATCTGTGTTTCCAGCCTCTTGGATTAATCTCATAATGGTTGTGATATAGGTTGATTGGGTGGGTTGGACTGTATTGCCTGTTGAAATTGTTCTGCTGAGCAGAAAGGACTCCATGAATTGCTAGACTAGAGAAACAGATCTAGGGGCAGCAGGAGTCTAGTCTTGTGGCTAGGGGAGCAAGGGACTGGGAAGAAGAGGCATTTGATTTCTGGTCCACACTGTAATAATTGTTATTATGGGTTTCATGTTAAATACTCACCAGATAAAATACAGAACACAAATATGAACAGAAACATAACCCAGATTTCTTGCCACCCACAAGAGTATCCTATTTACTGCATTAAAAAGTCATGTCATGGTTCTGGGATTTTGGTTTTTCCCACAGTTTCATCGAATTAAGCTTGAATATTTTTTGCTGAGGTTGTCTAGCTTAAACAGGAAAGGTATCATATCCTGTATAGCCAGGTGGTGAGAGATCTATTCAAACAGATGGACTTTGAGCCTCCTCTCCCTAAGGTGGTTTAGCCAACGCTTTAACATCAGTGCTTTGATCATTTGCCTGTTACAGAACAGAAAGCACTTTCACTAACCCCTCTCCTGGACATCTTGGTCAAGGTGCCATATTGGTAGCTATGCATCAGGCCATGCTCACAGAACAGCCAGTGACTGGCTCCATCATGAGGCAGGTTTATTCCCTGCCAGGTTTGTGAATTGGGTTCGGGTTGAGGTATTTACGTCAGCTTTCATTAGCTTTAATGGCAACAGTGTTAGAGGAACAGTAGAAGTGTCTTTCCCACCAACATCTGCACCCTGGGTCTCCAATTTGCAAGGAAGTTGGAAAACAATAACAAAAATGTCTCTAATTTCTCAGGTTAATATTATTTTTCTTTCTTCCTTCCCACCCTTTTTTGATTGCCTGTTCATTTGTTGCAGAAATTGTAGTGCTCAAGGCGCAGAACTCTTAGGGTGGAAGGGTTAGTCTCATGGTTCAGGTGACCAAGTGCCCTTGCAGGAGACTGGGTTCCTCTCCTACGTTCACCACCATGTTCTAATGAGGTCATCATCAGATTTCTTCAATCAGAGTTTTCAGAGATTTTTTACAGGTATTTTCTGTTTATGGAGATGCTAAAAGCTCACGTGTAAAGTACAAGTTAATAGGGGCTGTATTTTAAACATGTGCACTGCTACATAAATTATGACTTCTTCTCCCTCCCTAGAATACTTAGTTGTATCAAAGCAGGCACCCAAATTAGTGAAAAATTAGCAAAGTGGCCTTCATCTCTCTGTGCTTCAATTATATGATTTCTTAGAGGTTTTGGGAGGATAGATTAATTATAGTGAGAGCTGAGAGCACCACAGAAAAGCTGAGAAAACCACAAAAAAGCCTATGAAGAAATTAGTAATTTTGTATTCAGTGCAGGGTTTTGATGATGTGTGCTAAATAAGGTCTGGAATCAAACACAGAAGGATGAAGATGAAAAGAAAAACCGAATAGCTCCCCATTCAGTTAGTGTCCATTTTATACACTGAATAAGTCCTGTAAGGGGGAAAAATGCCACATTAGTTCTCATATTTTATAACCTTTGAGTTCTTGAATCTGTAAATTTAATATTTGCGTAGCACGAGATTAGAGAAAATGCACAGCAGAAATGGCACAAAAGAGTGTTCTTCCATGAGGACATCTCACAGATTTCATTTAAGCAAGATATAGGAGTTTGTGCAAAATTTTACGTACAAAGAGCTTTTGTTATTGTTGTTGTTGGTGCCGGAAATGAAGCTGCCGGTTATCAGCAAACTCCTCAGGAGCTACCGAGCCAACAGGCTGCCACGTTTCCTTGTCCAGCTACGTGGTGCTGCCTACAGCAAGTGTGTCTCGGGGGGTAGTAAATAAACTTGAAGAGATCTAATATTCCTGAGCTGACATGTCTTTTTGTGAAAAGGAATTGAAGTGTGGGATTCAAATACATGGGAGCTTAATTTTTAAGCTTTGTGATTAGAGGTACAGTCTTTACTGCCCTCACTTGTGCTCTATTTAAGTCTCCTGTGTGAATTGCAGTCCTCTCTGGAATCAAACGGCAAAGGAAGCCTCCGTTTTTAATTTCTGCCTGTCAGTCACCCGAGCAGAATTGATGACCCATTCACAGGGATTACTAAAGCTACATAGGCAGGAACCCATTTGACAGGTAGAGGAAAACTCCCTTTTTGTTTGGTACCTTCGTGGCTGTAATTAACATTTCTATTTTGTTCTAATTATAGTTTTTGTATCTTAGCCATTATGCTAATGGTGTTGTTCAGTAGTATGTGAGATTGCATTCATTATCACTGGTGAATTAAACCTTTATTAAAGAAAAATTCCCCCAGGCCTCATTCTGAAGTTAAGTAATTACTCATTTGGTTTTATCCTGGCTATTAGCTTATATACTGTAGCACTCATGATTGAGTTTCTATACCCCCCTAGATGAGATTAACCCACCATGGTAAATAAATGCCTAACAGCTCCCAACATGTTGTTTTAAATGCATTATTACATAGGAAAAAAGAAAAAAAACCCCCAAAAACAAAAAACCACCACCAAAAAACCAACTCATCATTCAGTAAAACAACTTTTGAGTTCCTAGCAGACAAAACAGTCAGAAGGAGATTGTGCTGGACATTTGGGGCTCTGTGGAGCAACAGTAATAACAAACGAGTTTATGAAGCCCTCTAACAGAGCAGTTAATTCTTTTTTCAACTGCAAAGACTTCTTTGGTCAATATGCTTCATAACTGAGATATGCACTATACTCAACCACACACACATTGTAAATCAAGCCTTCTGAGAGCTTCCAAACATAAATAAATTTCCTGGATGATGTAGCCTAACTCGCAGTCATGAGTGGAAAAAAATGTCGAGGAAAATCTTATTCGCCCATCCCTACATATTAATAGTTTATGAATGCCTCATAAGTGCTATTGGATTCAATAATACTTCCCTGAAGAAAGATGAGTTTTTATGCCTATTTTACCACTAGAACATGGAGGCATGAAGAAATTAGGGATTTACCAACAGTCACACAAGAAACCATCAATAGGAACAGATTCTGACTGTGGCTCCCCTGTGGCTTAATCAGATGTTTTACTTGTGCTAACAGTTTTCTCTCTCATGTCTCTTTTTAGTACACATTCAGTTTAGAAATCTTTTACAAAATATGAGTCAAATGCATTTGAAGTTTCTTTTTACTGATCCAATTCATCTTATACTGCTGTATGCAGAGAGGTAACCATTGTCCTGCCTTTAATTACAGCTACAGTTTTTAGAAGTATTTTTAAATGGAAACACCTTAGCAGCCTTAAATGAATCAATCAGACATCCTTGATTCCATACAAGACTTCAGTGGTGGCTCATGTATAATCATTGCGTAAGGTGAAACCTAATGTGTTACCACAGCCAAAACATTAATCAAGTACCTGAGAGTTTTGCCTCAAGAAGTACTTTAGGATTTGACCTTGAATTTGGGTAGCTAGTATATATGAAATGCAGGCATTACCTCTGCTGTGTTGTGAACCCAGCAAATTTGCACAGATAGGAAAAATTAGTATACATTGATTTTTGATAAGCATCATTTAATCTCTTGTATATTCTGGCAATATCTACCGTATACCCACAGGATCTAGGAACCACCTTAACATCTTCACTTTCAATTCCAAAATGCAAGCTGCATGTTATTAACCTTGCCTCAATATCAAACCTGTGAAGCACAGCAGACATAACATAAATAAATGAAAAATAATTTTGAGAACTACCACATAATTTTCCCATTGGGAAAAAAAGAGAGAAAGAAGAAAGGGAAACACCATACTGTTTCTGTCCTTTAATGCATGTCATGAAAGTATTTCACTTCAGGTTCTCAAAAGTTATCTGCCTCACCTGCACTGCTATCAATGGAAGTTGCATACCTAAATACATTCAAGTTTCTGGGCTTCAGCTCCATGTAGCTAAAGGTAGGATGACAATCTGAATAGAAGTCAAGGTCGTTAGCAAATCTTAATAAATTATGTATTGTATGTGGAGTTATAGACCACATAACACCACACTATGTTGCTTAGAGTAGGTGTTATCCCACCTCTTAGGATACTAAGGAGGTTGCTTATTAATAATACATAAGGTGTTTTAAAATAATAAAGTGATATATAAGTGACAAATATTATTGTACTATACTAGATCTCATTACCCTAGTAGGTTTGATGTAGTGTGCTGTAATACTTCCACACAGAAGTCACTCTCGTCCGAATGCGCTTTACAGACCACTGCATCCATTGAGGGCTTACTGGCAGTATGGTACAATGATCGGGGAAGTTCAGCTTCCAGGCTTTGTGCTTAACCACTTCGTGGAGTAGCAGTTACATCACTATGGAAAGAAAGCTCTCATCAATAAAAAGGGAATTGCAGATATGACCTGTTGATCAGTTCAAAATGAGTGTTAACTGCTGTTCAGGAGGAAAGGGAGGAGTAATCTTGGATTTCAGCTGGAAAAGCATCCTGTCAGATTGTATTAAGAAGGCTTTCATGTTTAATCATGTGTCAGTTATTTCACAGCAAACCTTTTCTGCTTATAAGTAAATCTATTTTTGATTTGCACAACAGCAAAGGAAATCAGGCTTGGTTTTTATCTCTCCTGCATTATTAGAAATGATGCTTTAATGGTAGTGAAAATCCTGAAGACCAAATTCTTTTTTCACTGATATCTATTCAAGTGAAATGCTGCCTGTGCCTTGACCATCCAGTGTTGGGATGCCGATAGATAGTGCCATGTCTTAGGACGTCCATTGCAGTTGTACAAAAAGGAAGCAGGCTTCTTCCACATGTAAATCACTTGCAATATGATAGTTCTTTCAATCCTGCCCCCCCCAAAGTGCTCCAAAAAAGAAAGTGGAAAAGAAAAGAAAGGAAGAAAACTAAAACCCCAGAATTTTCCACTGCTGAAATTGTCTTCTGTTGACTCTTACCGTGGATTTTTGTCCATGCAAGAATGGGAGACCTAAATCTGCATTCTTAATTGAAGAGAGACATTTAAAAAAAAAACAGTTAATGACACAAGTGATATTCACCTATCCTTTGACAATGGAACATCAGATCAGCTGAGGTAGGCAGTGAGCTCTTAGGTAGAGCCTGCCAACATGTTGATTCTGTTTCCAGACATTCCTGCCTCTACCAAGAAGTCCATTACCTGCTGTCCATGCTTCTACTATAGCAGATTAAGTTTTATAAACCTATTTAGTTAGCAAGATTGATCATTTTTCGCTTTTGCATAGAGAAAAAAGCACTCCTGTTTATTCTTTTGAAAATTACTTTCTTAATGCTGAATTTCCGTTAATTTTGTCATAACCGTACTCAGTGTAAACAGGAAACATTTGCACTTTGAATCAGGCTATCATATACAAGTAGAAAGTATTTCATGCAGAGAATTTTGGAGATGTCTGTTTGAATGCTCTGCTGTTTTATGATGGTACTACGGAGAAGATGCTAGGAGGTTGTGACAGGAGTGAAGAGAGTTTGGTCTGAGCAGTTTATTGCCTCTGGTAGACATTCAAACAGAGGAAGTTGTGCAAAGTATTTGAAATTGTTTTGATCATTGAGGAACTCTAAAAACCATATCCAATTGGAGAGAAAAGGACATGTAAAGATGCTCGAAGCTAGCTGATTTGATTGGTTGGTGGGCAGCATATTTCTCTCAGAGGGCTTTGTATGTTAAAGTATTCAAGTATATCTGCTTTGCATTACAGCAGATTCTAATGAAGTTGCAAAACAGTGCAACTCTAGTTTGTTTGTTGTTTTGCATCATTATCTTCAGTGGTGATCATAACAACATACACACTCATAGCAACAGTCTTCAATTTTAAATTAGAAGAAAAAAATTATTGCTAAAATGAGATATTGTTGATTTTCTGTTAGGCTTTAAGTCCTTGAAGTGGCAAACTGTGAAATGATGACTATAGACGTCGATTAGGAAAACAGGCCTTGCTTTGTAGGGACAGGTCCCCAGTGCTGTTGCCTTAATGAAATCTGATCATCTTGAGGAAAGCTTCCAGATATTCCAGTAAAAAGGTGCTAAAAAATGTATTTATTAGTGGCCTTTAGAAAAATGTTAACTTCACATTTTATATGCCATTGCCTCATTCACATCTGAATCACACCAGTTCTCTGACATGTTCAGAAAATAAATTTAGTCCGTTAGTTATTTTCACAATTTGGTATATTTACTAGGTATGGAATTCCTAAAATTTTAAGTTCTTCATTCAAACTGCTGTTCAGCTGTAATATATAGCACTTTTAAAAAGATAAATTAGAAAACTATTCATTTCAGAAGAGTATCCCAGAATTTGCTTACAATAGGGAAGTCCAGGACTCCAATTTCTTGTTATTTTTAAATCCTTTTAAGAAGGTGGTCCTTAACCATGGTAATCTTGAAAATATCGGTGGCCACTTGAAGTCAAGTATCTTAATTCTGCAGAATACCAAACCTGCCATCTACAGTTAGGGTATAGATGGTATTAGTCAAATTTTCCCCTGAAATTTCCTTTATGAATAGAGTGAAAGGCAGCATATACTCAGATTCTGCTGTCATTAACTGTTGACAAATGTTGGCTTGAGTAGTCACCATTACAATATGCTTTTGAAAACCCACAAGTTTGTTTCACTTCCATTTGGCTCTGTCTCTTTAAGTTTCTGGGTATACATCCATGCATTTACTCCCACTGTAAACATGAAGAGAGTATTAGGAAAGTTTTAGTAAATTATCAACACTACTTTTTATAAAATTAGGAAGGTGCTTCAATTTCTGCTGACATATGAGAGCTAATCTACAAGTAAAGAGATCACAACATGCTGTGCATGTAAGCAGAAGGGCATGTTTTTATTCCTGGCTGATACCTCTTCTTTTCCAGATTCCTGTAAAACAGACTGGGCAAAACCGATACCATTCTTGGTATTCGAGTGTCATCGTAATAATGACCAAATCAAGCTTCTTTTTATTGAGGCTGGGAATGGATTTCTTGAAGAAACAGATAAAAATAGTTTCAAATCAGGACAACCTTTTGCTCACTCTTTCCACAGCCAGGTGAAATAAGACCCTAGAAGGTTCAGAACCAGGAATGGAAAACCCGATAATCACTTTGCCACAGATAAATATTTAGTAACATCAAAATATTTTTAAAAAAACTTTTTTATTGTATTATTTTAGGAGGTTGCAGGGTCAAACCCAGAATTTTTAGCAGGTTGAAATATCAAAGCATATTTTTTAAATCACTTTGACATATTAGTGTTTTTATTGCACATAGCACAGTAATGGCTTGCTGCCAGTCAGACACATTCTGCTTGCTTTATTTACACATTGAGGTCAATGAGATTCCAAAGCAGGATTACTCATTTGTCCCTAACAAATTTAGATTTGCCAGTGAAATGACCTATGCTGTCAGCAGGATTGTCTTAAAGCAAAGATCCTGAGTTTGTGCTACAGGAGTTAAAGGGGTTACTGGTATAATGGTGATAATAACATCTTTGGTGGACCTACACTCTTCGGTGTGTTTAAAGAGTACCAGTTCTTATGACCATATGATATTATAACAGTAATACTGGTAACAGCATGTAATGTTGTAGTTGGCATTTTAATGACCCCCTTTCCATTTCTGGAACCCTGCCTCGTGGTTATGAATGGTCAAGCATCTTGCATTGCCTGACTGTGATGCCAAGCTGCAAGCTTGGAGTAACTTCGAATGCTTTGGTGATTCTTGTTTGATTGTCTTTTCTACATGGATAACCTTTATTTCAAGATTAGTGAACACACAATAGGAAATAAAATTTTAGATCGCTGTTGTAATTCTCAGTGCTGGGTTTTGTAATTCCCTAACACCTGGGTTAGGTTTTAGGACCACAAGAATTTGCATTCATGCAGTTTCTGTCTGTATACCATGAATGTTATGTTTTTAAAGATTTTCTTTTCACTATTTACTGACGGAAGGTATACTGCTTCCCTTTCAGTGCTGGGTGAACATAAAATGTATATTAGCCTGCAAGAGATAAATTACTTAATGTAATTTTGTAGCTACAGTCTTTGTCATACTCAGAGGCTTGTTATTTACCCATCCAATTGTATAACCAATTGTTCCCATAATCCTCAGCGTTTAAGAATAAGGTTTCCATGGTAATCTTAGATTTTGTAAATGCTTATCATTTCTCTAAATGGATAGCTTAAATAAATAAGTGATCAGCTATCTTGTAGCCAGAATATACTTTATTGGTATAAAAAGCAGAAATATACCTCTGTTATAAAAATAGACTAGTTTGTTCAGCTGTAATAAGTTCACAATCTGCAGAATCATGACCCTACTGATAGTGTTAACAAAAGCTTGCTCCTTAATTATCTGCATTGCATTCAGCTGCTGTTTCCCTCCTAAACTCAATTATAATTCTAATAGCAGCTGTGCTGCCATTGTTTGTTGCAATTCATTTTAAAGAAGTTTGATTGGATGTCATTGGTCTTTTTGACTAAATGTGCAAGGTTCAAAGTATCCACTGCCACTAATAGCCCTCATCTCATCTCAAGATTATACTAATTATTTACATAATTATATATTATACATTATAGAGCTATTATGTATTATTTCTAAATGATAGTTCTCCATCAAAGATGCTGAACAAAAGAATATATATAGTTTTATTGTCCTTACACATATTTCAGTGTTGGTGAAGATATGCTTATGATTACTCTCTGTTTCTGTGGTAGCCAACTATTGAAGTATCCTTCCAGTACACTGGAGATTTATTAGATCATTCAGGGGTCTCTATTGCTTTCAATTATGACTCTTCATGTATTATTTCTTCTGTACATCTATGTCTGCAATGGATGTGATAAGCAAATACTTTTACAGGAACAAAAATGCCCTCTGATGTCCTTCAAGTTTTGTTGTCCTATTATATGACAGATATTATTTTCATGATTTAATGTAATAATTACAAAAGATAGTAGAAATACACTTCATAATTACCACTTACGTAATTGTAAAAAGCCAGCTCATACCTAGTATAATATAAGAATTTATATGGTGGAATATTTCAGGTCATTTATACAAGAGTAGACAAAAACAAATGAAGAAATTGCTGCAGGTCTTGGATTTGGGATTGGATTCCATGTGTGGAGCTAGTTCTATTGATTTTATATCACTGCTACAAGTAAAACTATTTCAGGATAACTCATATATGTCAAAGAAAATGAAGCAGTAAAAAAAATAATTTATTATCTTAAGAAAAAGCTGTCTGTTTAGATAGAGAACTGGATTTCTGTGATGTTTATAGGTGATACTTGAAGTGGCAGTTCTATTCTGAGGGCTGTGGAAGCCTGAAGTTTCTTTTGGGCACGTTTAACACAAAGGCAAGGCCATGAATCCTGCCTTCTTTGTCACAGAAATAATGATAATGGTCACCTGCATGTTTGTGGGGCATCAAAAGGCTCAGTGCATGTTGAGACCCTGGCGTGTCAGTGCATTAAATCTTGAGAGCAGTCTTGCACTTTTTTTCTACTTGTTCTTTCTAATATCTTAAATGTTACCAGAAAAAAAACCAACTCCCCAAAGCATTAAAAGAACCCTGTTGGAGTTGCAAAGTCAAGTGATTTATAGTTTGCACATTAGCTGCATTGCATATGCAAATTAGCCTCTACGTATATACATAATGTAATGATCTTCCACTGATATTTGTGACAAATAGCTGCCCCACTCAGTACAAGAGATTAAGAGTTTATGGCAAAAGAGATTGCAGTCAAGACTCCTCCATTTTTTGCACAACCTAGGAGGTATGTAGCAAATGATGATGAGAATTGCAGGGAGAGAATCATTAGAATATCTGAAAATTGCTCACAGCAGCTCCACAGAGTTTCTTTTTGCTGATAGTTAATTTATGTAAGTGTGTTTGCAGAGGTGTTCAGTATTTTTGGATGCCTGACTTGGGATCTTGATGACTGATACACAGAAGTGCTGAGGATTCAAAGCTACAACTTATGTTTAGATTTCTGCTGCAGCTTGAAGCTTGTGTTTAGAGCATATGAAATGTAAGTAGAATGCCAAATACTCTGAAGATGAGATCCAAGAGGTCTGGGAGTAGGAACCCACAATTCATGGATACCCTCATCCTTAATCTGTTTTGGCCAGATTTTAAAATGTACTTGCCTGATATATTTAGTGATGGGCATAGTCTCATAGCAGAAATTTCAAAAGCACCTATGTGCTGGAAATGAAGTGTTCTGGCACTTTTGGGAAAACTATTGGGCTCCTTCATGCATTTTTGGGTACCTGTTTAACTGTGAAAAATCTGATCTTCTGTGCCTTAGCTCCTAAGCAGTAAAATGGCCATAGTAAAACCCATTCTTCCCTTAGGTTGTTGCAAAGGTAAATTTGTTAATGTCTCTGAACACCTGATACTCTCGTGATGAGTCCCATGAAAAAGCTCATGAGGAAATGGCTAATTCCATCTTCAGCTCAGGGCACAAGGGCTGTACAATAATCAAGTCGTGGGATAACACACTGAAAAAGGAGGAAACAAAATGCTGGATAGCTGCTCATAAGGTGAACACTGTCAGCTTGGTGTGGTGAAGAAGACAGGACTCATGTGAATAGTGAAATTAAAAACCTTATCATAACGCACGTGCAAAAAAGGATTCTGATGCCTGAATGTTGACTTTGCAACCTTAGTAATGATATCAGAGCACAGTTCTTTTATATGTAATATTCTATAAAGTTTTGGTTGACAGTCGTTTGGGAAAATACATATATCTAACTTGTAGCTCTGCCACCTGTTATTAATAGAGTCTTCCTAAACCGGAGGCAATACAAACTTTATTGCACCTCAGGCTGTCATATATCTATATTAGAGGAGTGATGAATGCACTTTTTGTTTTTTCAGAGCAAGCTACCAAATACTTACAATTGAAATCCTCTGGAAAACAAATATGAATCTGGATAATGAGACAAGTCTGCCATGTTGATGAAAATAAATGTAGTTTATTCTAACAGAGCTTCAGAAGCACAATCCATTTAGAGGAGTATTGTATATCTGTTCCAACTATCTCACTGTACGGAGCATGAAAATGTATTTTAGAGTTACGCATGGCATTTCACACAGAATCCAAAATTTAATCATGGTTTAAGATTTAAAGGGTGATTTCATAAGGAAAAATAATTATTCACATGTTTAGTGTGAAATCAAACACAGACACACAACCCCTTTCTTTTTTCACTATGTTCTTGGTATCTCTGCATATCTGGAGCTCTGGTCTGGACTTGGCAAATTCTGTGGCTTTCCTTAGTTTTCTGTTCCAATACTACCAGGTAATTATTTTTTACCTTTTATATTTACAAATTAAATGCAGAGTGGCATGTGGTGTGAGGTACCAGATGTGGTTTGCTTTCTTACCTCTGAAGCAAACAACACATAGAATAACTACAAGTATTAGGGAAAAATGGCAATACCTTGTATTTAATAGAATCATAGTTCAGAAAATATGGATGAACAGTCAGACATAAACCTGTGTTTTCTAATAATAAAGGCATAATATTTTAAGAAAAATTAAAATCTAGGATGAGAATAATTATAAAAGTAAAAAAACCCCAAGCAACAACAGATACATTTTTACAAATGCCTCACTGTATGTTTTTCAAAAGAGATGCAGTACTAATTGTGAGCAAACCAAGCATGCATTCTTATATTTATTGTCTTATTGGTTATTCTAATCAGCTCTAACTATTCTAGCCTATGATTTTCTCTTACATTAAAAAGAATTATTGTTATTAATTATTATTTATTATTAATAATTAAAATAAGTGATAAGCATACCTGTCTCTGCACTTTTTAGATATTGTCATTGAATACAGGATAGCTAACAGAAGTGAAGTCTTCAAAGTGAGTTATAACACTTAGAAAATTTCTGAATAGCAGTAAGAAATAAAGTAAGTAAAACATGCTGCTGTGGCTTTTATAGTCAGGTGGTACAGACCTGGTTCCAGTAGTAGAAAGCATTTCTATTACATGGAATTACAGAGCAAATGCTCTAGTCCTTGCAATGAGAACAGTCACTCGCTGCTTGTGGAATGGGGTAAAAGATGTTAAGTTAGCAGCAGCATAAGCCTGTCTAATTGAATTTACACTTAATAGCTTAGTAAGGTACCGGTGTTCCTTCTGGTTTTTGACCTTGCTTATGCCTGGGATTATCTGCCTCACTTGCTTTTAAGAAGCATAGAATTTTTTTTCCTCTGTCAATTTGCAGAAGGCACTCCCTATATGCTTTTTTCCACCATATATATCAGCTCAGCAGGAGTTAGGATATGAGTTCCTAGTCCAGACTGAGTGCCTACATATAGAATTTACTTGTGGCATATACAGGAAGCTATGACATGCCAGAAAACAGGCTATCAGTATGAAGAAGCAAAAGTAAAATGGTTTGTCTGATTGTTCATAAAATGGCAGGTATGATCACGCAAAGAAGGAGCTTTAAAAATGAAGAAAGTTCAAATGTTGGAGTTTTTTAAAAGATATGTCTATGTTTGTTAAAATGGAGAAAATTATTTTCTAGGACTTGGTGATGTGTTCTGGAAAAGGTGGACTCATCATTTAGCCAAGTATTTTAGAGCTAAATTGAACAGGGAATCAATTTTTTTTGTGTTTCCTGATAAACCTGGCAGTTCTAAGTGTTTCTGTGTTTGCTGGTTTCTAGTTCCCATGTCCTGTGGGAACAAAGAAGAATCTATTTTTATCGTTTGATTTTCAACATGAGAAGCTTCTTGTAACTGGCAGGGAAATGACCTTCCTAAACCACTGCAAATCAAAACGTGGCAATTGATTTTTAAACTGGTTTTGTAACTGATGAGATTGTAGACCTAATCACGATGTAGGAATATTCCTATACAAACGTGATCTGTGTTCCATCTTCTGTTATACATTGTAAGTCATTTTAGTATACTTAGCATGCAATTTAAAGCCTAGTATTTGACAAATGCAAGGTGGTCTAATGTTGTAAAATAATCTGATGGTATAAAGGGACATTACCAAAATAGACTTTTTTGGCCCAAGAGCTGGGAAGCAATGAGGAATTAGACTGGTAGATTGTTCCTCCTGAAGTCTGATAAAAAGTGACTATTGTACTTGCTGGCACATGTGGAAGTGTCTTAAGGCAGCCTGATTGTCTAAGGGGGTGAGTGGTAGCAACAACCCTGAGCAGGAGGCCCACATTCAATAATATTTATATGATAGACATGCTTTGCTTTTGCCAATTTCCATTTCTATTGTTTATCACCCACCTTTCAGCATGCCTTTGTAGCAGGTTCCAAACTGACTGCTTTGCTAGCTAACTTGGCAATTCGAATTTGAATTCTCCGTTCTGTAATTCCTCTGGTAGGTTGGCTGTTTTTTATTTTTTTCTCTTCAAAAGAGGTAGTATGGCTTGTCATTTCCCAGCTCTGGGACCTTGGCAGTTCTCCATTAGTTCTGAAGAATAATAGCCAGTGGCTCCAACACTATTTCTGCAAGTTCCATTAGCTCACTGGGATGAATTCCATCTGATTTCTGTGAATTTTCTTTTGTTGCAATAAACGTATTGTATATTAGAAGATCAGTTATTGCATTACTTAAGAAAGCCTGGGCAAATCTGTTCTGCCAGAATTTATAGAAAGAAGGCTAGGAATGTATGTGTTAGTGTCTGGATGGCAAGTGAGAGCTGGATTTACAAAGAACAACCGAGCTGCGGCGCTGATTCTAAGGGACAGAAATGTAACATTATCAAAATACCAGCAGATGAACTGGCCAATGGTACATTTGGGGATGTTGCAAAGAAATGAATTGTCCTTACAAAAAACTAACTATTGACCATTAATCTTATTTTAAATTGGAATAGTCACCAGAAAAATCTATTTTTAAAATTCTTTTTGTTAAAATGAAAGCACACTTTATGCGAGAGAGCAACTGGAATGCATTGAGCTCTCCCTAGGGGTGGATGCAGAAAAAAATGAAAGCTTATGGAT
>JAVJGI010000001.1:15459734-15645208 GCA_035590275.1 Ibycter americanus | reverse complement strand
CCTGGGCAGCTGCTGCAAACAAAGCATCAGTAACAGTTCACGATGAATGGCAGAGAGGGTATAGAATACACAGTTCCGGTTACACCCACACAGTGATAAACTGGTCCCAGCCACTATAACTAGCACACAGCACTCTGTAGGTTGCACAAAAATGTGGAATTTAAGGACAGTGAAAGACAAATGTCCATCTCTGCAAGCATAGATTATTTTTCAAATGTGTATATAAATCAGAAGATTGGTGGAAAGAAGGAGTAAGTGGCAGAGGAGAGTGGAAGCCATCCCTTGTCCAGACAACGTTCAGTGTTCTTGTGCTGCATTCAGATGAGAAGCGCACTGGACTGAAATTAAGACAGTTGTGGTCATCCTTGATGTGTTAACAAGCCAGTCTCTTTCTTCTGTCACTTTTCACAGGTGTCCTTATGACAGCTGCTGTGCTGAAGAAATTATTATTCAAAAAATAACTATCTCACTCGAACTTTTAAGTTGCAGGATCTGTTTTTAAACTAATTTTTCATGACTATATTTTCATAAGTAATAATTAATGACTAACAGCTGTAAGCCTCTGAAAATGAAATGTAAAAGGATTTTTTTTACCTGCAGACATAAAAGGCATTTTAAAGACAGACAAAAACTTTCCTCTATTTTTGATGTGTCATTAGCACTCTTTAACTGTGCTTGAACTGGTACTATGATATGCTGAATTATCCTTTCTTTGGGCTGTATCCCTGTCTGCTGGAAATACTCAGAAATTCATTGATTTTAATGCAGCAAAGCTGGTGTACAACACTTGTAGACAGGTGCCATTTTGGTGAGATTATTGAAGTCTGCCAAGACTTGAAATATTTAAATGTTCTCTTCACGCTAGTCAATATTCTAGATAATGACTTTTCATTTAAAATGCTTATTCGGATCTTTGATAGCATATTGGTCTGTCAGATTTTGATTATACTATAGACAAGAATAGTGGAGGAGACAAATATAGATCTCCAAATGAGATTATGATGTATATGGGAAGATATACCTCTGGAGGGCTTTTGAGCTTTTTTGCTCAGTGATCGGAGTATTACATCTTCTTGAGTTACAGCAGTTATTAAACTGGTTGACAAGAAAGATGCAGTAGTTGCCTTGAAAAGAGATTAGTCTGTTGAAGGAGGACTTTCTGTAGCTCAAAGACTCCTCTTCCAATAACCATTTTAGCTCTGGATAGCCCTGGAAATTTGTTGTGTGTTCCACCGTTAATACTCATAAACACTGCAAGAGTCATACACCCCTTTTTTTGCTTACTGTGTCTGTTTCTGTGGCTTCTGAGATGCCTTGAACTTTCAGCAGGTGGCTGTGAAGCAGTGAGCAGTCACTTACCAACTCATCTCTAGGCAGGGCTTTTACTATTTGGTAAAGATCTAAGCCAAGATAAATAACCCTTCAACTGTGATTGTATTTGATTCAAAAGCGGCAGTTCCCATAGGCATGTTTTTACACCATATATGTAAATTACAGATTCTGATGCAGTGCACCATTCATTTCTAAACTAAGTATAAAAATTCTACATGTGCTTAAATAAGCAGGAATTAAGCTTTTAAACTTTTTGAAATACAGTACGTTTTTTTCATATTATTGATATACAAGGCATGTTTTCATAACACTTCTGCACTTATATCAACTATCATTGCTCCTGCATTACCAGTAAGTAGTATGCTAACATCTCTTTTAAGGATGAGTAATCTTCACTGTATTTTTTAACTGGAAAATGGAAGATAATATTCATTTCCCCTTGGAAAAATTACTATATGAAAATGCATCTTCCTACTCAATTTATTTGCCAGCTCTTGTATTCAGATTGCTTTAGTGATTAGCATCAGGACATCAAGGTTTAATTCACATTGAATGTTGTCACTGTGGTAAGTTTTGCAAGCATTTCAACTTCCCATATATCCCAGTTTCGATATTTGAAAATGGGACAGTATTTCATATTCACTTTTCTGAAGTGCTTTTGGTTGAAAGAAGGCATGGTTTCCTTGTTTAAATAATGGCATGGGTGATTGATCCATACTTTTATTTTGCTGTTTGAGCAATTTTAAATAAGTACTAAACTGCATAACACTATCAGTGATGACAGAGTCAGCTTTTCTCTGTTACGGTTGTGGTACAATATTTCCTTTTGATAGTTAAAAGAAGGACACAATTTTTTTACTGTATCTTATTACAAAAGTCTTGCTCCTCTATGGAACCAGGACATACGGGCATCTTTGCTGTAAAATAAGACCTTTTTTTTTCCCCCCAGTGTTTTACTGCAACAAAGAAGCAATACCACGAAAAGTTAATGTTATTGTGATTGCTGGAAATTTATATATAACTTGAAAGTATCAATATTGATAGCACAGCAATGGGCTTAGTGTGGTTAATTAAAATGGAGAAGTAAGGTCGCAAAAGGTTTTTGAAGAGAAACCTTTCCTTGAGAAACTAAATTAGAAACCCACTGTTTACAACTAGAGCCTCTAGAAGTCAATGGGAATGTTCAGTGGTGATGTAGATCAGTCCCTTATGACATGCTGGTGCATGCCCCCAGCAGTCTGTTTACTCGTCGCTAGCTATCTCATGGGTGTAAAGAATCTCTGCCAGAGATGGTTTCCTGGTGGTATTCAGAACAGACACAATTCCATCAACCTTTCCTTCCACTGCTAGACTAAGCTGTGGTAAGAAGTCCCTGAAAGTACCGTGTTGTACTGATTAGGAGAATTGTAATATTGTTTGGTCTTACCATGTATGTGAGAGGAAGCTTTGTAAACATGGACTCCGCAATTCCATGGGGAAAGAAAGAAGCAGAGAGGAAGCAATGCAAAACGTAAGGCTGAAGCACTTGTACTTCAAGGGGCAGAGTGGTTATTCTACTACCTGAGCAAGAGAGGATCTGGCAGGTGTTTGAATATCTGTATGTAGTGCATATTAACTCTTTCTTTTAGCTCTGATGTGATTTTCCCAGTTTAATTTACATGGTATAGCTTTGAAAATAAGAAGATATTGAAAAGCTATCATGGCAAGCTTTTCATATGGTGTCACTTTGGGATAAAGGAATAAAAAGTTCTAATAATATCTTTCAAGCATTAATCTCTGCAAGATGTGTGAAGACCAAAATTAGAGCAATATGTGGTCTTTGCCATCTTTGACTGTTATGACTCAAAGACACTTTTGATCACTTGAAAAGAAAATTCAACACTTAAAAAGCACACAAACCAGTAGAATTTCCACAACAATCCGATTCCCCATTTACATCCCAACAGCGTCAATTTTCAATGCATTTCACATAAGAAAAAATATACTGTTCTCACGATTGTTTGTGTGTGTAGTTCTCCATACCCCATGCTGTAAATATACCCCACAGTGTCAGATCCATGCTGTGACCAACAATATATGCCCAGTGGGCTCAGCTAGCAACATCTACTGTATGTTTATATTTTTTCCTTTGCATTTTTGCAAAGCTGTTTCTTCCTCTTAGTTTGGCGGTATGGCTTGCTACAGTTTGGGGGACTGTAAAGCTGTCTCTAAAAAGCATATTGGAATGCAGCATTTGGACTCACAAAGGAAAGCTCAAGCTCTCTGCTGCAAGGCCTTTATTTTCTAAATGTTTGCAGGGTATGCAGCAGGACAGAAAAGCTGCACATCAACACGAATATTTGTAGAAGTTGTAGATAATGCAGTGGCATCTTAGTGCCTCCCTTAAGGTGAGAATTGTGGCTTTTTTACTGTGTGGCTTTTCACGTTAGAGCACACCTTAACTTCCTGAGCTGTACTGGATATCAAAGGAATCTGAAGTAAAATTCAGCCTACTACAAAGCCTAAAAGTCCTTTTAAAATATTGGAAATGACAGCTTGACTGCTCAGAAAGGAAAAATTTTATTTCACAAAAATTGAAAAATAATGCTTGAAAATTCTTTAGAAGAAGGCAAAAGGGAAATGTCACAAGCCTTCTAGTCCTATTTTCATGTGTTTCTGTGAATGTAGCATGCGGGTTGGTAATAATTTAGCAATTAAATAGATGCAATAATTTGAGAAAAGTCCACCCTTGTCTAATTTTGTGTTTAAGAGGTTCTTGGAGTGGCTGCAGTTTTCTAAAATTTCATCCATCACATTGCAAAATTGGAGTTTGAAATCTGACCTATATGCATGTTTGTGACTAGTCAATTAAATCTCACAGTTCTGTTTCTGTTTCCTCATCTGATTAACTGAGCCCACTGAAACACGAGTAATGGAGCATGAAGAGTTCATATTGACTTTCAAATAGGCTTTGCAATACTCAAGCCTGTTCATCTGAACGTTTGCTCAAAAGATGCGGAGACATGCCTAAGGTAGAATTACAGAAAAATGCCACTATGTACTCAGATTATTCTGGGTGTGTATTCGCAGTGTCAAGCCTGAACCATTTTGAAGTGTTCTAGGATTATCTAGAACCCTAGAAATGCAGATTTAGGATATTTTCTAATCCACATCTACTAGACTAAACTGGTATTTCTTAAATGTAAAGTGTAATTCATTGCAGCATGTAAGGACTAGTATTAGCATAGAATTTCTTTTTCAGTTTTTGGAAACAAACACAATGCATCTGCTAAGAACAAGCTTTCCAAAAGACTTTAATAATGATAGAGCATTGTATATATATATGTATATACACACATGCATTTATGTATAAATATATAATACGTGAACATTAAACATATATAATTATTATTTATTTTACCACATCAAATTGTTTAAGGAAAGTGCAGCTAGTGATTTTTAAAATATTTTTATTTTTGACTGAAGTAGTTGGCATCCTTTTTTCAACATTCTCTGAGTGAAAGATGTCAGTATTCTTCAGTGATACTTTTTTGTTTAAAAATCTCCTTCAATGTATTTGGAATACAAATTTCAAACCCTTCAAAATAAATGAGAAAATTTTTAATCAAGCTGTCACTTTTTTAAAGTTCTACTTAACTGAAGTATCATTATTTCATTGTGAACCAAGACAAATTTTAAAAATATCAAAGATAACAGCCAAAAATATTTGTATGGTCTTTTCTTAACTGCTCTTTATTGCTGGATTGTCATTTGCTGCTTATCATGAAGCAAGATATAATCCTTTCTAAGGAATGATAACCAAACAGTATCATAAAAATATTTTTTTAAAATTACATGATTAAATGGAGTTACTTATCAACCTAGTGGGCCAAGAATATGAATCCTAGGTGAAATCCAGAGTCAAGTTAGCCTTTGTTAGAGGGTTTATAAAATCAAAGTACCTTAGAAGTCTGCAAGGATCTTACAAAGAGATCATAAAGGATGCCAGTATGAATCTAGCTGGAATTCTGCCCACGAATTAGGAATTTAAAGTTCTGAGAAACACTGTTGCTGAATTCATAGCAGAACAAGAGATATTTGTCCTGCTCTGCAAATATTCTAGAGGTAATTTGTGTCCCAATAGTTACATGCAGAAATCTGTGCTATTAAAAAAAGGAGTGAAAAACATTTTTGCTTGCAGATTAACCAGAATGCTGGAAAGTTAGTTTAATCTAAAAACGCTGCTTTTTGTTACAAGAATATAGAATTAAATTCATCTCCTGAACAGGAAAGAAATTGAAATGGTCCCATTTATTACCTATACCACTAGTCCATTCATGAGAAATACTAACAGAATACATAGGTTTTGCTAGTGTTCTTGCCTACTGTTCGAGAGCTCCCTTGAAAAAGGATTTCATAATTCATATAGAATAGTAAAATACATGCAGTTCTTTATGAAGAACTGGTAGAGTAGGAACACCATGTTATCCTTCAGTCCCTCTATGAAAACATTGCATACAAAAGGAAATTTTAAGCTTCATCTTTTGTCATTACTGGCATAGATATGCAATCAGTAAATCAGCTGATTTGCTAACATTTTTCTGAGCAAATTCTAAAATACATTCACGTTTGACTCTAGAGGTTGCAACAAAGCCTTGACTTCAGAGGACCGTAATTGCCTCAAAGAAATTATTGCACTGTATTATATCTATAGCAAAATACAAAGACATACAATTTTAATAACTTAAAAGCTTTGGAATTCCAGAGCAAGAAGAGCTGTATTTCACAATTCTGTTGGGAATGATATAAGTATAACCCTGAAATCAGATCCATTAGAACTGCGATATTACAGTTAAAGAACATGATACTCAGAAAGATGAAGCTGTAAGCAAGACAGGGTTTCAAAACAACAGTTGATTTTTAACATCACAATTACCACCTACCCTTCCCAGACAGTTATCTGGAGATAGCTTAGTATCTTCCTGATAATTTTAAGAAAAGCAAGGCTAGTGGCAGGGGCGGGGATGAGTTCGGGAGGAAGGTAATTGTACTAGAGATGCTTTTTCATTTAAAAAACACTTTTTCAATTAACCAAATACAAATATAGCTTCATGTGTACAGTCAAGCAGTTTGATACAGTCAAATCTGTGACTCATGCTTGCAGTCCTTTGAATGTGAAATCCATTGGCAAGATTGATTTCTAAACCCCTAAAAGTGAGTTCTATTTTATGAAAACAGAAATTCTTTAAATCCTACTTTCTTGGCTCTTGAAACATATTTACTGTTTATCACCACACACCTATTTATATTATTTTTGCCTGATGTAACTAGTTAGTGTGCTAGTTTTCACAAATATATTTATGTTATTTTTCTATAATGTTTAAAAATTAAATTGTTTAAAAATATGCAAAATGCTTAGTGAATGAATTGTCTGCCTTTGAAATCAATGTAAACTATATGCTTTGTAATCCCGCTAAAATGCCTGCTTGCATTTGCCTTGGGTACTATAGCCAAAACATTGCTTACACCTACTTCATTTGATGCCAAGGGAAATTTTTAATAAAACAGGAATCAGATTGCTGAATATCTTCTACGGCCCAGGCATTCCACTTTCTAGTATATATAACTGCTCTCAGGGTTTCAGTCACAAGAAGAAATGCTAAAGCTGTTGCTTAGCAAACTCCTTCCTTTACCATCAAGAAAGACATTTCAGAAGATATAATGCAAATTACAAAATTTGAACCAATGATTTTAGTGATCTGATTGTTTGAGTTCCGGATGACATCTCAATACTGGCTAGTGAGTGTGACAAATTATCCACAGAGGCATAAGAAGTTGCATACCTGCAGTTATTTTCATTGCTACGTCCCATAAAACCAGGCTCTGGGATTAATAGACTCATAGATCAATAAAAGATTGGCCATGTTATAAGAAAGTGCTAAGCATCAATGAGAAGACAGTTTCTAGTCAAAGCACCAGGAAAATAGGAACTCATTTGTTTCAGGGCAGTTTTTTTCCCCCCAGAGTCATCGTTACTGGCCTTATTCCTGTATCTGATTTGTTCTCTTGAATAGTCTCCAGCAGGTGCCATATTTAATACAAATGCTTCCAGTCCTGAGTAACGTACTGGAGTTAATAATGTAGTGGCAAAGTTTTAATATTCTCTAATCTGTTTTCAGTTCGTTAACCTGAAAATAATGCCTGCTTGCCCTATTGGCAGCTCCAAAGACTATAGTGAACAGGTGGGGCGTTTTCTTTCCAGGAAATGTCAGTTTGATGTCTGGAAGCAGATGTAGTTTTCCCCGACTCAGTGCGGGTCTATCTTCTAACTTAATAGGAGCTCTAAATAGCTGACAGGTGATAATACATCTAGTCAGCTCAAAGCGTATTCTGACTATACTGCCAGCTAGGAAATGGAAAACTTTCACTTCTGCAATGGTGATCTTAGAGCCATCACCTTTTAGAGCAAGAAAACATGTTTAAAAAACTTTCTGATGAGAAAATCAAGTCAGCTGCCTTCATAGATATACATAATTGATACAGCTATGTGTATAGAAACCTTATTTTGTGAAACAGCTGATATATTTGCTATCTGATATGAAAAATAACTTTCAGGGAAGAAGAGATTATTTAAATCTCCATTGTAGGCACCTTTTAAATGAAGGAGGTTACAGAAGAAATCTGTATCTAATCTGACCTCTGGTGTCAGCTCCAGAGCAAAGATCTAAGCCTAAAGCAATCAGTAATTCTTTTCTTTCATAAACCAATTTTCATCTACACTGAGCATTTTGGGTGGATCAAGTTTGGCTCTGTGAGTGCAGTTCTCATGGGCTGAAAGCTTTTTCTCCAGGCTCTGGTACTCTTGGTGACTTCTGCAGTCATACTAGTTATTCCAAACTGGGGTTATTTAGTTCTTCTGAGAGAAGAGAGGGAGGAGAGGAAGATGAGGGAAGGGGAGTTCTGATATTAGTGTTTTTTCACTTGCTTTCAATCCTACCATCTCCCTTCAGTTTTCTCTGGTCTGAGAGAGAGCCATCTGTTCCTCTCACCTTCCAATTTTCCCCAGCAGGTGGTACAGCATTTAGAAAGCAATATTTTCTTCTAGATATAATAATTTGTTCTCTGAGAGCTGCTCTGCTGAGGGTGCTCAGCTAATACCGACTTTCATTCCTGCTCCTGCTAGTTCTTGGTGTGTGTTACTGCAAACTGTGTACCCTAAAATGAATATTTGATACCATGCTGAGATGGCATCTAACTCTAGGTTATGGTAGATTCTCAGTTTGGATCACAGCCCATTTAGAAAGTAGAAAATCCATTTTAGTTTTACCAATAAAGCACAGGGAATCAAAGGAGATTTAAATCTGAGGCAGCTGTTCTAGCACCATTAATATGTAGAAGCAACAGTGTAGTGATCAGATTTATGAAACAGAAAAGTTCTTCACTTTCCAGCCACGTGCAAGGCAGATGGGCTGTTTGGGTTAGCTAAAGAAAACCTTGTGGGAATGTAGGATGTGGAAGGTCTGAGAGCTGACCTGTATCATAGATGTGCTGAAGTTCTTCAAGGATGGTAGTCAGGCACCTGCAGTCACAGAAGGTCGCCTGTCTCCGAGGCCAAAGCAGTTCTAATAAGAAAAGGGGAAACTGAAATATTTATGCCTAAGGAGATGGTGCGCAGACCTGGTGCACATGAGGCACCAAAGCCGCAGTCTCCTGGAGCTGCCTGCAAGACCATCCTCAACAGGAATTGTGTAATGGACAAGATGATCTATGAGAAACGTTACTCACAGAGTTCAGGGATCTCCAGATCCTACATTTCCTCCTGAAATGCAATAGCTTTCACTCTTATTTTCACTTAGCAAAAAAGATGGGACCTGTATTCTCTTTGCCTTCCTTGGTGTAGCCTGGAAATCTGAGTTATGAGGATATGGCCCTTTGTACATTTGCAGTTGCACAAAAGGTGAACTTTATTTTCATGAACTTGCTCTGGTATGTAATCATCTCCAATACAGAATATGCTCTTGGATGTGGTAAAATTGCTTAATATATTATAAGATATTAAATCAAAAGAAAAAATGTCCACTCAGTTTGTGGTTCCTTGCTATATACCCATTCTGGGTGAGAAAGATGTGAGAGATTTAGTACATGTGAAGAACCACAAGCAGTAAGAAGCAAATATTTAAACCTCAGTTCTGCAAATATTCAGTTAGATTCTTTTTGTTATCAGGAAATCGAAGTTGATTTGACTGTATGGTGGGTAAATCATTTGCCAAACCCCGCTTTTTAGAACAACAGTGATTTTGAACTGTATAAAGTAATATTCTGAATAACTCACCAAATGGATTATTGTCAGTCAGCATTGGGTACTGCAGGAATGTAGACTATGTGTGTAGATAATTGACAGACAGACAGACTGACCGACCGACTGACCAACTTTATTTGCTAAGCCTGAGATTCAAGGAAGAAAAATTACTGGCAAGTTAAAAACTCCTGGAAAACAAGATTTAAATTAGAAAGGATGACCCAACTCTAACAATAGCATTGTGAATGGCGACATTGTCATTCTGAATGGAGATCTGCTTGAGTCAAATTGAATAACAATGCTCTTTTTCTTCATTAAGACCATTACAATCTGTAAGGCTATGGGACCTTGATAGACATAAAGGTTTTAAAAAGCAATGAGGAGAGACTAATGCTCATTGCTGCATACTTGCTTGAAGAGCCCAATTAAGTAAAAGTTTGTGCTAATTTGTGCTCTCTGAAAAATCTAAGCAGAGAGGCTCATTTTTGCTATTGCATTGATTCAGAAAAAACGTAGTCTTTTCTCAGTATCACCATATAAATATTACAAATTCTTTTTGGAGTGCAGAATGATTTTTACTATTGTAACTGGAGATAAACGTTATTTGTGCATAACATCAAAACACAAGAATTCACCAAGATCCTTTCTCTGTGCCTCACTGCACTGTTTCAATGAAGTGTCTCTGGGAATATTGTGGTTTTCTATTGTTTTTTTGGAAGTGCTAATATTAGCGTGAAATGTGATAAGAATTATTTAAGAACCTAATTGCATGCTCTCTATTTGCCATTTGAATTTTGCATCTTTGGAATTCATCTTTTCAGAGTTCTTTATTTAGTTTCTATTAATACCCTGTAATTTAATAATTGTAGTGGGAGGCTAAGGAGAATATGAAACAAGGAAGGATTTGCATATTTCTTTGATACAGTCGTTTGTGATAGGCTCTGACTTTTTTTAGGCTGATCTTAAAAGGTAGTTTTGCTAAGGCTGGTGTGAACACCACAGAGCATGGAGAGACCGAATAGGGAGACTGTTCATCCTTTATTCCAGTCATTTGTCTTATGACTAAGGGAAGGCTGAATCAATCAATCAAAGATCTGCAAAACAGTATTAAGCAATGTCATTCTTGATTAAATCTTGCTTTCAGTGTAGATATCAGCCTAAAGAAAAGATCGTTTAAACTAAATCTTGCCATGAAAGCGGGAAAAAAAATAGAAATTGCTTTTTCTGTTGCCCCATGACTATGCTGAAAAGCACATCTGAAAAAAGTGGTGGCTGTGACTTCATGTTTGAGTTTTTGCCTGTTGAAACATATTACTACAGGCCTCTGTTTTTTGCACTTGTAACCCAAGTAAGAAAATGGCATGCAAGAAAGAAATCTTCTGGAAAGATTGGCTAATGGCTGTGTAAACAGCAAATGCTTGCCACATATGGGCATTAGGAGTTTTTATTGCAAAGACTCAGTGACTACTGTGAACAGGGTAGAGCTCTGAAATGTGGCAGCAAGGCAGATCTTTCGCGTGAGGCTTGGAAGTAGCTTGGCAATGTCCTTACCAGAGGCTTTGCGACTTTTTACTCGGGGCCTGTGAGAAAAAAGGACTACAGTAGCTAAAGAACAAGGCTGTGCTGTGCTGCTGGGGTCTTCTGCAAAGGCCTGGGGTGATGTGAATGAAGGGAACACATAACAAAACAGGGCCTACGCAGGGGCACCTCAAGCATTGGCATGTAAGCAAGGAAGTGCCTGCAAGGCACCACTGCGGGAATGCCTTTCCCGAACCTTTCTGGGAAATACTCCACATCCCGGCGTGCCTCTGAAGTGCCTGTGCACTAACACATGCAGTATGGGGAATGAGCATGACGAATTCGAGTTCTGTGTGCAGGTGCAGGGCTGTGATCTTGTTGGGGTGATGGAAACGTGGTGGGATGGCTGTCGTGGTTTAACACCGGCGGGTAATGAAAGGACAACGGCTCACATGACTGGAGTGCTGCCATGGGGTGATACGGGATAGTTAGGAAGGACAGGCTGGGAAGGCGACAGGAGGAGTTACTCTGTGTGAGAAAGTAGCTGCAGTGCATGGAGCTCTGCCTGGGGATGGGTGACAAGCCAGCTGAGAGCTTATGGGGATGGGAGATGTTGTAGTGGGTGTCTGCTATAGGCTGCCTCATCAGGGAGAATGAGTAGAGGAGGCCTTCTACAGAAAGCTAGAAGTGGCCTCGCCTTCACAGACTGATCCTCGTGGGGGATTTTCACCACTCCAATATCTGCTGGAGGGATAACACAGCAGGGCAAAAGGAGATTCTAGGAGACCATTATAAGGCAACTTCTTGACAAAAGTGATAGAGGAAGCAATGAGGGGAGGTGGTCTGCTGGACCTCATGCTTACAAAAAAAGGAAGGACTTGCTGGGGATGTGAAGGTCAAAGGCAGCCTTGGCTGCAGTGACTAAGAAATGGTGGAGTTCAAGAACTGGAGAAGAGGGAACAGGGCGAAAAACCAAGATCACAACTTTGGACTTCAGAAGAGCAGACTTTAGCCCCTTCAGGGAACTGCTCGAAAGAGTCCTATGGGATAGGCTGCTAGAGGAAATAGGGATTCAACAAAGCTGGTTGATATTCAAGAATCACCTCCTCCAGCTCAAGAGCAGTCTATCCCAAAGAGCAGAAAGTTAAGGGAAAATGTCGGGAGGCCTGCATGGATAAGCAAGGAGCTCCTGGCCAAACTCCAACACAAAAAAGAAGTATAAAGAAGGTAGAAGCAGGGACAGGTTAATCTGGCAGGAATATAGAAACACTATCTGAGTATGCAGGGTTACAGTGAGGAAAGTCAAAGGCCACCTGGAGCTGGAGCTGGTGAGGGATGTCAAAGGCAACACGAAGGGCTTCTACAAGTACCTAAGTAGCAAAAGGAAGACTAGGGAAAACAGACCCACTGCTGAATGGGGCAGACCTGCAAAAGGCTGAGGTACTGAATGCCTTCTTTGCCTCAGTCTTTACTAGCAAGAATGGCCTTCAGACATGCAAGGCCCTGGTGATCAGGGGGAAAGCCTGGAGCAAGGAACGCATACCCTTGGTGGAAGAGGATCAGGTATGGGAATGGTTAAGCAAACTGGGCATATGTCAGTCCATGGGCCCTGATGGGGTGCACACACAAGTGCTGAGGGAGTGTCTGATGTCATTGCAAGACCGCTCTCAATTATCCATGGCAATTAGAAGAGGTTCCTGAGGGCTGGAGGAAAGCAAATACCATTCCTGTTTTCAAAAAGGGCAAGAAGGAGGACCCAGGGAACTACAGACTGGCAAGCCTTACCTTGATTCCTGGGAAGGTCATAGAATAAGATGCATTGGGCACAAACTGAAACACAGCAGGTTCTATCTGAACATCCAGAAGCATTTTACTGTGAGGGAGACTGAGCGCTGGCACATGCTTCCCTGTGAGGTTGTGGAGTCTCCATCCTTGGATATATTCAGAAGTCATCTGGACATGGTCCTGGGCACCCTGTTGTAGGTGGCCCTGCTTGAGCAGGGGCGGCTGGACAGGATGGCCCGCAGAGGTCCTTTCCAATCTCAGCCATTCTGTGACTGAAAAAGAAAGGCTTCAAAATATTTTGATGGACCTGAAAGAAGTAGGCTCCCTGTTGAGCCTTTGGCAAGGATGAAGCAAAGGTGTCAGGAGGCTTCTGTAATAATGATGAGTGGAAAAAAAAACCAGTTTCTACTCTAAGTCTGCTTTTTGAGGGTTGGAGAACATGCCCAGGATACAGCAAATACCAGGGCATGACAGAAGGGTAAAATACACTCGCTCATGGAAGCAGGCATCCGAGTAACTGTCCAGTTTGCATTTCTGGTGACTGTCCCCTTTCCTCAAATAACATTACCTTCTGGTTTTCTTGTGAACAGGGAAGGATCCTACATTTCCCTAAAAATAGAAATTATTTTAAGTACTCTATTTATAGGGCTAAATACAGACCATAAATGAAATGGTATTTGAGGTCAGCTCAAATAAATGGAGTGTATCAAGAGGAGGGAGATACTGTGATTTAACAAGGAAACCCAATCTAATATATATTTTAGTTGGTTGCATTACATCCATGGATGGCTTATAACCATCACAGTAATTGAGAAGACCACTTCCCATCAACTAGTAATAATAGTCCTAAAAAAAAAATATGGGGAATTTGTACTGTGCGGCCATTTCTTTGCTTGCTCTGGAAAGATCAGGAAAGATAGAAGCAATTGCCACAAGTCTCTGCAGTTTGCACAGAAGTTTACCATTTTCTGACAGTGGATGTCCGATATCATGAATGTACAGATCACAGTGTTTAATATTCATAGCTTCTCAGAGCAGAATTATTCTAAATAAATTTTTGTATCTATGAGAGCTGACAATGCAGGGAACAATAAAGTATAGAAGCCCCAAACGCATAAAATATTTTTATCTATAGTTATTCATATAGGTCAGTTAATTCTGACAGAGGACTTAAGTGTTGTTTCCCCAAGATTCACAGATTGATAAAACAGTAGATCCTTATAGGACAGAAGACATGTTTGTTGCTAACTATGTACTGGCTTTCAACTGATGAGGAGTTTTTTGCTCCTGGATATAAAAATTATTGAAAAATGCATATTGGCAAAATGGAAAAAAAGGCAAAGGGATTTAATTGAGTAGTATACATTATCTCTTAAATTCCTGATTTTGCATTTTTATTTCAGCATTTCTATTTCATCACCTGACTCCCCGGCCACTTTCTCTGAAAGAAAATGTTGACTTTTCAGGAAATTACAAGCTTTGTTGAGTGGTTGGAATTTGACTAAAGCCTGAGTAAGGATTACGCGCATGAGAGAGATTTTATAGCAACAGCTTCCCAGATGTGTGGGTATGTTTGCATGTTTCAGGAGCATTGTATGAGGACACGATCTAATATTCTGTTGTGAACTCCTCATTTTCTCAGTTTCTCAGAGTTCAAGGAATTCTTGCTTCAAATACAGCAGAAGAAATAATATTGTTCTTTAGCAAACAGCCTTGGACAGATTGCAGAAATCTGTTAAATATTAATTCCATTTAGGCTGAATATTCAACTAAAATTAATTGCAATGCTATGTAAAAATAATTTCATGAATTTATTTAAAAAGGGATGCAATGAAATGAATATAAACTTGTAAGCAGTATTTTAAAGAGTACAGTGAAGCTTATAATAATTTAATTGTATCTCTGAGGGTAATATAGGTACAAACTTAAGAAGAAAATATCATATATATATATACACACTTACATATATGCATATATATGTGTCTATGTGTGGATTTCACGCACACACTCAAATATAGAAACATGACCAGTGAACCAGTAAATAAAGCAAAAATTGAAGTGGTCTTGGACACCCAGCCTACAGATGTCCTATCTGTGTTTGTCTAGGTTACTGCTCTTCAGAATTCCTGCATCCATGTGCAGGAACCTGTTCACACCTCCATTTCCTGGTATGTGGATTTTAGCAGCACAGACTTATGACTGGATATGTGTTGATCCAGAATGATGCCTGATCTGGACATTTGGGGAAGCTAGTTACTGCAGAATGGTGTAGCATGATAAATTAGCAAGGAAGTACAGATGCGGTAGCTGTGTCCTCACTGCATATGATTAGAGATGGTAAAGAATTTAAAATATTAGGAAAGAATTATGGTGCTTGTTCTCCATTTGCTGCACAGTTTTTTAAGGGAAATAAACCTTTTCAATTTATTTTTCTTGCTCAGTATTTCTCTCTATACTTTCTCATGTGGCCCATCAGCCATGTGGATATTTCGCAGAAAGAATAAAGACTTCTATATATGAGTAGGAAGGGAGACAGAACTCAGTATAACTACTTTTCCCTTTCATATATGTCTTTTCTTGTGGTATATTTCCCCTCAAGAACATTCACAGGGTGAAAACAACATAAGGGCTACTGAAAATATGTAGCAATGTACTTCATGCTTCTTATCCTCATTAATTCATGACAGATAGCATTTGAATGTAAAATATCCCTCAATATCACTACAAAAAAAAATGGAAATACAATTTGAGCAATGCAGTATTTGTTTCAATGATCTTAGTGTAAAGTTCAGGGCACTGCAGGAGACTGGCGCAAATATTCAGTTTTCTCACCCTGCATGTTAGAGGGTTCAAGAGAAAGCTCTGTGGGATGGCTAATCTGCTTTTCTGAACCAGTTAGGTATGTAGACGCTATTTGTAACCCCTGGTTGGAGAGTGCAGTCACTGGGGGGAACTACTTGCTGTTTGTATCCGACGTGGGACTAGGTATTAAAATCAGTATTGGAAGAGTTTGGTGGGAACCTGAATGCTCCTCTGCAAGACCAGCAAGTGAATGGAGACCTCACCCACTACACAGGTATTTTGCCTGCCCCCATGATCTCGGCCATCAGCAAGTGTGTTTATACTCTTATAAGAAGCTGGCATGTTCTGCATGGGCAGCCAGTACCGAAACTATTCCAGTGCTCGTGCCTGGTCCTGCCTGTTTGTGGCGGTCCATAGCTAGTGCATTTGTGCACTAGGATGCTGAAAGGCTCTGAGTCTGGACTGGTCCGACAGGCTCCTGCTTACAGATAAGAGCCTTGATCCTGTGGTTTTGGAGGTCAGGGAAAGGTTCCATTAAGTTTGGTGGGCTTGTGAAAAAAATCTCTTCTATTTCATGCTGTATTGAGTGTTTTTTCAAATGAAGACTTGGGTGCCTAACTGTCCAGTGTGAGACGTTTTATTAAAAGATTGGCTCAGAACTTTCTTCCTGTACTTCCTATTCTTTTTCCCAGGAAGACCACTTGCTATGACCAAAATCAATCACCATTTCAAGATTCCTGGCACACAGATGTAAAGACAAATCACTTTCTGTCATGCTGCTGTTACTGCAATTATGTGATGAAAAGGAGAACGCAATCCAAAATACAGAAGCCCCAAATCTTCAAATGCAAATGCCCTTGCAAATGAACCCTCTACACACACGGAGAGAAAAGATCCTGGCTTAGATTTACATGTAGCCTGGCTCTGATTCTAGGTATGAGAATGCTTACTGTAAGACCAAAATCAAATTATCTCTGTGTTCAGAAGATAGTTACCGTTAAATTCATCTCTGCACCATCTAATTCCATTTTCAGATTTTTGCGTCGTTTATCTTAACTAATGAAGGATGTTGACACAGCAGATCATGTGCAGAGAGGAACTCAACTTTACTGGCTTTAAAATGGTTGTCTTCAAAACACTTCTGGGCAGAATGACATGAATGGAATAATAAACCGGACTTCTAGCTGCAAATCCGTATTAGAAAGCTTTATGTTAGTGTTAAGGTATCAGGGTTGCATTGTGAAAGCACAGCAAAGATGCTAAGAGCATGAGAAAGGCTTTATTTTGTGAATATTTAATTCCTAATGAAAGAAAAGTAGCATAAGAAAGGAAGTGATTCTTTTTCATCATTTCAGACTGCATGTTAATGTCAGTATATCCAAGTGCATTTACAATGTGGTTTATTCTAAAAGTACCAATTTATTTGTACTACAGCATTATTTCAGTAGTTTTGTTTCAGGCTATTTTTATGTCAGGGAATCCAAATTAGGAATCTTGTGAAGTCTGAGATGTTTCTAGTAATTTACATAAGATTTTCTAATTCCTTCATGATTGTTCCAAGGGCTTTTATTTGATTTTATTTTGCAGATGATTAGACCTTGTTACAAATGTTTTCATTGGGACTGGTATGTAAGGCTGCCAGGGCAAGATACCACCTGGGTAATGTTGCTTACTTTGAGTGAAATGTAATGTACTCCTAGGACAACATGCCAGGACAAATAATTCAACCTTTCTATCACGAGTACCCAAAATGTGTCTGATGTGACACTTTGAAATCCATGAAACCAATTCAAAGGCAACTTCTTAACTGTGGCCATCCTCAGAAGAGTTTGCTGCTTGTTACAGCTCCTGTGTGTCATCCCACAAAGCCTGAAAGCTCAGGGAATCCTACAGTTGTACCTGCAGGAGCCAAAATGCTCTCCAGCTTCTGCTGTCACTCCTGCAGCAGGGTCTGCTCCAAATACTTTTCCTCCCTGGCACAGGCATCAAGCCCCAGGGAGGCAGCCCTTGCTCCAATGTACCCACCATTAAGTGCCGCCTTTTGAACAACACTCAGGACCTCCTGTTCTCTCCCATTGAAATCTCAGCTCTTCAGCAAACTTACATTTGGTGCTTTGCATCTGATAAATTTCTTCTTGGAAAACTGAATTCAGGATCACATAGAGATTACTCAGACTTTCCAAATGAAGTCAGTCATCTCCCATGTGTTAACTACATGAGGCTAGTCCACAATTAGTTTTTAACCTGGAAACAATAGAGATGAATATTCTCTTGAAAAAAACCTGGGGAGATTTACTTTAGTTTGGTTGTCGGGAATGGCTGGTACAGGGAGAATGTGAATTTGTTGTATTCATTATATTACATGTATATTATATTACAGGGAATGTATTCCAGCAGCAGTGTTACTGTACAGCTTTATACAATAGAAAATGTGAGCAATAGCACTTTCAGGACCTGTAAGAAAACCAAAGATAATGCATTCCTATCTTTCTATCAATATTTATGAGTCCCACACCAATAAGACCACCCTTTATTGGCAAATGCAGTTGTCTGGCTTGGCATCTGAGAAGCTTAAATGCTAACCAATCCGTGACTTTTTCTTCTTTCCTTAATACACAGAGGATTACCCTTGTGAAGGTCTACATAAATAGAAAATGTGATGGCTTTGCTTTAACTACACTAAGCCTGTCTCTTTTTTTTTTCCTGGCAACAGTTTTCAGCATCAGTGTTGCATCCATATTAAGTGTGAATTCCCTCGTGTAAATCCCATTAAGGTTAATAGAATTTTAGTTTTACTACTTAATAAATTTCAAAGTGGATTAACTTTTGAGAAATATGTAACCAGCCATAACACACAGAACACAATCCCCTATCAGCGTACATACACCATAGCTAAGGTATGGGTAGTGCTAATGGAGACATGATGAACAGCTTTGTATTACAAGTAAAGAAAATAGGATAGAATATTTTCAAGTTTGTAACTTAGCTAATATTTAAGTATTGTTTGTCTTTTATTGTTTGTTGCTTTCCTTTGTCACTTCTACTCATTTTGAAATTACATTCTACCAGCTTTTGTGCTTCTGGATTTAAAATAATAATGAGTGATTTGAGACACTGGTTGTCCAAGCTGTTAGATCATAATACAGTCTTATATACATGGGAATCACTGGACCCATTGTGGGAACTGGGCATTGAGAGAGGTGGTACATGTATTTCAAGAGGATCATAGAATCATATTTTAAGAGGATCCCATGACTTTACAACACGTACATAACTCTGTATGTATGAATTTGAAATTGGTTTATAGTATTAAGTGTAGCCTTCCTCTAAAATTACCGAATTTGTCTCTTAGGAGCTTTCAGAGACTTGAGTCACTCCCCATTGCCTTTTTCCAAGTGCTGTTACATTGGATTTGCCAACATTAAAATACACGCTGAAGGTAGAAGAAACGTTTTTTCATTGCTGGCAGGGAACATTCCTAACTTTTGGTCATTGGTGCTGCTCGGAAGTCAAGGTGAGGCTGTGTCTCCGTGGGCTGGCAGCCTTTCCCCTGACCCTCAGTGGAGCAATGCCATTCCTCATGGGTGAGGGCCAGCCCTCTCTTCTCAACCCCAAATTTAACTAACAAAAGTAGACAAAATTTCTAAGCTATCTAATGCTCACCCATCTCTGCATTTCTGCTAGAATTCTTTGCTTTTGCCCATTGTTCACATCCCTCTGCACATCTTGCTTTTATTTGTGCTGCTGGTGTGGTGAATTGGGAAATCTGCCTATGTATAACTGTAAATTGCAGCCAAGGTTGTGAAACAGCAGACTATCTGATTATTAGTTATATTCAGGAGACTGACCGAAAATGTCAGTACAGGTTTCCATATTTATTATCTCGGAGAATTGCATATCCAATAAGAATATGATTTTTTTTTTCTTTACATGCCAGCCGTGTAACTCTGCCTGTGGTCTGAAAGTCAAGCTGTCATCTTTGCTTTTAATGAATTTTTTGCAACAGAAACTTACATTACAATATTGCTGCTAACTTGAGCCAGCATAGGACTGAAGCTGTTTTTATAGCTCCATTGCCTCTGCAAAAAGCTCAAGTGAAAAAGGAAAGAAGTAAAAAAAAAAGAAACCCAAGAAATTAATTTGGTTATAAAAATAAATAATTATGATCCTAAGTAATTACAGGAACACCAGTGGTTTAAAGATAAAATGGCATGTCTTCATAGTCCTTTTTAATGGCTATAACTGTACTTTTAATGCCTAATGGCAGTAAATAGATGCAAGAGCATCCATCTAAACAGGCAAGGTGACATCCTTCTCTAATGCACATAATATCTTTAAAAATGAAAAGCAACTTGAAAATAATTCATTCATGCTAGCAAGAATTGGCTAGGAAGCTCATAAGAGGTATCACTCAAGGTTTCAGCCTATATAGCTTCCTTCTCATGGAGGGATCCAAGCTGACCCTGTTTGCTTTACCTTTCAGTGTTCCAGGTCATGCTTGATTTCACATTCAATTTCAGCAGTTTTCAGCAGCCAGCTATGCAAAATCTGAATACCTATACTTGAAATACTGTCTAAAAATGCTTTCCCTTAAGAAGCATTTGTAGTTCTTTGTTTTTCCTCTGTGACTAGAACCTGCAGTTAGATTTGCAGCTGACTGTGTGATAAAGTCATACAATTCTGCCTTTATTCAGTTCGAGGTAACTTTGTCGAGGGTGAGTTAGGCTGCTGTACAGCTGATGCTGACCATTGTAGCATGTATATTTGCTGCTGTACATTTAACACCAAGTGATATGTAATTTTTCTGTAGCTTAAAAAACAATAGTTGATAATTACCAGTTGCAAAAGGTTCCAGTATTATCCTAACTTTCAAGATGAGGAAACTGAGGCAGATAACCAAGACAATCTGTTACAGTGCACTACCACAGTCACAAAGTGTGTTCGAGGCATTTATCAAATGCAACAAACAGTTGCAGAAATTGATATGTCAAAACCAATTCACTTGAACAATCTGTTTTAGACTTTCCTAATTTTTTTGCCCACTGCAAAAATATTCAGTCTCAGTATCTCATCGCAATGTGTCATTCAGAAGTTGTAAAGTGGCTGCTTCTGCCGTGCAGTATACTTGTACGGCTTCGTGTGTGGACACTGCAAGTTAATTTTTAGGTAGCATGGATTTATCTTGGAAAGCTGACTTATGGCAGCTTTTTCTTTATCATCTGCTCTATAAGGATCTTGAGGAGTAGTTGTGGAGGATACTTTGTGTGGTCAGTTTTTGGTTGGTTTAACAACATGCTGGTTCTTGGTTGGTTTTTTTTTAACAAAGTACTTCTGGCGTTGTTTCCTGTACTTTCCACTACCCAGTCCCGCTTCTGACACATCTCAGTGCTGATGAGACTTTGGGAAGCCACAAGTACTCTATCCAACAAGGAGCGTTTTGATACGACAGTCTCCATGTGCAAAACCTGAAGAGACCAAGTACACCATGCAGAGGAAAAAATCAATTTCAATTGACTCTTCTTATTTGGGCTGTTCTCTAAACTGTCAAAGGTCCATTTTTTTCCTTTACTTGAGCAGAATAGTTAATAGCAAAGTTCAAATATGTATATTATTTAAATCTTTATTTGGTAATGGATTATTTTATACAGTTCAGCTCTATGGATATGGGTCTATTTTCCACAGATCCTGCCAAGAGAGTTTCCATTCTGGGGCTTCCTGCTTATTTCTTCCAGCTGCTTCTCTTTTTTATCCCTTCTGTTGTTATTCTCCTCCTGTCTCCTTGTTTTCACTACTGATGGAGGAGAGGCTTGGTTAGAGTTTGAAATCATAATATAAATGTTCTTGGCAATTGTTTCTTTCTATACTCTTTGTAATTATTCTCCAGTGATTCCAATTGTATTTTCCAGTTGCAGACCATCACCGAGGACTGCATTGCTCAGTCAGAATGTAAAGGTGCAAATAATCTTTGGAGAGTATTCATAAGGAACATGTTCGATATCGAGACGCAGCAGGAGTACACAGTGGCCAAAATGATGCTGGCTGTGTTGACCAGTGTGATGCAGGAAAGAAAACTCTTTAAACGGCTCTAGATTTACTGCCTAGCCCCTAAGCTACCCCACAAAGTCTTTCTGCAACAGAAACCCTCCTGCCAGTCTCACCCTGCAAGTTCACCATCAGAAATAATGGAATTTGTGGGACTTGTTGCCCCCACCTTCTCCAGTGGTGTGGTACTGATTAAACGCACGAAATGGGGGGTGTGCGTGCACATGTCTGTGTGCATCATTTGAATCCTCTGTTATATTAATGACAGATAGGTTTAAAAGAAAAAAGATCAAGTTGTTAGTCCAATGGCATTAATCCTAGTCTTGTCAGAAATGAATCGGTCCTCCTTCCTGCAAAACTAACAACCGGTGTGGAGGCAGTGAAGCGCCGTTTTCTCACATGTGAAAGTATTTGCAGAATGAAGTCCTTTGTTTGTTTGTTTGTTTGTCTCTGTGTGTGTGTTTGTTTTCTCTACTTTTGGAACATATTAGAAAGCATCCTGCTCTTGTTATTTCTTTTGAATAGTCTATTTTCTGTAGAAAGTAATAGGCACATGGTAAACTCCTATTCATCAAAACTGTGCCAAATATGTGCCATTTTAAAGCTAAATATATGTTATTTTATTTTACTTTAAAGCAAGCCAAAATACATACCAAGAACATAGCTCTGGATGGTGTTGGTCCTATTTTCAAATGAGTATTTACTGTGAGAGGCACTTCTGTGCAACAAGCTGAGCTGGTGAGGAGCTGCTTTGTGAATGCAGTACACAAAGCAGTATTTCTTCCTCCTCTTACTGTCAACATACCTTTTAATTGTAAAATTACGTATTTTTCTGCTCTTGGCGAAGCATGAGAATCATGTGAAGCATGACCTTGCGTGCCTAATGCAATCATACCTGGCTCCTTAGCACTCCCCTTTCGCTTGCATTTTAGGAGTGTTTCTCCAGGGGACACAAAGATTACAAAAAAGTGTTCAGTTTAGGGGAGGTAAAGAGGTAATACTTAGAAGCGTCTGCATCAACTCTTACATCCTTCTGTAGGTATGACTGGCTGATGTACAGGAGTGTAATTTCGGTCCCATTTTTCTTCCCTCTTGATGGGTGCTGAGTGTTTCCTCTTGTCATGTGCTGGTGATATTTTTCTTCCTTGGCTTGGTCAGGATGAGAAAAAATTCTTAAACAAGCTCTCCCATTCCACTAACATACACCGAAACCATGTCCCACTTCAGGCCAGAATAAATAAAATAGGGAGACTCCTGGAGTTACAGGACCACGTGGTAAATGCCTTCCTTTTCCATTATTTTGCTTTATAAAACATTAAAAATTTATTTCTCTTTTTGTAAAGATTGCATTTTACGTATCTGGCTCAACTTTTCTTTTTGTAAAAAATAGGAAATGTTACTGAGCAACTGTTAGCAAATGCTGAAACTAAAAAGCTGTATGTTATAGCGTGGCCAAATTAAGGATGTGTTATGAGGTTCATCTATTAAAAAAGAAAAAGTTTATAAAGAACAAACCAGCAGTAATTTCTCTTTGATTGCATGGAGAACAGTTCTACATGGCCTGCAGACTTACAGACTTAGGGGAATCCGGTAACTGAAACTAGGAATAATTTAGCAATTTCACACCTTACTTGGACACTTGAACTGAACTTTGCTTGCAAATGCAGCATGGTTCTGTAAACAGAGTGAGATCAAGTCGCTCTGGCTAATAATTTGCTTATTTAGAATACGAGCTTGGCCTCCTTGAAACAGTCTGAAAACTCATCCTGGGTTTTCTGAATAATCTCAGCTGGGAAAAGACATTTGTCCGTCTTCTCCCAAGAACGCAGAATTTGCAGTTTTGATGTTGAAATGTTATTGGCCTTTGTTGTCAAACTGCTAATTATTAAGCTTCTGATATACTTCTAATTAATAAATGTGGGGGTTTTTTTATTGCAGCATTTTCCCATCCAAAGTCAAAGAAAGCTGATTTTCAAGCGTCAGCTGCATAAGCAACTTCTTCAGTGAGAGAGTGAAAAAGGAAATCACCTCTCTGATCAAGATTTCTGGTGCCACTGCATGAAAAGTAGCTGTTGAAGTCTTCAGAAATCAAGTTCCAGTGCAGAGACACTGTTTTGCAGGAAAAGACTATTACATCTGAGAGTAAGCAGGACACAAGACTCCTTCATGTTGAAGACCTCCTGAACAAGGACATAAAAATAAATGTGAAAATCCAGCAGGGTACATAATCTTAGACCATTTTTTAAAACATACGTATCAATTTGCATGTGGTACAGTCAATCACTGTGCAATGTACATAATGGGTTCAAAGATCAAAGCACTAGCACATAGTCAATAAGAAAATTGTAAAATTGAGCCAACCAGTAACCTTCCTAGGACAGCATATAAGCCAGTGGTTTTCTTTTTTAGGTCATTTTTCTTAAACCTGTATAAGGGACAAATGTTTATTCTGACAGTCTTCCTGTAAATGGAGAGGCAACATCCTTCTGTCAAAATTTAGTAAATAATTCAGAGTTTGGGACCTAAAGAGTAAATGGCACTTCTAATTTTTCTCAGTGGGTACAGTGGTACCTCTGTCCCTGAAAGTGGATAAATCTGTTGTGCAGTGTGGAGGCAAGTATTGAGGACTGCAAGCAGGGCTTATTTCTTTTGTTCTGTAAGCACAGCTGACAACTGATGCAAAAAAATCATTAAGGGATATTATTTTCACAGTTTTCTTCCTCATTGCCACACAGGCACACCAGCAGCTGGTTCAGCATCTAGCCCACCTGGAGGTGAGAGGTAACGGGGACCCTCTAAAATAGATGTGCTGCTTAGGCAAAAGTGTCCATCTGCTGCCAGCTGATGTCCTTTAGGACTTTCCAACTGTCCATTCCCAGCTGTTCGCGCCCCTTCTGCCAAAACAAGGTGCCTAAGCATCTGGCAGAAGGGAGTCAATTGATTATAATTTCTGAGATTAAAAATGACCTACCAGGTTATCAGTTAACCACCCTCCTGCTGATTCATTTGAAGGCGTGAGCGTGTTGCATATGAACAACGGATGCTGCAGCTTTGAGGGTAACTTGAGTGCACAGGAAAATTTGGAGAATAGTTGAAGCATTTACTGCTGCTGCTGTGCATGGATTCTGCCTGCTTTCTGTCAGTCAAAGTAGTAGGGTAATTGGAAGGCTTCTTCTCTGCTTCATTCCCTTTAACACAGATGTAAAAAATAATCTTCTGAATAGGGGACTGGGGGGGACGTGTACTCTGCTGCTGTGGAACACATACTCTGGCTCTGTCCCGCTACTAGAAGGAGGGTACATGTGTTCCCCTTTGCCTATTTCAATCTTTTCCAATCTTTTTATTATTATTATTTTATATTATTTCTTTTTTCCTATATTTTTTTATTATTAACTAGAATTTTCTATTATTATATTCCTATTATTTTCTAAAAATTCCTCTGCCATGCTCTTGACGTTGTAAATAATGCCTTCCAATAGTGAAGACCCTAAGTAATGTAACTCACATTAACCTGAATAGTTTACTCTCCCTCATCCTCTCCAGACAGCAGGTGCATGTCCGTCATCTGTTACTGCTGCCAGACCTTTGGGAACAGTTCACCACTGGTTCCACTACTCCTCCACTTGCCATAGCACCTAGGTTCAAAACCGCCTAAAGGACTGAACCCTGTTATGCAGCCCACAGCAGGCTAGTCACCTCCCTCTGCCTTGTCAAGCTGGATTTGTTCCAGCTGTGAATCCATTAGCATCCACTATTAGGAGCGGCATCCAGGTTACCCTTGGCAGGTGGCTGCCCTCTCATCCCACTCCTTCCAGCCCCAGGGGACAGTGTGGCTGTTTGTCCAGCTGTGTTGGGGCTCCCACCCCTCTGCCTTGCCTAGCCCAGGTGCTGTGGTGCTGAAGGGGTCAGACCCCCACCCCCAAATCCAAACCTTGCTGGCTGTTCTACACTAAATGCGGTGACTTGCACTACCGATGAATGTGGCCAGGGCATTTTTCTATGAAATTTACAGTTGTTTTGATATTTATTGATACCAGCTTGTTCTACGTGCCTCTTTGGAGGAATAAACTTGCATTTAGTGGAATGGCAATATGTCGCTCCAGATCTGCAAAAGACAGTGTAAGGTCAGTGAAGAGAAGCCTTCACTTTCCAATAGTTGGTTTCTGTGTATAAATTGGCACTTGATGCTCATCAAAGAACAAGAAATATTGGATATGCTTTAAATGTCCATTGTATTTTTGAGCCAACTACCTGATGGAAGTCATCACTTATATGTAAATGAACTGTCAATGGCTTGCCTCCGTTGGCAGTCGCTGGACTGTGAAGGGTATGTCTTAATAAGAACCAAAGCTCTTCACAGACTTTGATTTACTGGAAATAAAATAGGAAAGTCCTCTGAGACTACAAAGGACACTTGTTTCAGATAAAATGTCTAGACAGTAGCAATATATTTGGGGCTTTTATTATAGCAAAACTGCAAATTAGAATAGAGTGCTGAGAAAGTTCCTACGACCCAGCTGAGTTCAAAAACACTGTTTCAGACTGATCCTTGAAACACTTACACTGAAATTAAGTTCATGAGCATTCAAAAAGTGAAAGAAAAGATGTGCAAGGTCAACGTTCAGGTTTGCTAGAACTCTAGAGCTGCCCAGACTTTACATTTGCTCTGACAAGGAGGTTTGCAATTCAGCTGTGATTTAAATTGGTTAAAATAAACACAAATCACGCGTTGTGTTTCACTGCATTAGATAAGTCTGCTTTACAGTCTGTTCTTGTATGATGGCTTTTTTTCTTTGATTTTTGAAAAGAAAACACAGAAGAGAGATTAATTCTGTGAAATGTTACGTTTTGGGGAAGAAACAAATCAAAATGAAACTGAAGCATACTTTGGCTAAGACATGTCTGTCTCTTATTTTAAGGAAGGCAAATTATATGGCATTTCTGATAAAGATGTGGAAATTTCAGATCATCCAGTTTACCTGAAAACTGTTATTGTTACTAAGATTGTTATTTTATTATTATCAGCAGCAGCAGTTTTTGACAATCCAGAATTTTTGGAAGCTTTACTGAATTAAAAAAAACATATGATTGGGGTGAACCTATGCCTCTTATCACAGTCTACGTAACCTGGGTTCATTTTTGCCCAAGAGAATTTACACATCAAATACAAATACTGTATGTGAGAGCTTGGGTACTTAAATTAGAATCTTGGTCGCCTGTATGGCTGATGGAGAATCCAGAAGGCAACGCAGTGAAGCATCAATTTCCAGTACCAGAGTGCTCTGAATCATCTTCCGTGTGATTTATCACAGCTTTCCAGGAATCATCCTGCACTCCTGATCACCTCCTTTTCCACCTGTACAGAGATCAAATGGAGACACATGGTGGTGCACCCTACCAGCATTTCTTCTCAGCTGCCATCTTTGGTATTGGAAACTCTGGCTTTGGAAGAAGCACATTAGCCATTAATTTCCAGAGAATTAATGCATTCATAGTCGTGCTTCCACATAACTGAAACAACAGCTCTGGGTGGTGTGAACTACTTAGGAATCTATGTGACAGGTTGCATCAGATAATTAAAAAAAATCAATTTTGTTAGCTGACACTTTTTTCACAATGGGTTTATGATGCTTGGTGGAGCGTACCTTGTCAGTGACATGGCTCTCAAAGCAGAGATTTGTGTGGTGCTCTCAGTCTTTGAGTGCTCGTTCTGAAGTGAAAGGTCAAGGTGGGATTCAGACAGAAGGCTGAATAATTATTGCTGACCGGAATGAGATAATCCATTTGCCATTACCGTCCAAATATAAAACCAGAAATAGTTTAAGAGGATCAGGATGAGTCTGCAAGCAATCTGAAATCTTATCTCTGAGAGGTATGAAAAGCCCCTTCCAATTCAGTAGGCTGCTAACCCTGAAAGCTGAACAGTAGCAACTTGTTGTCCTTTTGAGTGCATAGAAATCTAGATTCAGCTCAATGCTTATGTACCTAGGTAGTCTATTAAATGATGGTGGTCTATGGTTTTAGTTCCACTGTAAAATTAATATAAGGCCTAAGGTTAAATGGTACACATTGTCAGCATGATGACTGCATTAGCTGTAGCTGTTCCAAAAATAAAATTTATTTGATAGTAACTGAATTTCTACATAGTCCAACAGATGAGTCATCAGATAATGTCCACAGAGATCAATTTTATTCATACTTTCAGAAGATTAATATTCACTGTTTTCTAAATCTAAGGGTATGCATAACAACAGACTGAATTAAGTCTAAGAAATGTAAATGGATAATCGGAATGTCTTCTGGGGCTTCCTACTGATTCAATATTTGATTCTCTGATCATAGGCACAGTGTGCCATGTTCTCTTTTATCCTGTCATATAGCTGGTAAATACCATTACAAATACAAAATCAACGGACTCAATCCCATACAAGTATAATTTTATGCAAATCGTAGTAGGTTGTCTACAGACTCCTCAAGAAGGCTTTGTACCCCATCTATCCTGGCATGTAGTCCTTCAGATATTTGACAAGACACTGTTGTCAGAGTGTACAAATCATGGAAAATACACATGCAATATTAGAAAATCAAGGCTACAAACCACAAAGAAACCAGATTTAGAACATTATCTTTAAATGAGCAAAGGGCATGCAATATTCCCACCTATGTCTTCCTTGTTTTGAAGTATGTGATTCAAACATTGTCTGTCATCACAGAAATCATGAAAAGGGCTGTTTTCCCCAGTTCCCTGATATTATACCTATAAGCAGGACAGTGTTGTAGTAGCTTCACTGCCTGAAGCATTATCTGGAACATCTACTTCACATTCAAGTGCGTGCTATATTTAGAACCTATTTTTATGCTGCCTAAAGTATACAGTACACTAGACCTTAATGTACCCTCTAACTACAGACATGGGCACAGAAGATGTAGGCTAAAAATAGCTATTACTCTAGAAGCAATAATTTGTTTGAAAGCCATCACCTGAATTCCCAAGCAGTCGTGAATGATTAGGACTCGCTTATCTTCTCTGCTGGAGAGAAACCTCCTCAGCAGATCCTCTTTTGCAGTTTGCAAATTTGAAATTTGCACACAAAAAAAATAATAGAAAAAGTTGGGAAAATTTCAGCATGCCATTAACTCCTGCATGAGGACAAAGTACTATTTATGAATCCCTCTCAGCAATAGTTACTTTTCAGTGCTTTATTTTCTCCATTGGGAATAAGGTAATTATCAGTAGGAATAGCAATGAGGAAGAAAAATAAAATTGTTTATTATTGGACAAATCAGGCCCAGCAAGATGAAGGCCAAATTATTTTTTGCTTGTCTGAGTTTGATTTTTAGTCAGTCTGGATGTGTTTTTTGTTTAGCAGAGAACTTCGGTGAGGAGTATGTTATTTTATGGCTGAGGCCAATAGAAAGTCATTGGCATAATAAAACTGCAGATTTTACAATTTCAACGCAGCTGCTCTGTGACTTTTAAGCAACTGTGAAATCACATTGTTTAAACTGTGTTTATAAGGACTGATGCCTGGACTCATCATTTTTCTTCCTTTTTTCTGGAGAAGTCAACAGAAATCCATCAGATCAACAACTGGTATTACAGCCTAACCATTTTAGTGAGTGTTCACAAACCTCCATTTAGAAATAACCACCTGGTCATTCTGTGTTATGCTCATGTATGATAAATGAACATGATATTACCAGTATCATCAATGAATTCGCTAAGACTAATTCACCAGTGAAAATCTGTTTGTTTAATGACAAACACACTTCTTTGGATGACATGCTGATTACATGCAACGCCCTGAGCAAACTGGTATTTCGATTGTTTTTACAACCCTTTTATGACTTCTTAAACTGCAGCAGTTGGTAGTATTTGGACATACTGTTACACTGCATTTTCAAGAGCATATATACCCCATTTATAGGAATTGTTGCTTACTTCTCATGGACCAAATTCTTTGCAGTGAAAGGTGAATTCTGGACCTCAGCCTTCCTGCCCTGAGCCTGTGATCACGTGAACATCCAGAAATGTGAGTATTTACACAAGTGATAGCTACATGTTTTTTTTTCTGAAATCCCAACACTTAAGTAAATTTACTTGTTTAGCAGATTAGGACTTAAAGCTAGATTTTAGGTCTACAACCCGAAACATTGTATGTCAAAGTTGAATCCGCTCTTCTTGACAACAAGGCTTCCATGTCTGGCAGCTCTCGATGAATTAAGTGAGTCCTGAGGGTTCAGCCTGCTGCCTTGCATCCACAGATGAGTCAGGCCTCACTCCTACAGCTGTGGATGCAGCTGGGCAAAGATGGATGCTTGCAAGAAAAAGGGGCAAGTAATGTGGGGACGGGAGATGTGAAGCCAGCAAGTTTTGTGTGGTTGCCAGAAGAATGTTGACAAGGAATAGCTTGTCTAGAGTAAATGTCACTATTAAGTTATAGGGTAGGAGCTAATTCTTGTGGTGATTGACCCTTAAGATTGAGAAGACCAATAGGTCAAGAGTCCTGTAGAAAAATGGAAATTTCGTTCAGAGGTTTCTGTGTATTTAGTATGGCTTTTGAGCTTTGCTGAGAGCCTCAAAGAAGCAGCCCAGCAGCTGCTGCCCTGAAAGAAGAAAAAGATGTAGAGGAGACTGAAGAGACAGGGAAAATGTGACAGAGCATTTGAACTGGAGACAGAAAGTTTGGGATATATTTGAAAATGGACATAGACTTCAGAAAAACTAGAAAAAAGACTGCATACACCTCTATTAGTGTTTTCTGGGATAAAAAGTGCTGAGGATATCATCAGGATGGTGTACATAAATCATATGGTAAACACAATGGGTGAAGCTAGAAACTGAGAGCTCAAATGGAAGAAAATGTATAGCAAATTTTTAACTGTTTCTTATGACTTAAAAATCGGTAGAAAGGAATAAAATTATCCTTTTATCTTCAGTAGATTAACTCAGTTTATTTTACCCATTTCCAAGGGTCAAATCTTTTTATTTACACAAGTTTTACTCACAGGTGGTTTGTAGGTGTCAGTGGAGTTATTCTAACTCTTACAGATGTAAAGAAAAATTAGTTTATCCCCACAGGATTTTTGGTTTTTCATGTTACAGCCCATGTGGGGCATGAGCCAGAAGTACAGTCCCATGTTCTCAGACAGGTAAGTAGCCACACTGAAATAACTGTACATCACAGGACCAGCTCTCAAGGTTACACCCACCCTAAAGTTATCACAGCAAAAATGCTTTTACCTGCTCATCAGCCTCACGTGTAGGTGTTGTACATGGTAGCCTAATGCCTAATCCACAGAAAGGATGTGTACTCCCAAGATGTTATTCCTTTGCAATACAAGGTATTTCCAGAGTGTGCATGTGGAAATCAATAAAGGCAAATTTTAGATGAGTCATGTATGCATAGATGTTCCTCTGGATGTAGGAAAGCGTTTGGAGCTGTAGAGTCATCCTTGGCTTTTATTAATAATACCATCTCTCTGGTATTAATATGGTCATCAGTAGTAGCTAGTTATTCCTATACTTGGATTTGAATGATGTGTCTTGCACACTTAAAGAGAGAAGAGGGAAATTGTTGCCATTTTCCCTGCATACAGTGCTCCTGCACAACTGAAGGGAGACATCATTTAGCCTGCAGTGCATAAAAGGAGTGGGTTAATGCATGAAATATACTGGTTAGATAAAACCTCAGCTCAAGTCTGATATCTTTTTTAATATGCATACAAAAATAATAACTCGGGGATTCAGCTTCTGTTTTGTTTTTCCACTGCACAAAGAAAACAAAAGTGCATCTGTTGCTAGTCTTTCTCACTCATTTCTTTGCCATCTCAAATGAAGATGAATTGCTTATGCTTGTCCCTTGAACAATAACACTGCTCAGATATATAAACTGGGATCTCCTACTGACAGGTTTTAATTGTGGGATGAGTCAAGTTGGCATTTACCTACAAAGTTCATACATGCAAAGACTCTAGTGTCACACTCTGCCTATACTGCATTATAAAACCAGGAAGCTGAATTTCACAAATGTAGTGAAGAAAAGGTGAGGCATTTGCAGTGAGCCTGGAAATTCAAGCACCATTAAAAAACTTCCCAGCAGAGCATGTAACAAAAGCATATTAGGCTCCCTTGCAAAGAAGGAAAGAGAAGGCTGTATCCAACGGGCACGTCAGGAACAATCCCCTGGGTCCATGCATAACGGTAGGAGAGAAGGGAGGAGGTGGTTGGGAGCAAAGAACCCAGTAAATTCACAAACTGGAACGATCAGAGCACCATGCTGCTTCCTGAAAAGAGAATCTGTTTGAAGTGGATGTTTTCCCAGAGGTTTTAGCAGAATTCGGGAACCAAATTATATACGTACAATTCTAAAACCAGGACCATGGCTAATGTTTAGCATGTTTTTAATATATAGGAATGTATTTTTTGATAGCCAGAGAATGAACAAAATAGTGAGTGAATGTGGTACTGAATTACTACTCCTGAGGACAGAATTCATCCCTGTTAATACATACTTATGCGTGCTACAAAAGTATGAAAACAAAATTATTCAAGAAATCCTGCGTCTCCATCCATGTCCTTCAAGGCTGCCACCTTGCTACACCATAGACATCAAACAGCAAAACATCTGGGCAGCCCCAGAACTGGGGTCAAGAGAAAAGCACAGGAGGAGATACCTATAGTATACTTGAAACTTGAGAAGAGGGGACAAAGTAATCTGTTGGCTTTCTGGTCTTGATGGAACACCTATGTCTCTCTAACCTTCTTGCAATCTCTAATGTCCTGTATGCACAATGTGATGCTCAATCTGTAAATTATCTGTAAGCCTAAAAGCTTTGACATAGTGGCATGAATAACTGTAATTATTGGCAGAAAGAGTTCCTCCAAAATTATAGGAGCAATGTAGAAATCACCCATTTACTGCTGATCTGGGACACAAGCAAATGAGTTTATACCTTCTGCTCACATTCTAACCTACTGGCTGCAAATGTACCCCAATTTAAACACATTTGAATTGTACTGGGTTCTTGCAAAGGTAGCAAAAATTATTCTGGTCTTGGCTTGATGCCATGAAATATAATAGATTTTTGCAGTACCTTGATATTATGTAACTGACACACAGTACAGCACACACAAAAGGCAAATATCAAGTTTACTGTGCTCTACAAAATGACATTCGAGAGACCCAGTGAGATATCAGCATGGTGGGTTAGGATGGGGCGGCACAGCAGGGACTTATTTCTGAGTGGTTAAGGAGCACCTTTAAACCTACCTACTAAAATGAGAATGGATTCCTATTTCTTTCCTCTCTCTTCAGCAGAAACAAAGAAATCAGTAAGTAGGAAGTTCTGAGACTGCAAGGCTATAAAAAGCAAGAGCCTTAATTTTCCAGCAGAAGTGAGAATCTGGTAAAATTTGCATACTTTGCTTTGAGTCTGCAGAACATGACATGCATGTTGCTTTCCACCAAACAAAGAGAAGGTGGTGCTTTATTAATGGGAATTGGGCTGCTTTTGTTTCTTCCTGGCTTCTCCATTTGCTTTATTCTTTTTCAAAAACTTGGGGCAAGAATTGGAGAACAGCACTGATGTAATAAAAAAAATGTACATTTCAGAAAACAATAGAAGCAAATACACATTTAAAATCAGGGGAATACTTGATAGTCTAGGTATTTATAATTGAAAGCTGTTCAGAAAGGAATTACTTTTTTGTTCACACTAAATTGTTCTAATCCCAAGACAAAAATCTTCCTGGATTCCAGGAACTAATAAATCCATCAATCAGCAACGAAGGGATAAAAGCACCTGAAATTGCCAATAGGAAATAAAAGATAATAACAAGAACCCTCTGTTGAAAATAAATGTTTGTCGAATGTAGAAAGGTAAAATTGGTATTACAGAAAGCAGTGTCCAAAATATATCCCTCTATTTTTTTTTGTCTTTTTCTTTTTCTTTTTCTTTTTTTTTTTTAACTAAAGCAGGTCACAGAGTCCTCTTTTACCATGGATTTCTGAGCTCTGATTGTTTTGTATAATGTCTTAACAATCCTTTCATGAAGTTTTGATGGGTCCATTTGAAAAAATTATCCCCGCAGTTTGGCTGAATTTTAATTCATGAACTAAAACCCATCTGATTTTGCAGCAAAAGTATCTGAAAGTGGATACAGTGCTGTTCTTTCATTGATATCACATTAGCTTTTGGAGCTAATCCAGACTCAATGGAGGTTTACATGCAAACCTGACTCACTATGGATCTTCCACTCACATCTGATCTGCTTCCAGATCTGATGTCAATGGAAGCACTGTCTATGCCGTGCTGCCACTATCCAGCTTGGCCTCCCTCCAGAAGCTTAATGTTTTTCTTCAGTTGCATCAGTGCCTCTGAGCAAAAAAGAGAATGACATCCGTATGTTTTAAGATTAAAGCCGAGTCAACATTTCAAGTGAAAAATTGTGTGCGTTTGTAGACGTACAGTAACATGATGAAAGAGAAAATTTCTTGAAATAACAGTTCTGGTCTCAAAGCTGCTGAGGCCATTTTGTGTGTTACGTTTTCTTGAAAGAGATCAACAGAAAGATACATGTAGATCACCATGGTTTTCTTTTGGCAGCTGAATTTTGAACCATATAATTTACTGCGTTGTTTTTTTTTTTTAATCAAAGAGGATTTGGCAATAAATGTGTTGATAAACTCCCAAGTGAAAGAGCAGTTAACTCAGAAAGCTGACGAAGAGAGCTAGGAGGCAATTGCTGCCCATGAACAGAGCTCAAAGGTGTTTCCTGAGAAGTTTGTATTCTTGCAGTTGCATAACGCAACAAATGCCAATAGATCCCAAACAGTATGAGTCACTTGCATGCACAGGCAGACCAGACTGGCATTTTAAAGTTATTTATTGAAAAATTCTTCAAACTCTTCCACAAACTTTAGCATTAAACGTACCACTCTGAAGGGTTTTATTTTACCTAAACGTGCTCCTGCAAGCCAGCGCTGCACTGGCCGTGCCTGGACACCTCTGCCACAGGGCATCATACAAGCTAATGTTCCCTTGGGCATACAGAGGACTGTGCTAGGGAGCCAGTGCTCTCTCCACCATGTAAAAACGTCATGGACAGCAAGAAAGTAGTTATAAATGTATTCTGGAGGGGGTAGTTTAACTTGCAGTCTGGTAGGACCACATACTCATACCTTACTCCAGGCTAAGCAGGAACTTACTGGAGACACAGTGTCAACACTCAGTTCATTTTGTCTTAAGTGTCTTATATACTAGTGTTATTCTTCCAAAAGCATGATGCCCTCCAAATATGCTTTGTAGTAAGTCATGAAGGAGCTGAAAGGCTGAAAAGGACCGTGTAGGGTTACTCCAAGAGGTGTTTTTTTTTAAAATAGCATACCTTTTTTTTTCTTTCAGTGAGAGTGAGATGGGAAATAATTGGTCCTTATCAGGTTTCTTTACTTGTTAAAAACAATTTCTGAAGCTGTTCCCATACATTAGCAGGTAAAGTGAGTTAAATTCTTGGATCTCTACAAGATTAAGATGACTTCAGCTCCTGTTTGCTATTGAAACTTAACAGATGGGTCTAAGCAACACCTAGTCAGATAAACACAACCCTGAATTTAGCTCACCTGTGTCACTTGAGTAAAAATATTATTACAGTTGTTTGAACTGTTTGTTAGTTTCTTTGAGTCTTAATTCACAAAATCACCACCAAACACCATATCCTGAGCATTTGTAATACACCAAGCTGCTTTGTAATGTGTAATAAGGAGCAAAACATGCAGTATTCTGCAAGGGCGGTCACTTTGGAAATAACCAAAGCAGCTCAGGATAGGTGCCTATGTGCTGCTTCACCCCAAAACCTGGTGGAAGTGTTGAGGGACTGAAGCAAATGCAGAGCGTGCCGACATTTGCCTCATCTTCTCCATGGTGGGAAGGGGAAGAGCCATGGGGTGCTGAGCTGGGAAAACACAAGAAAATGGCATCTGCCACCACTGCTACAATGCGCCTCTGCCTTCTGGTCCCTCTGCAGGCATGTTCAAGTGCACTTCGCAGATATTTTTCATAGCTTTCTAAAGCATTTTCTTACACTGCTGTGTAGAAAAGCCACACATGAGAGATCTTTTTTTTATTAAATCTAAACATAAAAAGAAAATTTCACAAATCTGTTGGTCTGGCTGTTTCCCAGTCATATGTCATCTGAATTACATTACCACAATATTCCAGACGTTAAATTAAAGACAGTAGGAACAAGTATAGTTGACATGTGTGCAAAATTTAAAACGAAGGAACTTCCAGTGGTTTCTTTAATCCCAGCCAAATTATGGCTTTTACCACACTCTTCCTTCTATAATGCCAAATTTTTTTTTCCTCCCGCTCTCAAACACATTCACAAGATCACAACCATGCAGCTGCAAGGCGTCCTGTGCTGTTCCTGTGTGGGCTGGCCGTGCCGGCAGTCACACCGGGGAGAGGGTGCCAGCTCATCTCTGAAGGGACACTGCCCTGGATTCCTTGCTTTTTGGTATCACCAGGTATGAGCAGTGTCAGGAAGAGGTTCTCTCTGGTGTGCCAGGCATACCTGTTATACCTTTTTTAGCTCAACACCGGGAAGAAATCAGTAAGAGTTAAATTTCCTTGCTGGGAGGAGTGTGCCGCACTGGAACATGGTATCCAGGGAGACTGAAACCTTCATCCTCCTCTCCTCCTCGGGGGTTTTAAGACTTGCCTTGGCACAGCCATGGCTGACCTGAGCTAGTGCGACAGACAGGGGCTTGGACTAGATCACCTCCCAGGTGCCCCTTGGACATTTTTGATAGTCACTGCTCTACCACTGGGGAAATGGGCAATGGCCGCTGCTAGTGGCAGAGCAATGATTAGATAATTGTAGCTATGACTTGTGACAATCTGTCCACCGTGACATGGAGTAGATCTTCTTTTTCTCCTCTTCTTAGGTTGAAAGATGTTAATGGCTTCTAGTAAACATGTCTACTGAGCAGTCAAAGATGTGGTGAAAGTGAATAAGCAACCCTTCGTTCAGGGCAACTAAATGCCCTGATGGGCAGTGGTAGGAGAAAGCCACAGCTCAAGGCGATGCCTGCTGTGGTCAGACCAATTAGAAGCGAAATCACATGCACACGCTTGTGTGGAGGAGAAAGAGAGAGAAACAACACAGCTACTCGGCTGAGGCTGGCATGCTCCTGCCCTAAATCGGTGGGGCAGGCAAAGGCTGCCCACCCCAGTACTGCAGGTTCCCCTCAGCTCCTGCCTTCGATGCCCAACACCATCCCTGGGGATCCTCTGCACTGTGCCTGTGCCACGGGCCGGCCCACATGGGAGCACATCAAGATGCCTTGCGATTGCCTGCATCGCCTTGTTTTCCTCTGTGTTTGTTCAGCTGTGAGTATATTTGGAAACACATTGGTTGGTGGATGGGTTGGTTTGACACTGCAGAAGGAAGAGTGTGGTAAAGGCACTGTGTTTTCCACATTATCTGATTGATACCATTCTTCTTTCCTCCTAATAGAAGCAATCCGCTATGGCCTTGAGATTGCCTTAACCACATAGGCCAGAAAAAAGATGGAAAAATATTCCATTTTGGCTTGGTATATCTAAACTTAAATAGTGTTTTCTGTGGTGTTGATCAGGCAAAGGTAAATACAATGTTGTGTATTGCCTCAGAATAAACATCATTCCTCTACCTTTAACATTTCCATCAAGAACTATTTTGGTGTGGAAAAGCTGGGATTTTGCGTGTTCTTTTCCCAAGGGGGAGAGGAGTAAAATAACTTGAGAAAACATTGATGCTTTCTACCACAATGAAATGAATACTTTGCATAGAAAAATATCTCAATGTTAGTAGAAATAAACTTTTAATTTTCTGCTCTAAATATCAGTTCAATATACTTCACTTTTTGTTATATTTGGAGACTCTGAGGTACAGAAATGAAAGCTGGGAGTATACTTTGCTGTTTTTAAAACTTGAAACCATGTTCTGCAATGTGGGCTTAGAAGAGATGGCTTACAAAGATTGCACATTGCAATGAGAGCAAGGGGAACCATGTCTTAATCTGATTTTTACAGAGCACCAATGGTCCAGTGATGTATCCCTCTGTGTCATCACTCTGACTTCAATGTCATTAAGGTTGTACAATCCGTTAAGCAGTGGATAATCAAGGGAAAGTAGGATCTTCTCTCAAACTTCTCTCAAACTTCTGGGCAGAGTTCTGTTTCCTATGGGTTCATTATCCCTTTGATGTGAAAATTTAGTTAGGAACTCGGTTTCTCAGGTTGCAAGGTAAGGTGGTTGGATATGGTCCCTGGGACAGGGAGGTGACACCAGCTTGTGGAGGCCAAGCAGACCATGAGGAGGACCCTGGCATATAGTGGCTGAAGCACCAGCCTCAATTCTTCCCCATCTGCCCAGTCCGCACATTTGTAAGTGAAACCAGGACGAGATACTGGTGCTCTAGCAACTACCACACTGACCGTGGTGTATGTTGCACCTTGTTTGTCAGGCAGAATGTAACTGTTGGTCCTCTTGCTCTTAGCTTGGAAAGGAAGTCATGAGACCTCCCTTCTGCTGGGCTTCAAGCAAAAAGTAGGAATTAAAGCATGTATAAGACTCCACCACGTCTATTATTTGTTTGTTAGGTGCTGGCAACCTGCTTACAACACTGCAAGGCAGAAATGTGAATTGCAACTATCCCATGTTACATCTTTGCTTTATGGACCAGATCTCAACTTGACACCTGCACAGGCCAAGAGAGTTCTAATGAAGTGTGAAGGGAATCTCCTATGAGTAAGTCTGTGCATACTGTTCTCTCTGAGGGATCAGAGAGGAGGGAATGATATGTGATGTTTTATTTCTATTTCCTTGTTCTTTTTCATTTACTTGCTATTCAATTACGATTTTTAAACAGCTACAAACAATGAGATACAAATACAAAGTCCAACTGTTTTTAACATCAACCAGATATCCGATATCTTCTTGGCAATCTGGCATCCAGAAATCAATGAATAAATTGCCATCATCCAGTGAATAAAATAGTCATCTGAATTAGTAGAGCACAGATGTGCCCTTTCACTTCACTAACATGTACTGTACACAGAATACCTTAAACATGATGCAGTTCCATGTTTCGTAATACATGCTTTTCATGCTTTTTTGTGAAACAACATGTGTCCAGTTGTGATTGTTTGAAGGTACTGCTATAAACTTTGTGGCTATTATTATGTCTGTTGCAGTTGGCTAGTCATTCTAGAAAACAGTTTTCCCCTGCTAGTAGAAGAGATCACTTTAATATAAATTAGCTCAATAAAAATATTTATTAAGACAACAGTCAACAATCTGCTCCTCCTAGCATGTATCTTGTACAGTATTAGAGTGAAAGCACATATTATCATGTTACTAAAAAGAAAAGTACTGAAATAAAAAGATTTATAATAGAATAACAGTAAACAATCTGCTCAATCAGGCATCCTAACTACTTAGGTGTGTAATTATAGAAATGACACAATGTTTATGCAAGTGTCTTCAGAATAACAATAAAGTGCAATGTGTTTTCTACCAAGCAAGATGTACTTAAATATCCTAGAAGCCCAGCAGGGTTACTCACATGACAACAAAGGAGTAAACAGGGAGAGGCATTCCCTAATGCACAGTCAAAAGGGCATAAAGGCAAAGCTATGGAATATGAGGTTTCATTGGCGTCTGAAAGGTTAGTGCTTGGTCTCGTTTTTCTTTTGCTGTGTTTCAAGTATTTGTGCAGAAGGGGTGGGCAGTGTAAACAGAGCTTAAAGCTGTGACACTCAAAGCTCTCCACTGTGCCAGGTGAATAAGTTGAAAAGCTGGGAGGATGCCTGTTTGCATTTAATGCTTGTGCATGTCTTGCTTTGACACTGTCTCTGTTCCACTTTTTATTTCTTGTTTGCTCCTGGTCCAAGAAAGAAATCTAACCTCAGTGTCTTACTCCTAGATATCTCTCCTAATCACTCAACTTACAGAGCAAATTCATCCTCTTTGCATCAAATTCTTACTCTTTATAGACCTCTTTCATCTCTAATCTTCCCACTGTGACAGGAAAATGTGCCTCGCAGCAGTGCCTTATGATGTCAGAATGAGAGGCTTCTGGCTGGATGAGCAAAAGTGTGTTTAAAAGGCAATTTTAAATGTACAAGTTCTGACTGCATAGTCATCATCGGCCTCAAAAAAGAAGGGAGAGGCCTCTGTGTAGCTTGACCTGCAGTTTCCTTTCTGCAGCCTCTAAACTAATACAGAGGAGAAAATACTGCTGATTTGGGGGGTGGCCTTCTGCACCTACTCTCTGCAGGAGCTCATGATGGCAGAGCGTCAGTCCCTGGAGTGCTGGGTCCTCACTGTTTGTGACCAGCCTGTTTTCTGTGGCATTTCAGCAGATCTGAAACTGACCAACTGATTTAATATAATAGTCAAAATAATTTGTCATGGTATTTGGGTCACATTAGTAGCCTGCTCCCAGTCCAGTTGTTTTCTTGCAGTACAGTGGCATGTTTAACACTCCTGTTTGTGGTGTTTTCACAGCTGAAAACCCACTTTCTCAAGATGCTGGTCAGCAGGATGCAGGAGAAACAGCACATCTTTTGGCTGCATCCCACTCATAACTGACTGGTAGACGTTGCCTTACAGCCTTATCCTGGGGTGGCCCAAGGTGACCTCCTAGCAGTGCTAGTAAAACTGAATTGGGTTGCCTCAAGGGTGCACAAAGATTTTGGCCACTGTTGCCATAGGTGGAAGTGGAAGATGGGATCTAGGGTCAGTAATCTGAGGTGAAAGCTCTGAAGACTTGGGTTCAATGCATCTTTTTTAGTGCCATGATAAGACAAATGAGCAGCAGCAATTGCTGTTGTGGGGAACAGTGTTTCTCTTCTTAGGTAGCCAGTTAGCCTCTTCTATGGGCATGACCCATAGTGTTCTACAGATCACAACTGCGTGGAGGTTTTCTGGACAGGATTTTGGTTTTCCTTATTCAATACGTTATTTGTGTTATGTTATGGTAGCAGATATGTAGGAGTATTTATGGCTCTGGCTTGAAGAATTTCCTGGCTGTGGTAGAGCTTCTAACCCCTAAGGAGCCTGGAAAGTAACTCTGGTTCAAAGGAAGAGGATGGGAAGCTTAGTGGTGTTATAATACTGATTTTGAAAACTAAGGTTATCGTCATTTTTATCTGGGACAGTTACCTGTGAATTGTTGCCTCTTGTCCTTAAATAAACCTGATGTACTCCCATTTTTTGTAGCATTCCTTGTGTTTCTCTAAAGTTTCCAAAATGGGTCCTGTAAAAATCAGCATTGTGTTTGCTTGAAGTTATACGAGGAATTTAACACACTTAAAAGTAATCCAGACTTGAATGCAGGTGCCAAGAATGATTAGAAATATTTTTAAGTCTGTGCAGATCAGGGTCACTAGCGCCTTTGGTGTGAACAGGCAAATGCTCTGCGCCCTCTGCTTACTGAGCTCAGGAGGGAGAGAGGACTCCAAACAGCTACTGACCAAAGAAGAGGCACAAAGCAACACCTGTAAGTGCAAATCCATGTTGTGAAGGACAAGCTCGGCAGCTGTGGGTGGGCACTGTTTCAATAACCGGTAATGAATCAAGGCATCCCTGTGCAGGGACAGGGCTGGGTGTACATCAAAAAGTACCAAGACCCAGCAATTCAGCTGCTGTTTTGACATTCAGAGACACTCCCCCTGCCAGCAAAGGTATCCGAAAAAACCACAAAGGATGTATCACACTTCTAGGTCCTGGGTTTGAGGGTGGTCCGTGCCACATCTCAGTGGCATGTCACACCCCTCTGCGGCTGAGCCACGTGCTGTGGGGCCATGATTTTCTCCAAAGCAGGCTTGGCACGGGGTGCTGATCCCCAAGCTTTGGCTGGGGGAGGAAGGCTTCCAGAGTCGACTGTGTTCGTGTTCAGGAGCTGGAGATGAGGAGTACAGAGGTCTGCACGAACGTGCTAATCAAACCGGCATGCTCAGCGAGCCTTGCGGCAGCGTGACCCTGCAGCAGCGGCATAGCCAGCCCGCGCCAGCTCACCCCGTGCTGCCGAGGTCCCGGAGCCCCTGTGTCCTCAGCCGGCACTGGGCCAAGCTGCGAGTCCTCCCGAGTGAACCGTGGGAAAGTTAAATGACTTTTGGGGCACTTAAGGAGACTGTGGAAAAATGTTGGAGAGCTGTCAGCACTTGCATGATTTAGCCTAAATCCTCTCAGCAGAGCGAATGTTCACAGTCTGAGGGGAAATCTCGCCTGTAGCTGTGTGCAAGCCAACTAACTTAGTCTGAAAGGACCAAATTAACCTTGGATAAGAGGTTTTTGTGCATGGATGGTTAGTGGATTAAAGGAGATGTCTAAGTGAAAGCCCAGGCTAGGCAAAGGGAAGGAGCAGCCCTGGCCGTGCACCCGCTCGGCCTGGCCCGGCTTCCCTCCCACACACACTGCCAGCCTCGGGCTGCTGGGCTGGGGGGGCCTTGGGGCCTTGGGGCTGCAGGGCCTTGGGGCCATGGGGCTGCAGGGCTGAGGTGGCCATGGGGCTGCTGGGCTGAGGTGGCCATGGGGCTGCAGGGCTGAGGTGGCCATGGGGCTGCTGGGCCTCGGGGGCCTTGGGGCCTCAGGGCTGCCAGGCTGAGGTGGCCCTGGAGCCTCAGGGCTGCCAGGCTGAGTGGACTTTGGGGCTGCAGGGCCTCGGGGGCCTTGGGGCTGCAGGGCCTTGGGGGCCCTGGGGCTGCCGAGCTGAGGTGGCCTTGGGGCTGCAGGCCTGCAGGCAGCCTGTGCCACCCAGCCTCCCCTTCTCGCACACCTTCCAGGGCTGCTGGCAAAGCTCAACACAGAACTTGGGCCCATGGTTTAAAATTTATTTGCTGACAGCCAGTAACTGCTTTTTGGGGTTTTTTTAGACCCAGCCACCCTCACTCAACAGGTTAATAAGGGACCTCCTGCCACTGCCCAGCACATGGCTGCCTCGGCTGCCACCCACCCCATGCCTGCTGCAGGCCCAGGTGTCCACCTGCATTTGAAGAGCAGAGATCAAGCCAAGGAAGAAGGGTGACACTGCATCCAGGGGGAATGTTTGGTATGAAAAGTGGGTCTTGTGTACGATCACCCTACCATGCCTTGTTTTAAAAGTCATTGTACCTTGGAAAGCAAATACTGCGTGTTACTCTTGGTAGGGAGAAAAAATACATCTTCAATTGCATCTCTTTTTAATGGGGTTCAGCCACTTATCCCCTAAGTGGGAACTGGCTGTTCATTTGACGTCAGAAAGTTGTGCATCATCAAGTTGAATTACATCTTTTTCAGAGTGAAAAACTTGTGCCCATCAGGCCCCAGCTCCAGCAGGGATGGCAGCACTGGATGTTCATGAGTACGGTAACCCTTTTCGGACATCATCATCTGCTTTCAGTGAGCAGTGGGACTAGCGTGGGACCCACATCACCATCTATGGCCCAGGTGATATGTTCCAGCCATACTGCACTTGCTGTGGGGAGAATAAAGATCGCTTATGGCAGCTGGTGGCATTTGCAGGATGTATAGTGGCTGCTGTGTATCCGCTCCATGCTGATACAGGGTCAGTGATTGCCTGACAGATTGAGATAAGACTATTCCTTGTCAAGATGCTTCCAGGCTACTGAGAATGTAAAATCAAAGGCTGTCTAGAAATACTGCTCAGCACTGTCAGTGTCTTGGAAAATGCTACACACAGAAAAAGAACAACAGCCACCATGCATATTCAGAGCAGGAATTACAGGCAGGACAACTATATCAGCAGGTCTTTAAGACTCAAAATAACCTTGAAGCTGCCTTAAATCATTTCTTTCAGGGTTCCTTTTGTGTACCTACGGAAAAGAGGGAGTAGCTGACTTGCTGTTGTACTGCATGCTCTCCTGCGGTGCCAGAATGGTCTTCTTGCAGTCAAAGTCATACAGTAACAGTCTCGGATGTCTTTTAAGTTGAAATTTGGGTCCAGCCTGCTGTGTAATGAGCAAAGATCAGGGAATCACAAAGACGCGTATGACCACTTTTTGATTCTCTGAATTTGACTGGAGACTAAATAGATTAGACCAGAATCTCCAGTCTGCCCTCATTATTACGCTAAAAATATTTTACTGTAACTTTACAGATGGCAAGCTTGACATAATATTCACCCCATTATATTTTTTTGAAGTTATCCATACAAGCAAACCTGTTATTTGCCATACTATAGATCTAAAGCAATGCAAAGACATTTACAGCAATTACATTGATCTTACATATAAAGCAACAACATGAAATGAATACAAAAATACATATATTTATGTTCTTTAACCAGCAGCTGGAGTTAATAATAACTGAAGTTTGGAGTTACTTGTAACTGAAGCTTGGGCTATTCATTTTTATGTTTAGGACAAACGCCTTGAGGTTTCTGTGACCAGGATTTTACAGGCAGAGAAGAAATTTCACCACCACTGGAAACATACATATTCCTATCAAGTCAGTCAGAGAAGGAAAATAATCATCTTGTAGAAACATGCCCAGAAAAACCCAAAAGGTAGGATTAGGTTAGTCATGGAAGATCTTCTAACTCCTATATATTGCAGATAGTAGGAATCACTGGGAACACTAAATTCAGAGGGAGACAGCAAATACAGGATAAATGGCTACAATGTTTTTGTTTTTCAAAACCTGTCTAGAGTTACAACTAGTATTAAGCAGCTCCAGCAAATGAATGAACTGATTCCCGAGAGCTGGAATTTCACTAGCTGGAGTTTGAGCTGGCTAGGAGACTATTTTCCTGTCCTGCAGAATTTAAGATTTGTCTTCTTCTTCCCATTCCTTTCACCAGAATGTAATCCAATATTTACAAAGACTTTTTGTGAAGCGTGAAGGTCATTCCTGGCAGGTAGGTCCATGGAGGATATTCCCAGTCTTTAGGGAGCCTGTGTTGGAGTAACTGTGCTGTCATTTTCTGCTGCTCAGGTGGGGAAGGCTTCTGTAGTCAGACTGTTCCTCCCCCTTTGGCAAAAATTACACACTGAACTAGAGAGATTATACAAGTTAGAGTGCAGTGGAAAATACTCTTGTGAAGCATTTTGATTCTGATGAAAAAGCATTTTCTTTTTCTTTTCCTTCATAAAAGGAAAATACGACCCCCACCCTGTAATAGCTCTATTTTGCATGCAAGCAAACACAATTCCCCCCAACAATAGCTCTATTTTGCATGCAAGTGTACACACATTTCTCTTTGTTATTGTTAGTAGAGTACTTTGAATAGGAAATCGTATTTGGTGCTAAGCATTAGTGCAGCTTGCAGGCAGCTTGTTTGCCTGGTACCCTATGTGCCCCACTGGGCTCCGAGACACTTCGTGCTGCTATGAAGCAGCACCTTTCTTAGTTCGCTCCATGCCTCATAGTTTCTTGTTGTGTGTGTAATAATGATTGTACACTATGTTTTAATTTGCATTTTTAAGCGGGCATGGTCTCAACCATCTTATGTGATGAAAACGATTAGTCTGACCTGCTGTATGAATCTGTCCCTGCCTCTTCAGCTGCCAGCCTTTTGGCATTTTGTATCTTAGATAGAGGAAGGACAAAAGCCAAGCATCAAAACTGACTTCATTACATTAATATGTGTGCACAAATGACATGAATATCCTTCTGAAACCCAGATACTCTGTTTTTTCATTATTTCCACTGTCTGAAAGAGATCTCTCACAAACGTTTGTCACTGGAAAGAGTGCACAGGAAGGAGGGACATAGGTAGGTAGGTAGGTAGACAGCTGCCTAAAGGAAAGGGCAGAAGAGGCAAATGTGGAAAGCTTTTGTTTGAAATGCACTAAACATTATTTCCTGGAGACTTTCACAATGGAAACTTTGTGCCTAGGTAATTGTAGTCTGCCAAGGTTTGATGATGGAGAAGCAAACAAAAACATCATTCATAAAACATGTCCACAGTACATGTGCTACAACCAACTGGGTCAGCTGGCAATGTAGTAAGAGCCAGCTGACAAGACCTGGGAAGTCAGAGCAGCTGTGCTCTAACCCCAATTACTATTTATTATTTATTCACTTTGTTCTGCTTAAGCTGGGACATGCAGACCAACACAAATCTGCTTTACCTTTTAGAGTATGTTTGAACAGAACAAAATGAGTGTCTGTCAGTGGGTTTACCTCATGTGAGAACACTTGCCATAATTAACAAGGGCATGGATGTGTGTCAGGACAGAACTTGCAGCATTTGCTAAATTCAGATCTGTCTAAAGCATGGGCTCACATGAAAGGGCAGGTAGCCCAGGGTCCTACAAAGCATGAGACCTATTGCAACTGTGTTGATCTTGCTTGCCTACAGCCATCTCTGAGGGTAAGTCCCCTGAAGCCAGCACTGCTAACTGTAATGCTGCCAGGAGGCACACACACACCAGAATAACCTGCATCAGCAATAGGACTTTCTTCGCCTACCACTTGTGTGTAGTAAGATTTCTGACTACATAAAGACAGGTTTCTTTTCATACTGCCAGCCAACACTGCATTTTTCCAGGAAGCCATGATCGTTTTTCTGTTTGTCCTGCAAGTAGCAGGGTGTGAACCTTCTCTGAAGAAGAAAGCACATAGTTGCAGTTAACTTGGGAGTAAGTATGCTCTGGAGTACAAAAGCCCGGGCTCTGCATCAACCACAGCAACATTGCTTCTGGTTCAGAGCTGTCTCACATCTGTCTGAAGAGAAGCACAGGAAGCTGGAGTTCACATCTGCCTGGAAAATAGCATGTAGACATATCCATATGTATGCTGGCGAATCTTTTGAGCATAGTCACAGCCTATGAGAAATAAATGGGAACACATCTTCACCTAGCTGTGAAGCTAAGGATTTAGATCTGTCATTTTGCTCAGGAATGGGAGTTTGTTGCTGAAAGATGGATATAAATGGTGCATTCAGGGTAGATGATTTTTTTTTTTTAATGTGTTGGTCAAACTGTGTGTTTAAAGAAGGGAAGAAATGCTGTTTCCCTGAATTGGCCATCATTGTGCAAGATAAGACAGGCTTGGATAGAGTAACTTTCAATCTATTCAGCACTTTTTCCTGAATTAGAATTCCTGAATTCTAAATAATTAGAATGTTTAGCACTTAAACATCAGTGCCAGACTAACAGCGGTATGGTAGAGGGAGAGCTGACCCATGGAGTCTGAGAAAGCTTCCTGAAGGTCTGTATCTTAACCAGCCACACAAGTTATGTCTTCACAACTGCAGTTTACAGCAAAACCAAACACTGCTGAGAATCAATGACATAATGACAGTTTCACTACAGGCTGAGTGGCCCAAAAGTCTGGCCTCAGCACCAGCAAGGAAGAATTTCTTTCACATTTCTTGCCTGAAGTTACTTTCTTCTATTTGTGCTTAAGTTTCCATCTCTCTGTTTTTGTAAGTGAACTGTGAAGCAGAAGCTATAGTCTGTGAAGGAGAGCCTGCAAGTATTTCAGCCATGAATTACTGCCATTTTATTGCTAGGCTTCATTTTTTCTGCAACTTCAACTCTATGTTGTCCCTGATGAAGTAAATGATGATACTGAGCAATGTCTCTTCAATTTTGTCTGCTTCTAAATGAATTCTAGTTTTATTTCTCAGCATAATGCAGACCCTACATCTAGTTTACTTATGATTTATATTCTGCTCAAAGATATGAGCCTTCATGAAGCCTACTGGCTGATAATTAATTAAGCTCATTTTAAGTCATTAATCTGTTGTTCTACATGATCTTTCCAGAACACATTTAAAATGTCTGATGCAGTGTTTATTCTCAGCCCTTTTAATGCAAGTCTTTTCTATAACTGCCTGCCTTTATTTTCCATTTGCATCACCTGCAAATGATTGTCTATACAAGCCTAATGGATTACTGTAACCCTTTAAAAATTAGATACTTGAGGTGAACCCATTTAAGATAATTTTTTACAAAAGTCTAGTATTCCGCCCAAGCACCTTCTGAACAGAAAGCCAAGTGCACTGAATGTATCAGCATTATGATAGCCCAGACCCATTTGCTGTGGTATTGAGGACTGACACACAAATGACCCTGGGTCTCGGTACATGGAAATTACTGGTAATTATTCTATATTTTCCGACCCTCAACCTGTTCATCTCATAACTCTTTGGTAGAGATTCCTTTGAGCAGGCTCTATCATTATCAGGGGAAATTCTGAGATCTCTGTTGGAGCTCTCCAGTTTGCAGCTGTGTAGCTGACCCATTTTTGTTTAGGGCAATGTGTCTTTGGCTATAAAATCATCATTCTTTATAAGCCTTTTGCAGGGGGACAAATTGATGTATTTTGTACTCTATGTGACATTTTTAAACTGATAGACGCTATTTGCACAGCATTTTTTAATCTCCATTTCATGAAAAATGAAGGTCTTTGGCCCAGAATTTCAATTTGATTTATATTCACAATTTCTCTCAACACGTTTCAGCATAGCTGATATCAAAACATGAACATTAGCTGTAATCATTATCAAAGGTTTCCATGTGATTTAATAGTAAGAAAGGATGTTGGTTTTCCTCATAATATTTTAATTTCTCATAAACTGAATATCAAATTCACTAACTTTCATCCAAAATCAATTACTTTGAAAACCTGTAGGAAAGGACACCTTGGAAGAATATCCTACCATAATTTCTGTCACTCTATCCAATCTTGGCGCTATCTCTCATTAGTGGGAATCATAACTATACCTTAAAAGTAGCAACTTTGTGCAGTAAAATGGCACCGTACTGCTCATTCTATCTGCTAGGTAGGAGTCCTCTGAATTTTTGCTGCATATTCTGTGGAACTTTTTTGTGTTTATTAACACTAGTGAGTCAATACAGCTGGGAAAGCATGAATATTTGTCTATTCCAGGTCATCAGAAAATAATGCTTTTTCTCTTCCGAGGCCAAGATATGTAAGAGTGGACAGAATGTAAATCAGAGTGGAAAGGATTTGATTCCCACTTGCCAAGGGGAGGTTCCCATCTGTTCTCACTGAAGTGTATGGAGATTTTTGCTATTGACTCTCTTGATAAAAGGGTCAGACCTTAATTCAAGGGAGGAGAGAGCATTTAGCTCTTTTGCATTGTTATTTAAAATAAAACTGCTTCAGCTAAATAGGCTTGTGACCATCTGAAGAAGCTGCTTAGTAACAAACATTCTCAGTTTTGCAAAGATGTAAACCCCTAGAAATTAGGTGGTCTTGCCCACCACAGCAGCAAGTCTACATAGGTTGAGGAGGTGCTTCAGTACCTCTTACACCCCATGGAAACCAAATCTAACTCATCAAGATCTTTTCCATTGAATATACATTTTGCTAAGAAAAGAATATTCAAAAATTTTACAGGTCATCAAGGTTGTGCTTGTTCCTACCACTAGCCTGAGGAATCTCCTGGCAAAGAGCCAACCAAACATAACTTCACGTTCACCTTTTGCCACCAATCTGCATGAATAATGTGCTGTTGATACAGAGACTACATTCTGATCAGACCACTTGCACAGTATTTTTCCAGTAGTTTCTCTAATTCAGTCTGAATATTCACATATTTACGTTAAAGTGTTTCTTTTGTTACCTTCAGGACAGAACTGGGGACTCTAATTACAGGGTGGGGTAGGCTACACAATAGACCAATTTTCCAGATTTTTACAGCTGCTGAGTAGAAAATTGATACCAGTTGACCTCCAGCTTGCTCCCAGAGCAAGGTAATTGCAATATTTATTTGCAATGTGCAGTTTGCTACTTTCCCTTTCAAGTCAATCTAGTCCCTCTTATTTCCTTTTCTTGTTTCCTTTGCAGTGGGTAATATATGCAAGGTGAAGGTTGTCTTTAAAACCAGACTTTTGCTGTTCAGGGAAATGAGCGCTGGGCTCAGTGTATCAAACAAAACCGTAAAATAGCCCTAATAAATTAGTTTATGAAGAATGGAAATTAAGAAAAATTGCAGGAGGAGATTAAAAAAAAAAAAGACGGCACCTTTAAAGCAATTACTAAGCGCAGACCATATTCATACCATCCAACTCAGTGTAAGATAAGCACTCACAAAGGAACTTTTCTAGTTGATAGATAAATGTGCATGCACAGCGTTCCCTATTCTATTCTGCCTAGTCCCAACAACCTTCTCAGGAGTATCTGTAGCTGTCTTATCAAAGGTAATAGTCCTGTCTAGGAATATGCTGGTGTGGGAAATCATCAGCTGATATTAGAGCAGCCATGGTGTTCACTGACTAACCAGACCTCCAGAGGACATCTCTTGTGATTCTCATACATATCTTTGATTTCAGAGCCTCTGCTGATCAGGATGCATTGAAATGTTCACTTGTATACAACTACAACACACATGTACAGTTGTATCAGCCAGCCTTTTTTAAAAATCTGTGTCCCGTCAAATTTCTTAGCATTTTGTATGACCTTGGAAGTTCTAGTTCTCAGTAAACACATAAGGTGCGTCACCCAATGTAACTTGCAGCTCAGCTGCTGACAGGGGATGTAAAGCTGCATGAAATCTATCTTTGTCACTATAGGAAGATTTGTGGAGTCACTGCTTTCACATCACGCTAGTTACTGGCTTGACTTTTTCAAGAGCAGATAGTTTCCTCTTGCTTTGGTCACAACTTTCTGGGATAAACTATTGAAATTCAATGGAGTTGTGCCAGTTGAACTAGCTAAGGATGCCATCTTCTATTTGCTCTTACAGCTCCTGAAGGATGTGTGATTCAAATTCCATTGGGATTGCTCTTTTATCTTTGCAGTCAAAAATGTCCCTATTTTTTCTTCCACTTTTCCCAGAGCAATATAAGAGCTGTGTGTTAACGTGTGCAGCAAAGATGTGCTACAATCAAAAAAGCAGATTGTAAGTATCCATTTGAATAACTTTGATTTATTTCAGCTACAGTTCCAACATCTTTAACTGTATTTTCTAGTAATGTCCATAGGAGCTTTTTTGCAAAGAAGTAATCTGGTATTGCAAACTGTCTTGTAAAATTTGAAGTTTCTTGCATATTCTTACAAAAATAACCCAAATAGCTAACAAGTTTTGAAGCAATACTATTGGGCAAAAACCCCTATGTTAAATCATACAGCAAGAACAGTGAATTGTCACAGTGAACAGTCCCACACATACACAGCCTGTAGATTGCTCAGAAAAAGCTATTCATGAGAAAAAGAACATATCTACACAAATACGGTTTGTAATTAGTTAAAGATGTGTGAACTTTTATCTGTAAAGGACTCATTTGCTGTAATACAGAAGCAACTGAAGCAGAGACACTGAATGAAATAGATCTGTGTTAAACACCTTGTCGCCAAGTGGTTGCTGAGCACCACATGGCACCAAGAATAAAAATAGCCTAAGTAGAATGGAGAACTTAAAATCTCTTATCAGAGCCAAAACTCTCCGGAAATGTGGAAGACAACTGAAGGAAATGCAGTAGGCACTTTGTTCTGCGTTTGTAAGCAAGCAGTGACAGTAGAAATGAAGACACTCAAAAGGTAGCCTTGTTTTTGACAGTGGCTGGTTTTGAAAAGCTTGTTGCAATTATTAATTTTCTCTTTAGCAGAGCAGAGGCTGACTGTGAAGTGGTAGTACAGAAATGTGAGGAACCCTGAATTCCATGTAAAAATGAAACATATGTGTGAGATTGGCTCAGAGTAAACAGTGTCTTGCAATTTTCAGTGCTAACTAAGAGGAGACTGGGTCCTAATGGGAACTGGGAAGCAAATTCAGAGAAACTACTGGAAAATCCGGAGTGAAGCTGAACAAAGGCCTTATAAGGTGCTGGTTAATGAACGTTAGTGAGGAAGGAAGTCACTCAGCACAGTCTATAGAGTGAACTCCATAGTTCTTTAACACTGCAGGCCTGATTCTGGTATGCCAAAATGTCACCAAAACACCAACGCCTGAAGGTAAAAAAGGATGCAGAGCTCTAACTTGGATCAAAAAAAGAGCATCACAGCAAACTGCGTACATTGGACAACACCACTTGAAAGAATGATGTCCAGAAAAAGAAATCTATATCCAAAAAGGCAATGGGTTGCACCATGTTTATAATTGATTGCAGACATGTCCAGAGTGTGGCCAGCGCGGGCAAAGGATGACAAGTATGCCTCTAGCTCAGATGAACTCCACGTAACAGCAACAAATAATGCTCTGCCAAAATATGAAGACTGTCAACCTGAAAGTAAATATGACAGCTATTATTTCAAAGCTGCACACTGACACATAAACCACTGTTCCCAGAAACTCTATTAAAAGAGCTTAAAGTAAAGCGTCAAAAATAGAAGATAAACTGATGAAGAGTATTATTTACACACTAGCTAAAAAATGTTGAGGTAGAGCCACAGTTAAACAGTAACAGGGGTATGAATGCTACTTCTTGAGTTAGAAGGATGCCAGGTCTTTTATCTTATCCAGGGGTATGATCCTGAAGTGATAGAAGCCAAAATAAATAAGGATATCTTCAGAACATCAGAGCAGGGATTTTTTGCTCCTGCTGGACTACTACAGAGCTGACAGTGCCCTCCCGCTTCTATAGCAGCGCTGCATGCATTATCCTGCTGCACTTTGAGACTCACACAGGAGGGATGCATGTGATACGATATGACACTATCAAAACAAATGACTTGGTGCTTCTTGATGTTAGTATTCATGTATCAGAGGAGACATACAAGCTCAGGTGTCAGTAACATCACAGACTAACTGGACGTTGTTGTTAAGGTAGGTTAGAAGACAGGCTGGAAGTTCCTGGGATCCCATGTTACGTGAACACTGCTCACTTGTCATTCATAGCCTGTTCTGGGGAATAACTACATGGCATCTGAGCTGTTCAGAGAAGTGTGCTTGGCACTGTCTGGGCAGTACCTAATGCACAGGGGAAACCAGGAACAAACCAGTCTTTGCTAAGGTCCTTGCTGCAGCGCGGTGACTGAACAACACAGGGAGCTTGCACTCATACAATTAACTGCTTCTACTATTCTATGGTGCCCTTGTCAGTATTTTCCTGTAGCCAGAGCTGGGAGTTTGGAAACCAAATCTCTTATGCAATAAAGCAGAGTGGTGACTAAAGTTCCTCTGCCTGACTTGGATGGTAAAGCTGACTGGAAGAAGTCCACCTTTCTGTTTTTGTCTCCAGTATGAAATACTTCAGTGAAAATACATTGGAAATTTTCTGTCTTCATCAACAACTGGATAGTAGAATGCCAACTTTCTTTTTTCAGTTATAAGTTTTGAAAAAGACAAGTTTTTTGGCTATAAAAGAAATTGCAAGAGAAATCATTAGCAGAGTTTTCCACCTAGCTCAAAAGTCATTCTTCAAGCGGCTCTACCCTTTTCAGCTTTCTTCTGATGGTGGTGTTATACTAGGCAATTTGTAAAATTTGGTAGCTGTTATCATTTGTGAATTGCCCTGAGACATTGTATTTGTCCAACAAATCCATTTCCTCTTTTAATTAGGAGTGATGTACAAGTTGCATCCTAGTGTCAAATCAGTCTCCAGCCAGCTCACTCTGAACTTTTTGCAGTTGATTACAATGATTACAGTTCTTTGCTTAGTTTCTCCAGACTAACTTCCCTGCTTTAAAGATGGTGGCAGTGGTTGGTTTGAACAGAGCAGACAGCTGAGTGGATGTTTAGTAAAAATTATGTCTAGTGTAACAGAACTGATCAATGACATTTTCCTTTTAAATAAATGTTCTCTGGAAGATGCTGTTCAGCAGAGCACAGCTGATATAATGCTCTGGATGGCATAAAGAGGTTTAAGAAATGGCTGGAAAGTGTATGCATGTGCATGGGTTATCTTTCAGTTACATCTAAGCACAGCCTCTGTGTTCATAACCACAAACCCACCCCCGCCCCACAGATAACTTCCAGAGCTACCAACATTGCTACCAGATGTGCAGGATAGGACATGTTGAGCTCTTTGGGCTATATGTTACCTGGCAGCTTACCGAACCTGTATTCTGTCAGCCACTCTGACTGTGGCTTGGTTTCCAGATCAATGTGAAAATGTTTCAATGAGTAAAAGGCAAATGACATGTGATGTACCTGTCTGGGGAAGCCTCTCTCAGTTAATGATAAACTGAATCGAACTGCACCATGAGGAAGCTCAAGTCCCATTATGGTCAGAGGGAAGAGGTAGCTGTCAGGCTGCTCACGCTTGGGACCTCAGAATTTTTAAAGTCTTTTCACCCCTAGATTGGTAATAGCCTCATATCTTTAGCTTTCCCTACGAAGTCCCACCTAATTTTGCTACTGAGAGGAGAAGGCTGCAGTATGGTGTATGTTGGCATTCAGAAAGATGAGGAGAGTAGTTAGTACCAAATACAGTGGCCACTGTGCCCAGATACTGATTTTGCTTTCAGAAGTGTGAATAAAACCAATTCTTGTATATTGCTAGAAATCTTTCCTGCATAAAACAGAGGTCATACATGACTCAAAAAGGCAAAGACTTGGGCATAATAATTTAATAACATGACTGAATGTTAGAATCAGGTATTTAATCACATAGGAATAGCTGCATACCTCATTGACTATGAAAATGCTCCCAGTGTGCTTTTTGGAGTGTGCTACATATTGCAAAGCATATATTATCCTGTAAATATTAATGGTAAGTAATTTAACATCAATAGTTGCCTTCTATTCAGAACAACTCAGATGTGATGGTTATGTTTCTGCCTTATTGGACTTGCTTTTTGGGGGCCATTTAGTCAATTCTGGCTTGCTAGATTAGGAACCTTTTGAACAAATATAGTTCACTTTGTTCATTTTTCTGTGCCCTCACAGAAGCCATTAATTGCCCAATGAGCCCCATGGACAATTAATGGTTTCTGTGCATAATCCATCAAACTGGTTATATTTGAAATGTCTAAGTAGAGCATAGTACAAAGTTTGAAGGATACACACAGGACTCATGTGTTCTGATTTCTACATCCAGCTTTTTCACTGACTTGTAACTGTATAAGTTATGACCCTGAAGCCCAAGTCTAGCAGATGGCTGCAGAGTGTGCCCCCCCTCCCTCCACAGACAACCCAAGGAGGTGCCTAAAGCATGTGAACAGGATGGATGAAAGAGTGAAATACCAACAGTTTTGGGCACGTAAATGGTTGATTTTGTACTTTATGGAGGTTTCTTATATCCCTTGGGTTTCAAGAAGTCAGTCAACTACAGTCTTGTACTCAAAGAGCTAAAGGAAAGCTCTTTTGGTTACATGAGGTTAGGAGGTAGTATAAGAGCTGAGAGGCTGCATCTCTTCATGTGTTATGGCCCTCTGGTCCAGGTTTTATGCTGACAGTGGAAGAGCCAGCTGTTAGCAGGCATGCAGTGCTTCCCTAGGAGCATGCCCAAACCACCAGTTTGGGTGCTGTAGACCATACACGAACGTTTCATGGAGTGGGACTAGAAAGGGGGATGCCTCCACTACAAGCTCACTGCTCACTACCAAGCTGTGCTCCTCCCCTTCTTTTCAGTCCCGTGATTCTTAAGATATTCAGCCTAGGGCATCCTGGTTTTGGTAAGAGGGCAGTGTTCCTACCCAAATGAAATCATAGGGTGCTCTTACAGGGAGACGGCACTGGGATTTTGGCTTTCTCAGACCAAGGAGGGAGCTGCATCCAGAGCTCCCCCTTCCTCCCTGAACTTTCCAAACATCAGCAGTCAGTGTGTTGGACAGGCAGAGAAGCCATACCATTTTGACTATTTTGATGCTAGGCCCACCCTGGGAACACTTCCCCACCATAGCAAATTTGTCAGGGATATAGAGGAGGGAAGGTGTAACCTTGGGTCTCTGCTGGGACTTGGACCAGAAGGAGGTACTATGGCAAGAGAAGTATGCTCAGAGGGGGCTGCCTAAGGTGCCTTGAGCACATTCAAGCAAAAAAACCAGTTTGGTGATTCACAACATTAGACAGCAGCTGAACAAGAGTGTTTAGGACCCTGCTTTTTCAGTCACTTGCAATACTTAAGTGCCTTCCTGGATTCAGATCTTGGTTACTCAGTTTTGCCATCTGTTGGAGTGGAATAATAATTCCTTTATATATAAACTCTATATGAAGAGATCTATGGAGTTTAATTTATAATCTTTCAACTTGGTTTAATTAACTCAGAAGGAATAATATACACACAATATACATTATTTCTCATGTAAAATTAACAGTGGATGTTTCATTACAAAGTAGTTGCAAATATGTTACCTTTCTTTTTATCAGCCAATATTTCAATTAACATTTGTCTAATTCTTCTTTCTACTTGTTTTCTGCTTTTGTCAACAGCTACTTGGCTGTCATAAACAAAAGGTTTGATTTTTTTTCCTCTACTAGGTTCCACTGAACATACGTTGCTATTCTTCCACCAAAATATGTACATGTAAGTCATGCTAAGATCAGAGAACACAGTGAAGAATAAACCACAATATTAAAAAATATCCATTCATTCAGAGATAAATAAGTAATTTATTGCTTTCAAGTACTAAATGTCACAAAATTCTGGAATCATAGAACATCTCCATTGTTTATGGTTGAGTAACTTTTTTGTTGTTGTTGTTTTACTATATTTTTAACTGGAATAGCGTAGACTGATTCTACAGAAATTTACATATGGAAATAACTTCACACACAAATAATCTTGTTTAGTTCAAACAGAACTAGTGAATTCATAATGTTACCCTAGCGCGTATTTAGGAGGCGTATGTTTTCACTTGTATATGGAGCATGTGTTGTCTTTTGTCAAAAAAGAAAATACGTGCATATACATATATGAAAAGAGATAAGAAAAGGAAAAATATGCAAGCTGAAAGCAAAATCCCTTCTTGCCCTTCAGTTTACTGAAATAATGTTTGTTTAATACATGTTGAACAAAAAAGCCAAACCATGTTATCTTACACTTGGCTATTTTCCTAATGAGACTCAGTTTGTCCTCTTTTCAATTCTGAGTTTGACAACCTGAAAAACTTATCTTCAAAATCAGAATATCTCCTCTATGAAATAAATAATGTCTTTGTGTATTAAAGGGTAAATGTGCCTCCAGTACAGAAGGTGTGAGAACTAGGACTACTGCTAACTTCTTTTCTTGGCTGCCGTCCCACCAAATGAGTCATATTTAGTCAAGATTTTGCCCTTATTACATGCCTGGGGTCAGTATCCTGGAGATTCAGTGGTTACTAATGGTTACTCAGCCAGAGAAATGAAGGAAGAGGTAAGGCAGAAAAAAAGCATATACATAAGGTATATTTTTCTAACTCCTGCTGTGAGAGTGAAAGCTGGAGACACTCCCACTCCCCACCCTGCACCCCCCTCCCCAGATATCTGTCTTTTGGGGGCTGCCAAATGCCCTTTTTATGGTCTCAAAAAGGAGAGTGATGATAACCCCCTTTTTGAGTAGTAAAAACCCCTTGTGACAGCAATGCAGGAAAAAAGCAAAGATCTTACTTAGATGCAGCATCTGTGAAATAACAGATTGGGCACAATAAACCATAGGTGCTCCCCACCTCAGTCCCCCAACATCCAGCTGTATAACCCATGCTGTAAACAAGAGCGTTAAAGGATGGAGCCAGTACAAAGATAGATTCTAGATATAGCTAAATTCAACAATTTGCCTAATCACATAAGATTAATTTTTCTGTAGTTCATGTAATCGTCTCTTTTCCAAGAGTCTGCTCATGTATCTGTCTGGAATTCAGATCATATTGTCGTTTCGTGTCACTCTCGTTTGATCTAATACCCAAAAGTTTTATTCATGGTTAAAGGCCTAAGTGAAATGGCCACTTAACCAAATGCCTACATTTCAGCAGCTTCACCAAATGACCAGTTTGACAGAATGACTGTGATAGGAATTAGAGCTAGTGCAGCTCCCTTATTAATCATTGCTTATTGACCTTTAACAGCAGCCAAATTGTTTCTGAGTGTATAGTTAAGGTGTCCAGGGCATTTGTGTGTTGCAGGAGGAGGGGATGGAGTGGAGAGCAAGGAGGGAGGAGCGCTGTTTTTTTTTGGGGGGGGGCGGTGCGAGGGGACATTGTACCCATTGAAATCAGTCCCCAAAATATCATGACACCAAAGGTGTGTGGACCAGATCACTGAATCTTAAATGTCACTGTGCAATTAAATGCTGGGTCTTGCTATTTGAAAAGAATATGTATTTCTCTATCTAGGGCACTGAAATGAATAATGCCTGTTACTCAAAGTTACATGGGGGTAAAATAGTCCTTGGGACTGGAATTCAGTTGCCAGCTTAGCTCTCTGCTGCACAGTTTTGCGGCTAATCAGGACACACAGAAAGGGTTTCCAGCTGCTCTGTGCTTTCCCTGGGGAGGGATTTTATTGAGCGCTTGTGTGTATTTGTGCGGCAGCACCTCTTTCAAGCAATATATGCAATGGCCAGGGAGGCTTATTGGTGGGTTTGGTTTGTCGATGGGTATTTGTTTGGTTTATTTGAGGTTTTTGTTTGTGTACTTGGTTTTTCCTTTGTATCCCAGGGGAAACAGTTGGGGAAAAGATTTTGGAGTAGGCCTGCAGGCCTCTTATGCTGGTTTATTTGAGCTATTTGTTGTTTGAGTTAATTTGTCCCATGTTTTAAAAATGTGGACTCCTAAAGAATGTAGATGTGCATGAGAAACATTAAAAATAAACAAATTTCCAATAATACCACCCAAATTGCCCTAATGTTGTTGGATAAAATAAATCAGTGTGGGTATTTTCAATGTGATGAACCAACACTGGGAACATTTTCCTAAAAGGAGCTCATTCAGCGTTAGCTATGACTGACTTCATTACTTGAAGTCGATGAAAATACATTTGCAAGTAAGGATTACTCATACACAAATGGTCTTCAGTGCTGGAACTTGTATGGGCAGTCCACAGAATGAGACAAAAGCTCCACATAGTTGTGTCAAAGGTTGGTTTTGTATTTGCTAGAGGAAAGGTGGAAACTTATTTATGTCTAACAACATTAACCTAAAAGTGCAGGTTTTTAATAAGTAAAAGTTCTTTAAAGCAATTGTGTAAAATCTCCATCTGTAATATGGTTTTCATTTGCTAAATAGCTTCTTCCCCAATTGCTATGTTTGAGTTCAAGGCTTCAAAATCTTGCAATAAGCACTCATTTTTCACATGATTAACAGACAAAAGGAGCAGACAAGCAAAATGTCATCCTCTGTTCCTTTAGTATTTTTAAATAATTAGTCCATTTGATTTTAATATAAAATAAATTTTCTTAATTTTATTCTAAGGACATGATATATTTATGAAAAAACCCTAAGTACATCATTTTTTTCAGAATCAAACCACCTATTTCTTGGGGGTTTTGCTCTTTCTGATTAAAGTATTTCTTTACTCTATACCCATGAACAAGAATTAATCACCTTTTTGATGCTGAAATCTACATTTCACTATATTAACCCTTTGTTTTACATCACTTACAGTGGCAGATCCTCAGCTTATGTGAGATGATCTCTAATGAGGTTAGTAAGCTTGTCTCTAAGTAGAGTGCTGAAGATCCAATCCTGCTTTTCAAGGCCATATAACTGAAGTTTTTTATGTTATAATTCACAGATTGCCTTTCTATTTGTTGATAATTCTGCTACTGTAACTGTTGCTGTCTTAGTTACTCCCTCACATATATATCTATTTTCTAAATTGCTGTTTTACCTTGTTTCCATCTTCTCACCTCACCTCACCCCCGCCCCCCGCCCCGGTTGATCTTACTTCTTACTATGTACCAAAGGCTGGCTTTAGATAATCATTTAGATAATCATGGACACACTTTGATACTTACTTCTCAAATAGTTCATGTAAATCTTGTGGCTAAAAAGCCATATATTTCTTAGCAGCTGAGGCTTTGTTTCATTTCCATGTACAGTTTTTGCACACAGGTCGTTTGCAGACATTGGTACCATATAACTGCAGACATTCCTAAGAGACCAAAGCTCATTTTTTAGTAAGTCATTATCATGGTTTCACTTACAGGGAGGATGAGGATTCTGTCACCCCAGATCCAGTGTCACTGTAAAATCAATGCATACAGTTTCAGTGAAGAGCCAGAAATACGCTGCGTGCACTGATTCTGCTTACATGTTTATATTAAGCATAACTGTGATTTTCCATGTTGATATGAGACACAGCATTCAGTCTGTGGAGTAGTCTGGGAGACCAAGACAGGAACCCAAAATACAAGTCAGCACGTGGTGCCAAGAGAGAATGCACTCTGAGGCTGTATTGCAAGATGTAGGTATGCAAGAGGATGTATTTCCTTACCAAATGGGTTAGGTAAACATCTGTAGCCTGTCAGCTGGATACAGAGGAGTAAAGAGCAATCTTTTAAATCTGTCGTTAGTACAAACAGATTAAGTGCAGCTTGCTTTTATTTCTGTCATCTACATCTATGTAATCCATGTCTTTGCAGTTGATTATCTTTTTTTGGATATTTTAAGTGTAAGTAATCTGATTTTAACTTTGACCTAACTTTAATGAAGAATTATGTCAAGATCACTAGTTAGCACCAAAACATTCTGCAGCTGCAGCTGTCCTTACAGCCAGAGGTCTGAACCACCCCTACAAGTGCTTGGCAGATGTCTACTTTTCTACATAATACTCAAAGGCAAGAGGATATATGACCATGTAAGATGCAATAATCTGCATTGAGAGCAAACAATGCAGTGATCTAAGGAGTAAAAAGTCTTTCTGTGACTAGCAAAACTCTGGCATGTAAGAATTAATGGAGAGCATGCCTGAACCTGCAGAGTCCCAGCATAGTTAGTAGCCACCATTCAGGACACGTCAGTAATAATACATCAATACTTAATATTGACCAGAGACCAAATCACCTGCTGAAGAATGGAAGTCTGCATACCTGCTATTATTAGCTCAGGCTGGAAATAAGTAAATTGGAGAAACATAAAATTATTTTTCCTCATCTTGTTTGCATTATATGAATACATGCCTTAGAAACAAAATCAGTCTATAGGATCCTTTGTCATTATTTCCTTCCCATTTTCCTTCTAGCCCAGCTAACGCGTTTGTAGGCAGGTGAGCAATTTGAAACTATCCTCCCACATAAGAAACTATGGGACCTATGAAATATTACTGCAGTCCAGTTATCTCTGAAATGCTGATCTGCCTGGCTAACATGGAGCCAAAATGCAGTTATTCCCTTTGACATGAAGTCAGTTGTGAATTTACCAGATGAACTTCCTTGACAAATGGCTACCACCCACTCAATCCATCACTTCAGGGAAGCTGGGCTGCCTCATACTTTTTCTTTCCTGTGCTTTTATCTTTTGTTCTGCCTTTCAGAAAGATCAAGGGGTAAAATCCAAACCAATATTTAAAAGTATGTGATTTAGAGCACCAAGCAAGTAACAAAGAGGTCTTTTAAAATTGCATATTACACAATAATCATGTACTTCAGAATTTCCTCTTTTTTAATATAAAAAAATCAGCTAGAATTCGTCATTAATATTTTAATTGGTGTAAGTGTGGAGTTCCCAACTATCCACATGGTAACTTACACTTATACTGTAGCTGGTGGGAGTTGGTTCATTTTTCTTTGTGCTAATCCAAGGATCTCGCTTCCTGTGACAGGAAAGCTGCAGAAGACAGTTGCACTGCATTGGTGAAAGGCACAAAAGGAAAAGTAAAATACATATAGAATAATTTTCCTAAAAACTAGAAGAAATATATATATTAATCTATTATCTATCATATCAGGTAGATTAAAGTAGCTAATAAACATTTCATGTTCATGAACAACTCTCAGCCTTGTCTTATCTAAGCAGCCAAAGATGGAAAGGTGCATTTTTAAAGAATTAATATGTAAACAGCAATTTTTTGTTCAGAATCAAGTCTTAGAAGAGGGAGGGAATGCTCCACAGATATGCATCATCTTGGAAAATTAGGTGTCAGAGCAACCTATAGATTTCCTAACCTATGCATGTGCTACTTTCACATAAGCTCTGGGAATATCCATGAAAGCCACCATTCCAGTGTCTCCTGGCACACTGGCACAGCACGGAGCAGCTAGTCTGGATGAAGACTTCTCCCTGCAGGCCTTGGAATGTGGGGAGAGCGAGGTGCCTTCAGTAGGGCTCAGCAGATGGCGGGGCCAGAGCTTGAAGACAGAGCCTAGACCTACACCTGTTGTGAGCCTGGAAATAGGCTGCCAGAGGAGAGGGTAGGCTGCCAAAATTGCTCTCCTTGTCTGAAGCAGAGCATTGTCTGAAGTCCAGGACTAACAGATTGCATGGATCTGCTCTCAGGTATCCCCCTGTCCTGCACTTCCCAGACAGGGTGCCCTGGTACTTCATGCCTGGAATTTCAGTGCCATCAGTCCCTGCCAATGAGGCAGGGAGGAGGCACTGCCCTGCACGTGGCTTCCCCGCTCTTTCTTCAAGAATCATGGGGATTACTTTAGAAAGTGTGTGATCTTTGTCACTGCATGATTTTGCTGTTGTTGGCTGCATTGCTGTTGTTTTTTAATTTGTTCCTTAAGGGAATAAGGCTTATAGGAGCGTGGATGTCTTTCTTTTTTTTTTTTTTTTCTTTTTGTTTTTTTTTTTTTTTCATCCCAATTGAAGATTTCAGCCAAATGTGACAGAGGACTAAAGCTCTCCCAGATAATTAAGTAACAAATGTCATGAAAATAGACAAATGGGTAGAGGAGACAGATGCTGTAAATGCACTTACTGTGGGAAAAGCTGCAGAGTGGTATCTCACATCATTAGGCGCTAGAACAGCCACATGGGAAAAGGGCCCCTGTAAATGCCCCAAACACAGAGTTAGCTCCAGTTGGGTTTGTGTTTCATACATGCCAGAGCTGACCACTTATAAGACAAAGCTCCACAGAAAGCAAGATTAATTCCTTCTGTGCCCAAATAGCTATTGGTTTTCTGATTACAGCGCCCTGAAAATGTTCTTAGGATTCAACTGTTTGAGTTTTTAAGAAATGTATTATCTACCTGTAAACAGGTACACTGAGATGCATATGATTTAAACAGAAAGAATGCCAGTGCCCTTATTCTTCTCACAACCATATTACCTGTGGTAAGATCTGCACTTCAAAGACTTAGAGAAACGGTCACAGTTAAGACTACATTGTGTTGTACCAACAAAGCTGTACCTGTCAGGAGAATTGAATCGACAGTGTCGGCAGTGCTGCTTACAGCATGCAGGATTCAGGAACAGAGAGTAAAGCCCAGCTGAGAAATTAGAAGAGTCAGTTCATACCATGGCACAGCGATGCCCTAGATATAGTGGAACAGTTCCCCCAGCCAAAATGACTGAAGCTAGCAAGGTCAAGAGCTCCGTGCATTTCAAGTTAACCACATTGTTAAATATTCGACTGTTGTGGCATCCTGGAATAACACGGAATGAGAGATCCATGAGGCCAAATAAGGCAGGCAAGTCCTACTGTGGCTAAACATTCCAGCTGTGTGTGGCCACATCTGGGGCATAACTGGGGACCAGTGCCAGATGGTCCTGGTCAGTTTTAGGAGTACAGTAAATTCCAGCTTTGGTCAAATTACCTGAAGATCTAGAAGATGTTAGGAAGGTCGTTTGCAAACCCATTCCTGGGGTTGTGAAGCTGATCACCCTTGCTCCTAGCTTTCTGTTATGCTGCAAACTCATGATGGGTTTTGTGGGACTTTAGCCACAGTCCAGAAGAGTGGAGGTTAGAAAATAGGCACCTCTTGGCTTTGTAGCCCATAATTTGGGGAGTAGTTTAGCTCTCTGGCTCAGCCCAAAGTTCAAGGGAAGGAACAGAGTCAAACTTCCTTCTGTAGCCCAGCTCTATTTAAAGATACATTTTAAAATAAAAGCCTTTTCTGGATAGGATAACCTGTGCAGAATTTATTACTGAGCAGGTGCTCAGTTGTCTTTATAGTATCAACCACTTCTTTAATATTCTGTGCTATTTCCAATATTTCTGCTACCATCAGAAGAGAAAGAAAGAGAACAGTCTTCTCCTTCAAGTCTCTATTTTAGCTCAGTGCTGGTTGTGCAGTCCTCTGGGCGATTTCAGGTTACCTGTCCTCTGTGGCATGACACGGAGACTGACTATGGGTGAAATGCCATAGTATTTTAGCACGTATTCAGTACCAGCAAGCCAGCATAAGTGAGTGGAGAAAACACAAGCTTAATCATTATTCCATGTTCCTGGTGCGTAAAGAGAGATACTGTCCACCCACACAGACTTTGGTTGATGCCAAGTCTTTTGCAAACTTAGGGCAGGGCTTTAGTTCAACTTCTCCAACTTACACTTGTACATTCTTCCCCAGCTTCCACCTTTTGGGGGACGCAATGAACTGACCGACCAGAATCTATTCTGCCACAACGCACAAGAAAGGGTTGCTGGGGATGTAAAGCTGAGTTATAACCACTGAGGAAGGTCCTCTCATTCGGAGAGGCTAAAAACAAAGTACCTTCGTACCTTTGAGGGCTTCATGAGGTAGCATGATGGCTTAGACTTGGTAGGATTTCACCAGACTCTACACAGTCACACAGAGCTGCCCATCTAGGACCTCCTCACCTCTGTTCCCCTGACTTGCCCGCTATCGCTGATGTTTTAAGAGCTGCTGCATCTCTTTCCTCTCTATGTGGGTGCTCCATAATCTCCTGAGCAGGGAATGGGTCTCTTTGGAATGAGCTCTGAAATACAGCTATGGTGACATCATTTCATTCTAAAAATGCCAATATGAGATGCTCAGGAAATTCAACAACATTTATCTACTGTCCTTGTTAAAAATAGATCACTTAAAGTATTGTGTTGGGTTGTAATCAAGAGTAGATACATCTCAGCCATGGGCAGATAGAGGAGAAGTTTCTGAGGAAGATAATTCACCCGCTACAGACACATTGATTAAGAAAATGCTTTTCACTTTACCAAAAAAAAAAAAAGAAAGAAAAAAAAAAAAAGAAAGAAAGAAAGAAAAAAAAAGAAAAGAAACACAAAACACTGGGGGGTGGGCATCTTAACATGAAAATAATGAATTTTACATCAAAATTGCCTAATGACATATAGCATGGGTAGGAACTATTAATTTCAAGGGTCAGATCCCCTAGTAATATGAATAAAGGAATATTGTAGAGGAAGTCTGTGTAAAGTGGCAGGTAGGGGCTAAGGCATCTAGAATTGTCAGAATTCTGTGCTTCCCCTCCTCTTTGGCAATTCCTATAGTTCTGCTTACATTATAAATTAGAGCATCACCAATTCCCCCAAAAGCTCAAATTGAGTTAAGAACTTGTGTTTCAATGAAAGTTTGCTATCAGTGACAGACTCTAATTCAGGCTCATCTTTTTGGGCAACAACCTGTACTGTTTAAAGAAATGCAGAGAGTCTTTGAAAGAGCCAGTTATTAGCAAGACTTTGCCCTTTTGTCCCATTTTGTCTATGGAAAAAAGTGAAGATAGGCTTTTTACACTAGAAGTTATAATCAGGAAAGAAAATGATGAATTAAAACAGCCTTACCGAAGGTTAACGTCTGGTGTGTTAGAGGACTAAAGAACCGAATTGACTTGCTTATGAATATACAATGGCAATGAAGATTATCAGCAAGGGCAAAGGGGAGGGAATCTTAATCTGAAATAGCTATTATTCACAGCTCGGCTGCCTTCTGTGGGGTCATGTGTGCATGCAAACGTGTGTGTTTGCTTAAACTTAGAAATCTCACTAAGGTTTTATATGTGAGGGTAACGCAGTCTCCTAGTAAGTAAATGGGGTCAGCCATGCAGGACTTTTATTTCATTTTTTTTTCCTACTTTCTTCCTCCTTAATTTCCTATAGAGGAGAGTATCTTTGTTTCTCTGTGGCTCCTACTGATCAGGGACATATTTCTCCCTACTCATTATAGGCCCTTATCAATACCAGTGTAAATTTTGCCAGTCATGTCACTAAAGATAGAATTAGGCCTTTATATATATTAGTGATCTGAAAAGGTAAACCAAGGAAAATAACATAAAATCTCACAATACTAATATTCTTTTATATATACTTATACTACTAATAATAAATTTAGTTATAAAAAAAAATCCTAAATTGAGAAAAAAAATCTGCTAGAACACTGATTAAGCAATGTGCATCATTAATGCATGCACGCTAACAGAGAGAGATTATGAGGTCACATACAAATTAGGAGGCTTTGAGGTTGCAAGGTTGGGCTGCTGATAAAACTACAATCCAATTTACTATTAATTGGGTTTAATGAGTACTCAGAGAGTCTGCTCTACTGCAGGGCCTGATCCTCCTATGCACTGCAACATATGGAGTCTTTTGTATGCAAACTAAGTAGGTGTACATTGTGGCAGAAGCAGGAAAATTATAACTCTACTTATTACTTAGCACCTTAGCAAAGAAGACACTAATGACTGTACATTGCACAAGACTGTAAAGAATTGTTTTGATGAAATGAATATTAAAATTTAAATTTCTTGTAAATATTGTCAAAGGCATCCTTTTAAAACTGTCTGCATTGTTATATTCAATTAACTCCAGTTTACAAGATTCTTGACACAGATTTTCTTTAAAATATATTAATATTATGCATTTTGCCTTTTCAGATCTATTATGAATAGAGTACTTTCAACTATTATGAATTCATTAGGATGATGCAATTTGTATTTAAAGTGTACAAATAATCTCTGGCCTCAGCAGAGATGAATGAAAACAGCGCCATGTAGCTCTCAAAGCTATGCTGGAGAGCAATATTTTTCTGTAACTTAAGATTCACAATCAGTTAGGAGACAGGGCTCCTCTCCACAAGGAGCTATATACGAACAAGAGTAACGGTCTAGTCATATTTCCTTTCTCAGGATGTTGGCTTTCTTGTCATTAAAGGTTAAACCCAAACCTAACTTGGGGTCCGATCTGTGGATACTCATTGCAGCAGGACTGTCTCCAGGCATGGAGAAAATGTGCTGGAGAAAGTGATGTGGAGACAAGCTGAATTTGAAATGAATAGTGAATATAAAGGTACAAATTTTAAAACCATTGCTTTCATTAATACTATCCAGAGACTCTGTACCAAAGGGGTGTTACCCCAAAAATCCTAAAGGCGCCCAGGTGTCCTGCGCTTTACTTTGGGACTTCTTTGTGCTGTGGGGACACTGCAAGGATGAGTGGACCTTGAGAGCAACTGAGAGTCTCCTCAGCCTGAGGAAATGCCACCAGAGGGTGGTGTGAAGCCAGGCTAGCTCACCCTGTGTGCTCTGTCCTTGTCCCTGCCCTACGGGGGACCTGGAGGGACCCCACAGGGCCCCAGGGCTGGTGCCTGGGGTGCAGGTGGCCGGCAGTGCTGAGCCTGGCAGCCCCTTGGCTCCCCCACCGGCTAGTTACACAAGTCACATCCTCGAGTGTTTTAAGAGAACCCTACGCTATGCCAGAGCCTGTTCTGGCCTGTGGCCAGGCAAAAGCTGGAGTAATCAGAGTTGGAAAATGCCTCACAGTGACATTTCCCTCAGCTGCCCTCATCTGTGCCGGGCAAGACTGTGGCGCAGATGCAGAGAGAGGGTTGGGAAGGTGGTGGCCGCTGCAAAAAAACATGATGGGCTGCTCTGGAACTGTGGGTTCAAGATAAAAAAAGGAGTAGCAAATATTTCACTCAGTGCTGTTCAGCCAGGATTTATCATGAAGGTTTAGTAGTCTGTCTCACCCACTGGTTTACTTTCATCAGTAGAAAATTGTTTTTAACCTTGTGTGGTTGTTTTTGCACTGATGACGGGGTGTGAAACATGAGCACTTCCATAAGCCTGATCCAAGAGGGCTTCGTGCCAGCCGTGCTCAGGGCAGGTGGCCCCACAGGGGGCAAGAAAGAAGAAAATCGAGCCCCTGATGGCTCTCTTTTTTGAAAATGAAAACTCAACAGACTCTATAAATTGAGGAGTGCCCCAATCAGGGGAAGTGCTCTTTCCTGACAGCAGAAGTCAACAGGGCAATCAAAAGGCCATTTAGATCCTGCCCTCTGGAGCCTGAGATGCAATTGCCTTGTATTAGCATTCATAACTAGAAAAACTGTTCATTATGGTAATGCTGGTTCATCCAAACTGGGCTTTGTTGGGGGTTTATTTTGCTTGAAGGAAAGATGGATAATGTTGGGGGAGGACAATTCCAATGGTGGGTATGTCACACAGCATATAGTGTCAGTGGTCATGCTAGTAGGATAGACTTTGAGATCAGAAATGGGCCAAGTTTGGCCCCATTATGTAATATAAATAGAGGAGCTACTGAGTGAAGTTCAGCCTGCACTGCCCAGCCTGGTACACTTTGTTTTTTAAAAGGCAAGTGATCTCCAGGGATGACTTAGAAGCACTAGAGAAAACAGTATCCTTCATCATTACTACCTCCTTCACTTTTTGCTGTTTGTGAAGACACATACTCAGTAAGACATACTATAAACAGGGAGATGGACGGCAGGGAAACACTCAAAACAGATCAGTGTAAAGAGGAAGAAAGTATTATTAAGATAACCTTTACTCTGACTTTTCTGCATCAAGAAAGGGGATATAACAGACAGTGAAAATGTGTGCTGCAGTCTGAACCCAAGCGATCATTATGGTCTGGTACATGACATAGCTGCTCATGGAAGATGAACTTTTTAGGTATCCAACATGCTCCCAGAAACAGACTCTGTGAAATATAGCTTTTGCTGAATATTTTTTCCCCCCAGCTCGAAAGGACAAAGCAGGCTTAAATGTAAAAGATTAGTTAATAAAATATACTTTTTACCAGAGGAGAAAATGAAACAGGAGGATCTTGGGTTGAATTCTTTATCTTCTGGAGTATAAGAAATGAGTTTATTCATTATGATGACTGGCTCCTCTTCCTTCTCCAAGGAACATGAATCCAGACTGTTCTCTCTTGTTCTTGGTCTTGTTCTTCGACTGGCATGAAGTCGATGGGGAATCTATGCCAATCTTTAAGTACCATTAATGCGAAAGTTTTAAGATCACAGCAGAGATCTAAGCCATATTATTTAAGAGCAGAGGGGTCAGTTCAGAGCCTACTCAAACCTCTAAGTCGTGCAACCAAGGAACCAATGAAACAGCTGTGGGTGACAGGCCTGCCAAGTGAGACTTCTGGAAAGGAAGGCAGGCAAAGAGGACGCTGATCTTCTCACCCAAAGAGTTGCTGCAAAAAGTGTTGAGTGGGTGCAAAAGATGAAAGCCCTAGCAGGAGACGTGCCTTTTGTGCTTTTTTGGCTCAGCTTCTAACAGTGAGTCATGCAGTTGTCATGCAGCCCTTGTCAGCTGTAATATGTAAGCCACATGCAAGGCAGCTCCGTACAGCTGAAAGGAGTGCTGCTAGATAGTGGAGTCGGATTTGTAGCCTGCCATCAGGACAGCCAAACATGCATTGCTGAGGTGTAAATTATGAAAGTTAGTTTCCAAATGGCCAAGGGGTAATAAACATTAACATAAACTAGACATGGGCCCATGCCAAATAACCCCAACTCTCAGGGTGTTTGGACTGCAAACATTTGATCGGGATCCAAGCTTTGCAGCTGGCCTTATCTCTGCAGTGGCCAAGCCAAAACCCCGGGGTTTGTGGCCACCTGGCACATTCTGTGATCCAAGGATGCAGTATCTGATTACCTGCTCCTTTGCCACCTCCAGCTAACAGTCTTTTCTATCAACCATCCCTTGTGCTGCTTGTCTTGCTCTGGTATGTCTCGGGCTTCATGGTTTTTTTTCTCTCTCTTGTTCATTCTGGAAGTTCTCCGAATAAGGGACACGCTTTAAATCTGTTGTGAACAACTCTGGGTATAATTATGCAATATTGTGGAAAAACATCAACAGAAAGCATGGAGTCTGAGCATGAGCTTTGTACCTTCCATGCAAGGCTGACAAAGGGCACTAGGCTGAAAGAGAGGTGGGCAAGAAATACATTTAATAAACATACCCAGTTCAAGTCAGAAGACTTTCTGATGCTTTAAAAGACACAGTAGGACTGGTTAGCAATAGGTGCCTGTAGAATCCGAGCCAGAAATCTGTAACTGTTCCTGGGGTCAAAGACTGGACTCTGTAACTGTCTGTGTTTATTCTTTCCACCTCAAATCCCACCAACTAAGTTTTGATGGAGATTGGCAGTCTTATTACATGTATTTTTATTCACTGGGATGTAATGCACAGATAATCACTTGGACTTGCCAAAATACACACTTGATCCCCATGTTTCACCTCCAGCAGCAATAGCCATGAGAGGGGTTGTGTGATCACCATGCTCTCAGTGGACTTTCCATTTCTCTCTGGACCTTGGTAAGGGACAGAAACAAAACACCATGCCTTGCTCTAAACCTTAAAGCCAGACCAGCACTGTGATACTACAGTTTCTGGTTTTTTCCCTGTCTTCTGTAAAAGAAATATTCAGACATGATGTAAATATCAAAGAATGATGACATTTGCTAAATTCTAAGAGGTAAATTGGCATATTAATTATCAGTAATTAATATATGCATATGCAGACAGGAGAAGCGGAGATTTTATTGGTATGAAATTTGTCCATTAGCTACACTTCACACTCATCAAACTCAATGTTTCTGAAGCAGTAAGATTATTGATCTACATTATGGAGTTTACTTGGGTAATTGTGATGTCTATTTAATACCCTCATCTTAGAACAAGGGGATGCTGAGCTTGCATCTGGAGTTGTCTCAATTTCCTTTTCTCACTTAGTGCCTGAAAAACACACAAAATTCTATGATCTTTTCATCCCTGGTTATAACTGTCTCTGTTTTTAGCTGAACAGGTTTTCTGAGTCTACAATTCTGACTATAGTAATTATATTGTTGACTCACGGTCGTGCGAGGAAAAACTTTGTGGATTCCACACTGACAAAATATCTCTAGGGATTTTATCTGAGATTCTAGAAAATCAAAGGTTAATAATATTGTCTGAGACAGTCGAATAAAATCTTCAGTTTCCAACTTTTTGAGAAACAGCTCTGTTCACTGATATTTAAACCGAGTGCTGTGGCAAGTCTTCATGGCTTTCTATCTGATCAGCATACATATATTTTCCCTCTGTTTTTCACTGTTCCCATCGATATGGGAACATTCTAGACCAAGTTTTCTATACAGACCTTTCTATACAGACCTCCTGGATCAGAAGTATGCCTTTCTTTAGAATTTTAAATTCTTTTAAACAGTCTGAATCTAGGACATACCTGGGTGTCTAGACTCACAGGGATAGTCTTGAAAGTAGACGCAGCTCTGCCCTGTCCAAGCCCTACAAGCATCAAGGTCCTACCAACATCACCAAAACACAGTTCATTAAAGTGTGGGTGTAGGTATGAAAATTACTCCATTAATACCACCCAGCTTTATGTCTGCACTCACGTGGGAGTGCAGAATATGTCTGACAATGTCTTCAGCTGTTCAGAGATGAGCACTAACGTACTTGTGTTTTCTGCTTGGTTATCAGTGGGTGGGAAGGGTTCTGCTTCTTTTTCAGCTCACATCTCACAAATCTGCCAATATGTTGTCATCATCTTCTCCACTCAGACTGCTGCAGGAACCCCCGTTTCGTTGCTTGTTCTCATTTCTGACTGTTTTGTTGGGTTTTTTAATTAATTCATTTTTTCTGGACCAGGATTCAGGGATGATGGGCTTCACAAGGGCTGGCCTGGCACACATGATCCTTGACAGTCTCACTGAAACTATGGGGCAACCCATCATTTGTATGAGGGATAGCAAGTAGGCAAATTACAGTGCAAATCTAGCATAATGCAGCTTCATCCAGAAACAGACAGCTCCAGGTTTTGCAGTATCACCTACTGAGACCCCAGTAAAGGTTGGAAGGTCAAGCTGTGAGCTGTTTCACTTTCATCTATTTGTGAAGGCTGTGAAATTCTTTGTAGACATTTTAACAAATAATGCTTCAGAAATATATTTTCCCCTAACATCCTGCTCCTTTTACTTCCCAAGTACAAAAGCCAATAACAACTCAGCACGCATGTTTTAAGTTGAATAAAAGGAGCTGGTAAGAATGCATGTTTCACCCTTCCAGAGGGGTCATTATAAAAGAAGTGAGGTTAAAAATAATGTTAACGTGATCTGCAAAAAAATGAACTCTCCATTTTTCTGCATCTTTTAAGAAAGTCTGAAAGGTCTCTGCATGAGCCCTTGTCTCATCCTCCTTCTTTTCTCTTTACCCCACACCCAGCCTCTCCATCTCAGAAAAGAAAAGTTTTTGGTACCTCTGGCTATAACTGAATGAGGGGACCCTCAATGCTCTACCAGCTCCATCTGAGGATGAAGTCAAGATGCATGTTTTCCCTCCCCATGTTTCCCTTTTGCCGCTGGCACTATGTCACCATGGGAAGAAAATCAGGTGCCCAGTTGTAATGGTTGCAGGGATGTTGCAGGATACACCTCTCTGCTGCTCTAGTCTCCATTAACCTATATTAATGCTGGTCTTCAATGAATCCCAGAGAATTTGCAGGAAATTTTAAATGACATTGCTGGTGCTCTATCCTTAAAAAGCAAATCTTACTGAGTATGTAGAGACATGCTCTTTCTTTTTTTACCAAACTGTTCACAGGTTCAAGGCTATCTTTGTCAAAAATGCAGGAGAACACACCCTGACATACTTGTAAATGTGTCCATCTTGACCTGCTGCTCTTGGTGTCCTCTATGGATTGTGGAATTCATGATATGTTGCTGCCACAGGAAGCTGCCTGCTGAACAGCCTGCTTTTAAGGAGGGTGCTCAGCATCATCTTAGAAATAAGTTCCTTTCAGGTATCTCAGATAGCAAAAACTACAATTCTGCCCATTTAGGCACTTCTATAAGCATTTTACAAACCTAAAGGTCTTTCAGCATCTTATTTTTAAATGCTGGATCCTAAATACCTGGAGGACTTTACATGAAGAGTTCCCCATCTTGAAATGTCAATGAGTGGTACAAATCAGTTTAGCACCAGAGTTGTGTTTTCTGGATTCACCACACGGGCTTATTCTTAGTGATGAACTGGTTCTTGCTGGCCCTGAAGGCAAGCAAAGGCACACCAGTGGTTTAACGGTCATCTCCTGGACAGTACAGGAATGTCAGAGCTCAGAATGCTAGGGCATCTGTATTATTAATGGACTTACTAGCATAGTTATTCGCACTATGTCAATAATAACCTTACCATCAAAATTATTATGATAATTGTTATTAATATAGCAATGAACGTAATTAACAATCATAATGCTTAACATTAACACAGTTATGACCCCTCTGTATATTCTGTGAGGTGGTGTTCTCTGGTATACATAGTATCTTGTTTTGTCCTCCCAGATTTTCTCAGTGCTCTTCTGCTTTATCCTCTGCCTTGTAGCTACTGTCTTTCCCTTCCTATGTTTAATCTTTCCTCTCTGTTGTACCAAACATCATTTTTGTCCCTGACTCTTGGGAATCATCAGTCTCCAGTTCCACAGGATTTTTTCCCAATGTGTCATGAATGTTGGAGTTGTGCGACCGGAGCTGGATTTACATCACAAGTGGGACACTCATCTTCAGCCCTAGACCCAGGATAAGAAGCCATAGTTTGCGGTGACGTAGATTCATGTTCACTCTTGATCTCTTCCTCTAGAAGTCTCATGGCAGAATAAGATAAAATAGAACAGAATAAATCAGAATAATACTATTGAACATAATTAAAAGATTACTATAAGGAACATCACCTTAAAACAATTAATGTTAAGAAAATAATTCTTCCTAGGAAATCTAGGCATCTTCCTGAAGTGAAAAGTCAAGGTCAATGTGGTTACTGCCTTGGCTACTCACAACTTTTGGCTATGTTGTACTGTGCACTAGCTGCACTTTGAAACTACTAGTGAGATTTGCATTGGCTTCAAAGTATATTACAGAAGCTCATAAAGCTTCATGTGAGAGGGACAAGGTTCCTGCTGTTTTACTGTTCACCATTTCTGTTCTGGGATGGACTGCATATAGAATGTGGAAGAGGAGTATGGCATCTTCAGACTAAGACACATCCCTTCTTTTTTAACCCCCAAACTCAACAGTAAGAAGCCTGTGCCTGCAGAAGAAACAGCTATTGAGCCTGGAGCTTCTGAGACAGAGGCAGGGGAAAGTTGAGCCCTTTTCCCATTTTTTTCAAATGCAGCTCAGAAATTACAAGCACAAATTGCGTTTGCAAAACAAAAGAAACTATCCCTTGAAAATGTGAGCCCATGCTTTCCAAGGCTCACACTACTGCCTGTAGCTGTTTCAGTTTATGACCACTTCCCCATCACCTTCAGAGCCAGATCTAACAGAGAAGCAAAGGCTGGCATGGACTTCTCTATCACCATCAGCACCATGTGGTATCACATGTTCAGCCTCAGTAATGCAACTGCAGATGGAAGCTGGTGGCTCACCCACATGCACACATACATGCACATCCAAATAACGTCTGCATCTGATCCCAAAGTTACTCAAGTGCCGTCTCACCAGTAGACATTCCAATGGATCACAAGGTGTATGAGGCAAGGACTCCTTTTTGAAATGCATGTAACTTTATAAATGTACATATGTACACACACATACATACATTTATGTATGGAAAGAACAGGAGAGAGACACCATGATATATATATGTAAGCACAGAAACATTGCCTACTAAAATATGACCCTGATGGTACCACCAGGAGTTAGCAATTATGATATAATATCAATAATGTATAAACATTTTTTTTCCAGGTGTGGTTGTTTGTTCTTATGCATCATCAGAAGAAAAAAAATAATGAATTCTCAAATCGATTTACAACAGTGCTATTAGCAACATCTTTGCATTTCCTACGTGCTTAGAGATCAGAGGCCTTGTGAAGCTCGGCTGTTGTGTGGGTAATCCCAAAAGGGGAAAGTGCAAAACTCCACATTTCCCAGTGGAAATTTTGCAGAGGATGCTGCCAAAGCCATGGCTGAGTCCTACCATCATTGAAAAGGACAGGGAGGAAATGAGACATGTAACACCAGTGCCTGGCTTCAACAACTGTGGAATCTTGCCACATATTCTGTGCATTGTTTTTATAGCCCTGATCATGACATATGATAGACGCCAGAAAATAGTCTCTTATCATCATTCTGCAGACTGTATCTCTTTTAGTATGTGCCCTGGGCATGATCCTGCCAGTTTCGCTGGCACAGATATGGAAGAAAGTATTTGCTCTTCTCTGTAACCTATTTACAGAGATTTCTTCAGAACTCCCATGATTTCCCCTGGAGTAGGACAACCTCATGCTGTTCTCAGTGAGTGTTATGAATAACATTTTCCAACAAAAAACAAGGCTGCGTTCAGCCTGAAAGATTTCTGTCACAAAACATTTGCCAAATGCAGCCCAGGATTTAATTTGCAGTTTTGACTTTTGGGGCAGCCTGATCCTAAGCTGCAGACCTTGAGAGTCCGAGGTCATCTGCTCAGCATGAGCTAGCTCTTCCCTGGTTGGCACGGGGAGCAGAAAAGCCCAGGAAGCCTTGGCTATAAAGTAGGCCACAAACCTTGGCGTGAACAGGCAGCTGTTCAACAGAACTGACTTTCCTTGCATCAATGAAAATTAAGAAAATGGCAATTTTATTGAGCAGATGTAGGTTCTGGGGAAAACATTTAATCCAGGAAGCATCATATGTCTTAGGTTTGGGAAAAAAAGGTCTCAGAATTTCTAGTTCATAGGAAACTGTGAAACCTTTTAGGTTTTGGTTCAATTTTGATTAAAGTGAAATTTGGAAAAGATTGTTTTTCACACACCAAAGAAGCTGCTTTACCACCAGTTCTCCTCCTGCTGCAGGCTAGGGCTAATTAGGCAAAGACATGGCCAAATAAAATGAGTAGCTGTGCTACTAATCTCTCTCACATCAGTGAAACTTGAGGAAAGTTCACAGCATCATTGATGTTATTGTAACTGGGATTTGAAAGCAAGATAGGAAATGAATGTCATTGCCTTGTCAAAGAGATGTAAGACTTATATGAGCTGTATATTTGCCCTCTGTACAGTAGGAAAGCAGTGGAAAGAAGGATGGAAGAAATAGAAGCACCTGAAAAATATGGTGGAAAAGTAAGGCAAATAACCAAAACTCTTTTGTAGTTATACCTAAGAATTTAAATTTCTATTTAGCCTATCCAGTGTTGAAATACTAGGGTAAACTTTACAGGGGTGTTTAGGAACATCACAGGAACCTCACTCTCTCTCATCTCCATAGCTGTCAGAGAAAGGGAACGGTGCAGCATCATGTAATGTCCTTGTGCTACAAATGCAGTTCAGGATCACAAGTGGGCAGAAGCCACTAGCAAGGCTGACCCTAATCTGGGAGGTACAGAATCCAGTGCTACCACCTGAGATGCTTGGATATGGCTGCTGAAGAGCAGGAGCTGAAGGGTTTCTGAGCATTAAAAAGCTGTAGCACCTGGTCCAGGGCTTCTCTCTGTGCAGTTTTAGATAACCAGAATCTCTATCTTCTTCCTGTACAAGGGAAACAGGCTTACTTAGCCATGAAAACGGAAACAAGTTACCCACCTGCCAGTGGACTGGCAGACTGTAAATACACATACCCTTGTGTGCTCACATACAGCTGTTAGGCGCAATCCACTTGGCTCCACAAAGTAGTCAATAATGCCATTGCAAGCCAAATGAAATGAAAGTTAGTCTTGAGTGAAGCTTTTTGTTCTAAATAAAACGAACCTGATCAGCAGGTGCTTTTAAAGAAGTTCCTTTCATATGGAAATGGAACCCAATGGGGGGGAGACACAATGCTTTATGCAAAGTTAATTAGAGAAGAGATGGTTTACATGGGAATATGGGACCTCACGTCCTTCTTTGCAAACTGTATTTTGATGAAACAGCGTTTTTCTATTTTACTTTGTGGAATGTGGACCAGCAGGTCAGTTGCACAAGATGTCTGCTGCTCCCATTTTTCCATTGCTTGTACCTTTGGCTACATTTTACTTACATTTCAGATTTTACAATAATTTTACATTTTACCTTTAGTGTCCCTGTGAGAAGAAGGTTGTGATAGTTTTGAAAAGAGGGCTGAGCAGGAAGGAAGGAGAAAGGTACCAAAACCTATAGCCTGAAATTATTGTTTTAAATCAGTCTCCTTGTATGAACATTGATCTTTCCTGGTGAAGAAGACAGGAGGAGGCTGTGAAAACACATCCCACCTGCCTCGCTCAGACCTGCAGCTGGTGGGATGAGCATTAGCTGTGGTTGCACACATGCCACGGGGGAGCGAGCAGGCCCACCAGGCTTTCAAGTTGCAAGTACAAAGATCTGAATTCGAAGCAAGGGGGGAGATTTTTGTAAAGAGGTCAACATGAACCATGCTGTTGAAAGCTCTCCACTGCTTCACACTTGCAATCTGGCACATAGGCTTCTCAGAATAATAACCGATTTAGCACTTAGCCCAAAGCCTTCATCAGTTTAAAAAGTCATGGGTTTCTTTGAACACTATGTGCATTACGTTACTACGGAAGACAAAATCCAGTGGAAAAACAGAAGTATTAGTGAAATAGTTAACGAAATTATTTTATTTTTTTCCTCTGTAAATCTGATGGCATTTTGCAAATAGTCGGTTCCATGTTTTGCTTGTAGATTTTATAGCTCTGGTGTCTGGTTGATGTGTTTTTGATATATGACCAGAAAACATTTTTTAAAACAGACCAAAAATTTTTGGGTTTGTCCCCCAAAACGGCCTGGGGGATTTAGGACATAATCTACTGCTATTTAAAGCTCACTTTTTTGAAGTAGGTTAGAGAAGTTATCCTGTATCTTTAAAAAATAGAATAGGACAATATTTATTAGCAGCAATACTTTAATGCTTCATCCCAGCATCATGAGAATTATCTTCTTCCATTACGGTCTTAATAATGACCAAATCTACAAATTTAGCTTTAAATTGTGACACGTAACTACGGAGAAATCCAACTGCCTCAAGTGTAGAAGACACCCTTCAAAATCGTAAAGTAAAATCCATCTTCAAACAAACTCACTGCAATGACCTTGGTCTGACTCCAGCTCCCATTCTATATATGTTGGGAACCAAATCCCGGGCTAGCAAAGAATGAACTTGTTACCTTGCAAATGGTCAGCAGAAGGCCTTTTCCTCACTTTTACTGAGACCTTCTGGTGCGTAAGCACACATCCACACAAAGGACAGCCTTTGTGAATCAGCCCTATGCCCGACTTATGCACGGAGGTGAACGTTATCCTGAAAGAGGAGAGAACTAAAGAGGTGATTCAGGCTGAGCCTTGCTAGACTTCAATAACGGTTTTAAATTTTCAGAAGTCAGAGTGCAACTGATTAAATCCACAGCTGTCTAGGTGAAAGGAAGTGACTGGTGGATCTCAGAAGATCTGGGGCCAGATTCACCCATATGGTTTGAGTCATTCTGACAGTAGAAAACAGCTGTAAAACTGTTTCCTTGGCTAGAAAAAGTTGGGTTTATGGTTGCTTTGCGTCTCCAAGCATCTGATGAAGACAGTCCTTTGTCTCAAGAAGCATCCAAAACCCCAGATGCTTATCTGCATTTCTCAGCTAAATAAATTGTGATAGTAATTTTGCGGTGATAGCCCTTCATGAGCTTTTCCAGTCTTTTTTGGTATTGAGTAATTGGTAAGAGAATATTTGAATACAAATTCTCTGCATGCCGAGAGGAGGTTATATGTTTTATGGACTCTATTTATTAAAAGGAAGACCCTGCTCTGGGAAACTCACAGTCTAGGTATAAAATTGCAGAAGCACAATTAACAATCAGTCTAGATAGACAGAACAAGGCAAACTGTGGGAAGAAAGTTTAAAAAGGAAGAGTGACTGAGCACTTGCACTCGGTTCATTTTCATGTCTTAGTAGATCTGCAGGGGGTTGTTTGTTTTTTATCTCTGTTTCTTTGATGGACTCAATGGGAGGACTGGGGCTTAGAGATTTTATGAGATGAGTATTTTGAGAAGAGACTTTAAAGAGTAAGGGGTGGAAGCATAGTGGATTGGGTCAGGAAGGAAATTTCAGGCAGGGGGGCTCCATTGAAGAAGACACCAGAGAAAGAGCTGGCGAAGCAGATGTGTGCAACTGAAGCCAAGTAAACGAGGCAGAGGTGAAAGGATGAGAGCAGAGCTTTTCCAGCAGACTTTCCATACTTCTACTCCCACTCCCTTTTCAAACCTGAAATGCGTGGAAATAGAAGTGGGGACGTGCTGGTAGGAAAGGATTGCAAGGGCAAACACTAACTCAACACACTCAACTTTCAAAAAAGATGTGTTTACTGCTCTGAATTGAGAATTTAGATTAGAAATTTTGCCCATTTCCACTTCCTTGCATTGGGAGGTATCAGCATTTTCTAATTCTTTTCATAGATTCATTTGCAAGAAGTCTGCTGTGTTTTCATGTTTGCTTGAGTCCACTTGCACACTTGGATTCTACGAATGCAGAGACTCTGGAGACTGAGATTGAAAGAGGTGCTTTATTGTTTGCTCTCTTGCTCAAGCTCGCTCTTTCTTCCCTCACACACATTCTTTCTCTTTTTCCTCTCTCCCCTGTCTCTGAAGGAAATGTTTCCAAATGTGCACTTTCTCAGTCTTGTCTGAATTCTCTTTAGATTAAAGATCAAAAATACAATTCTTGTCATTGTGTAGATACCAAAGAGAATGGTAAAAATGGAACAGTATCTGTTCTGTGGACTACATTAAAAATAACCAAAAGCAACAGCTTTAGGACTGATTTTAAAAGTCATGCAAATGTGTAAAATCTAACAGCCTTAGGACACAGTTTAACACTTTGAGACATATTGCATACTTTTATAAAGATCCTTTAAAAGTTGGCAGGAGATAAATCACCTTTTCCAATTATTTTGAAATCATGCAAGCTAGGCATACTACAACTTTTGATCACAAGTACTTACTGAATTGCATATTCTCCAAATAACCCCTTTCAAGGTCACACTCCAATCTAGACCATAAAGGCTTTCAATCCACTGATGGTCTGAGGGCTCTCTGCCCTTCCACTGGCAGAGTGGGAGTTAGACAAGTACAATGAGATAGGAAACTCTGATTGCTTTGAGGCTAGTAAGATTTTGCATGCATTTTAAATAACTGCATCAGTGAAACAACAATGCAATGGCAAAAGAGGCAAGATCAGTGTTTGCAGGGTTTTGAATTCAGGTATGCCTATTCCTCTATTCCTTATGACCATCGGATCATCATAAAATTCCATCAGGTTAGCTAAAACACCAGCTATTAAAGGGAATGCCGAAGGTAAAAAATAAAATCACACGATCACAAGAAAAGCCCATGTGATAATTATCAATTGCGGGCAATCAATTCTTCAACTATTCATATTGACACTATAAGCAGTGTTGTGCTCTTTGCAAGTATGAGATACATATCTATTGGCCATAAGAGCAAAAAAAATCAGACCTTTAGTTTAAGCAATTCAGTAGACAGTGACATGCTAGCGGTAAAGGGAAAACTTTTGTGTCCTTTTCAAAATAAGCATTGCATACACCTACATAGAGAGTAATGTATTCTCCTGCTGCTGAGAGTTAGTGCACAATCAACGTTCTCTGACTGATAGGGATACTTCTGAAAGGGTTATTCAGTGCTTAAGAGAGTAATTGTCACTTGCATAATTTTAATAGAATTAGCAGACAGTTTGATGGGATTACTTCTTCTCATGATAATCCATCTTCTCTGTAGTACTGGGAATTTTTGGTGACAAATGTGGCTACTGGCTTAAACAGATTTTTTTAAACCTCATTTTCAAAAGTCGTTGTGTCATTGAGCATTGTTATTATTAGATATGGACGCTTGCCAAAACGCAGAGCTGTGCAGTCCCAAATCAGGAGAAATTTGGGATCGCACAGCTTTCCATTTTGAAACTACTTCTCATTAATTATAATTAATAATTATTATTTCTTTTTTAGTGTTAGACGTGGATTCAAGTAAGAAGAGGTATAGAGAATGAAAGTGCTCTGAAATGTTTATAAAACAGAGGTGATATTGGAAGGGCAGATTAAACTATGGGCAAGGTGAAAGCAAGTAAACTTCACACCAAATAAAAACCAGGATAATAGGGGTAGGGGATATTGGAAACAACCTTTACCTTGCAGCAGTAAAATGTTTGACCAAGCTGAGTACCCTGGAAGACTCCTGCCTTCCCAGGAGTCTTATAAATAAGGGCTTAAGAAGGCAGTTAGTAGGGAACAGGGAGAACCATCCTGGATAGTTTTCTAGGATCTGTCTGAGGCTTAATTTCTAAGTCTCTGTACAACCAGATGGTGAAATGCCTGCTTTGCTAACCATGGAAAAAGACCACCACCGTACAAAATTAAAACCAGTGCAACTTCTCCTACAATGTATCTTCTGCTACTGATTTAGAGTCTGTATCTGAAGTAAAAAGGGGAAGGCAAGGACTCATCTCTGCCTCCCTCTTGTCCATCTGCTGTTTTGGCTCATAGGAGTTTTTGTGAGCAGGAGTAGGGTAGCCTTCAGTGTTATGTGATGCACAGCTGAGCCAGGATGGGGAAGGACAAAAGTGACCCTCACACTGTGCAGTCATGACTGAGACTCGGCTAAATCCTTTGGAGGAATTGGTACAGAAGAAGGATTTTTGGAGGCCCATGAAGATATAAGATAAAGGATGAAATGGACTGCAGTGGCATCAATGAGAAGATAACAGAGCTTTCTGGTACCCAGAAGTAATGTTTCCATGGCTATATCCCTATGGAAATATGGCATACTCTTCTTCCAGGTCTAATACCACTGCCAAGCTGGAGGGTATGAAGTAGTAAAGTTCCTTTTGAGGACTTGCCCATTACTAGCTTATTTGGCAGTCCTTGTCCATATGTCCTTTGAGGTTTAGATAGTCTTCCATCCCAACTCACATCATGAAGACCTTTCAGGCATCTCATTTCATTTAGAACAAAAAATGAGTATCAACCTGGGGTTTCAGAGCTAAATGTGAGGCAGAGGCAGTACCTACCTCCAAAGACAGAGATAATTTAAAACCATCTCAACATATGAACATATGAATCTGAAGTATCTTCTCTGATTTACTAGAAATAGTTTCAATCACACATCTGAAATTTCAGACGTAGGACTCTGGCACTGGTGAAAATCATATTTATTATGAAAAGTTACATTGATTTGTAATGGATTTCTATATGAGCTTGTATGTGTACACACAGAAATGGGATTGTTCCTAGACCTGGGGGGTAATATATGTAGTCTAAGAAAGGGTAAGAAAGAAAAGTGGTGTGAAGGTACAGAGGTGGTATAGTACCCCCAGGGAGTAGAAACAATCTCAGGTTTTGCAGTACTGTTCTCGAAATAACCACAAGAAAGTAGAAAATGTCCCTCATCACAGAGGCAGAATATGTCTTACATTTATTAGGTATTCCTTAGTATGATCTCCTTTTCTGTGGGGACAGTCAAAACGTGCAAAGAGAATAAAAGTATAAACTGGATGCTGAAGACTGTGACAGGTGAGATTCTGTTGAAAGTATAGTGAAAAATGAAGAGAGCAAGGACACTGAAGGATTCTGGTTTTTATTATCTCGCCTGGACTAATGCACATTTCAGTTGTATGTGGTGCATAGCATATAAATGAGATATATTTGCAACACAGAGCAAAATGGAAGAAAAGCAAGAAGACTTTTCTAACAGAGGAAATACGGGGCAGGCTTCTCTGTACAGCATCCTCACTGCAGTGTTTCTAAAGGAAGGAATCTGTACCATTAGAAATCAGTTTTGGTGAACCGAAACACAAATTCCCCAGAAGACCTGCTGGAAATCTGGACAGTTTTAAGGTCTATATAGCACTTGTGCATTTTTATACAGGGCTTTTGTCTGGATGCTCTGAAGGGTAACAACCTGAATCCCTAGGAGAAACCATGCTGGCAGAGCCAGGGGGCTAAAGCAGACTCAGCAGAGTGTGCATTCCTGGTGCCATCAAAATCAGAGCAAGCTCCCTTCCGTCCTTCTCTCAATGTGACTCTACTCACAAGCCTCTGCACAAGGTGCTGTGAGGCTCTGGGCATAGCAGTAGGAAAAATTTTGAAACCAACCAAAACAGGAATGAAAAAAAGAAAAAAGGAGGAATAAACTGGTGAGTGATCCCATGTAAACATAACACAGTACAGAGCAGGAGCAAATGATTCAATGAATGGGAATGGGCCACGGCTGGTTTGGCGAGTTCATGCAAGTATCACTGAAAATACAAAAACGCTCGTGGTTCATGTCTCTTTGTAGCTCTCATTGTTTCTGAATGTGTATGGACCTCCAGCAGGCAATTTTATGGATTGTGCGTAGAGAAAAGGCAGCCTGCAATGAGAGTTAAGCAGCTGCAGAAATTCACGCCAACACTCTTCCAAGAGCATCAGCTCTTGGCATCATGACCCTGTAGACAGGAGGAGAGCTTCTGAGTGACATATCTGCAAGATGAAGGGCTCTTGTCTCTGAAAACTTAATGTTTCAAATTGGGAAGGAGTTACATCATTTAAATGCAGTAACTTCCATTTTCTGTTTGTCCATATGTGTCTGAGTCAAAGAAGGGGCCTGTGGATGAGGGTCAGCATGTTCTCCCCTCTGCTTACCAGTTAATAAAATTTCATTTATTTGCAACCCTGTTTTCAATTAATTTGAGAAAGAATGCCAACCATATGTTTTTTTTAGTAGGTTTGAGTTCATGAGTTTGGTTCATAACACAGTATTTGTGTTGCCTTTTTGCAGCATAACCTTCTCCAGGGCTTGACTCTTCTTTCTGTAGCCCCTGGTGTGAAAGAAGAGTCTGCAAGATTAAGTCATAGATTCTGAGACATTCTGGTTTTTCCCTTCAGCTACTTTTAAGACTTCATTTTACATCTGAATGGCTTGGGTTTTAAATATATTCTCTCTCCGATGGTTGTGTGTTGTTGTAAAAGTAGCAACAAACATCAGTGAATACCCTATCTCTGCTTCAACAGGTGATTAAGTCTTTGAAGCAAACCATTGCTGTTTATCTTTGTTACTGTAACTTAAAATGCTATCATATTTGCATTTACATTTGTTTGAACTTAATTTGATATTGAAAAGATCCAGATATTTAACTATAATGAAATGTTTATTCACGATATCTAGCTGTTGCTTATTTTACTAGCTATTAGGTTGTAGATAACTGCAGCTGAACATTTGTTTTCTAGTTTACAATATTTAGTACATGAGTAATTATTCCAACATACATGCATAAGCAAGTAAATGAATACAGGAACAATTTGTATCTAAATTTTTGTGTGGTAAATATCCTCATGTTAAGGATTTGATAGAATACATAAGGCACAGAACATGGTATGTATTACTTGCTCTTGGGTGGTCTAATAGATCATTTCTACAGCTCAAAGCCCCTTGCCTCTTAATGAAGATACAATATAGTATTCTTCCATGACTATTTACATTCCCTTTTTTCAGCAACTTCAAATGCATACATTAGGCATTTCTTCCCTCTTGTCTTTTTTGAACTCCTTGAAGACAAATTTTACTATGGTGTCAAAATATAATGCAGTCCACTCATTCATTAGACACAGATCTTATTTACAGAAATCTTATTTGTTGTAGTGAGAAAGAGAGCATAGTCCTGAAGAATGGTCATGGAAGGAAAGGAAAAAACCTATGAATACCAAGCTTTAAAAAAAATAAATCATTGGCTCTTTTATTTCACCAACGCCTTTGTACAGCTGGGGAAATGATTAAGAAGATGCTGTAGAAAATCTGAGAAGTCCTGCAAAATTCGGTGTTATTATTTTAGGGCTTTCTGAGCAGGCAAGTTCTGCAGTCCTTTTTAAGCTCAATTATCATTCAGCAAGAAGAGGCAAAGGAGAAAGATTTTAAATCCTTATTGGAAATGGAAGTTACAGAGGGACTAGATGTAGACTGAAGATAATGACACCTTTTTGTCACTGATCCAGCCAGGGAAGATGCTGCATACAATCCTTAAATGAGTATTTAGTTCAACCATGTTTTAGATAAAGTCTTCTTCAATTTCTCATTTACAAAACCAGTCTGGATTTTCATTGGAGAAAAAACCCCAGTTGTTCAAAACCAAATTAAAAGAACCTAAGAAACTAGCGCTCTTTGCAGTGGTACTTTACAAGTGGAAAAGTTTCCACTTATAAAGAGACTTTCCTTTGAGGGTCTTGGAGTGCTATAGCCCTGAATCAAACTTCACGACAACTATGCAAAATACTTTAGATTATTTCTAGAACAATCAGAATTACTTACAGTCAGAAAATGCTGATTTGTCAAAATGCGAATGGGCTTTGTGAAGGGTTGTCTCGATAAGGTTGAGTGTGTTGGGTTGATAAGGTTGAAGCACGTTTTGACTTTTGCACCTGTCAGATCATATTATATGCCCATATAGGAATGATGGAAGTCCAACTGAGGGTCATAAAACTGTTCTGAGCCTAATGAAAGCAGACACTCCATTTTTTAAAAGTTTGTTTTGAGGTTTTGATAATGAAAATCTTCAGAAATTTACTTTTGTAGAAACTTAGAACTATCAACCTGTTGTCACCTTTCAAGATGAAAAGGAAGTGCAATTTTTTTTTAAACTTTCAGGTACTGGAAGATTTGAGATTTTAGCAAAAGTAATTATAGTATCATGTTGTCATGGTTTAATCCCAGCCGGTGACTAAGCACTGTGCAGCTGCTCGCTTACTCCCCCCACAGTGGGATGGGGGACAGGATCGGAAGAGTAAGAGTGAGAAAAATTGTGGGTTGAGATAAAGGCCATTTGATAGGTAAAGCAAAACCCACGCACACAAGCAAAGCAACACAAGGAATTCATTCACCACTTCCCATGGGCAGGCAGGTGTTCAGCATCCCCAGCAAAGCCGGGCTCCATCACGCCTAATGGTTACTTGCGAAGACAAACATCATAATGCCAAATGTCCCCCTCTTCCTTCTTCTTCCCCCATCTTATATATACTCATCATGACATCATATGATATGGAATATCCCTTTGGCTCGTTCGGGTTGTGTCCCCTCCCAATTTCTTGTGCCCCTCCAGTTCTCTTGCTGGACAAACTCATGATCTGAATCATATATTTATTTGCAGAACTGGGGTTTTACAGAAATTTAAAGAAACTATCCATCTGAAACTAAACCAATATTTTCTGGCATGATTTTGCAATTGTATATAAACCATACATCCACCATGTCAACCATTACCCACGAGCTTAGGCACACAGAATCCTGAACACACAGACGCTGTGGATGAAGCAGATAAAGCAGATATACATACACTATTCCTCGCTGAAACTAGCTATTTTAGATATGTTGAACAGATTTTAAATATTCAGGGAAATATTTAATATGTAATTACTGAAAACCGACCAGTATGGATAACAGTGTATTTAATACCAAGCAGTGCTGAACTGCAAAATGTCATATTTAAAAATCACATTTGAAATGAAACCAAGTGGAAATATTTGTAAATAGTATGTACAATTTCCAAACTATCCTGGGAATTAGCAATACTAGCAATATACTTTTTTGTATATGTATCTAAAAGCAGTAGGATCTGGTCTTTTACTTCAAAGGGAGCCCCTGCATGTCTAAAATTCCACAAAAGTTTGTTTTGTAGCTGGGTCAAGATTTAGGGGCAGAGTGGGCAGTAACTAAAGGGCACTCAACAGTAAAGATGGTTCCATATAAAGCAGGAAACAACTCTGGTCAGACATTTGAGAATGTATTGAAAAGGGATGTTAATGGAACAGGTGAGGATAAGAGGGAAGAAAAGGGAGGTAAAGTAAAAATGAGAGAAAACCATCGTAACAGTTCGCATGGACTTGAAGGCAGCTTGATAGACAACACAAAGTGGAAAAAAGGCTAATCTACAAGGTCAGCAAGTGCGGTGAAAAGGATGAGGTATTTGCACAGATACAAAATAGGCTTAAACATCGAAGACAGGGTAATTTTGAACTTCAAAAAGAGGAATGTAACTAATGGACCTCTGCAAGAGTAATCATTAAGGATGAGTCTTCAGTTTTTGTATCAGTGACCTAGAAGAGGTAATGCAACTTGCTGACAGAGTAGGAGCTAGAGTGAAAGACTAGTTATCAAGCGCAAATTGACTTAGACTAGAAACTATGTGGTTTGGAGTGAAGCTGAGACTATTAGCGACAGAAATGAAATACATGCATCAAGCAGATGTGCAATAGAAAACACTAATAAAGAGAAGGATCTCAATGAAGTAATCTAGAATAGAAATTTTCTTTATTAGATTCTAAAGTTAAATAACTGAGAAAATTACCATAAATATAAGTTAGAATAATATTTGCCAGAAGACAGATATTACTGAATATTCAAACAAATCTTTGAATATGTGTTACAAATATATTTATGTAAATATATCCACACTAGAAAAACACTCCAACTGTAAAGGTAACTATCACCCAGGAGAGTTAAGCAGCTTTCATTTCCTTGTTAATAGGATAGAGATTGGATGTGGTACTGCATACATTCAAGGCAGATGTAAAGACCCAAAAAAAGGAAATGGCAGATTTTTTCCTTGTACCAATGCATTGGCTTATCATTATAAATACATGAACTAATTAATTAGATGACATCACAGTCTGGTTTTGGGGTTTTTTTTTGCTATTCCTCATCAACATTTTCTTGTTCTACATTTTGTGAAGCAGTTATAAATGCAAAATGTTTCACAAATTTTCAAAAACTGAAGATGAAATTATGCTATCCATGCTTTTACCTTTTAGATAATTTCTAAAGCAGCATATTTTGATGTTCGTTATAAAACATCTTAAAAAATTAATATGGTGTCTTTTATTAATCTGATTTTATACACACAAATGTAACATAGATAATTCACATTATATAATTACTGCATAAGATAATATAAATTTTCTTATCCTGGAAGCTTCTAAATCATGATGAAATTTTCTCTACTGCAAACTGCTCTTGGCTAAGATCTTTTCTTTTCAAATATATAAGCTGAAAATTGTTTCACTCTTTGACCTGTGAGCCAAGTTCCCCAAAGCCTGATGCAAATTAAAATGGCTGAGTTATAAATATCTCTGAAACTACGTTTGTAATGGAAACACAACCAGATCCTTCACTATAGCAGTACTCATGGGGGCTGTTAGTGCAGTTTATAGAGCTCTCAGCACCAAACTATAAGTTAATGAGGAGGAGCAATTGACTGTAATAAAGCACCCCTAAACAAGAAGGGAGCATTAAAAAATGCAGGAGCTGAAAATTCCTATCGGGTTTTCCATTAGCTGTGTCCCTGTATACAGCTTCTTTGTTCCTCATTCTGCTTCAGGAAAACACTGCCTTAGCATCTTATATTTTCATGTGCTGAATTCAGTAAGTACACTTTCGTAGGGCTGAGGAAGGGATGTGTGTGAAACCCAAAGTTACAAGCCAGCTGTCAAAAAACAATTTACTATTCTCATGTAATCTCAGCCTTCCCTTTTTTCTCCTTATTATTACGTGACTAGGAATGCACCATAGGATGACATGTAAGTAAGATAAAATTAGAAATGGCTCCATTAGACTTTTGTGCCTTTTCACATCAATCTAGTCCTGCAAGTTTTATTGTTAACATTTGGATGTGGCACAGAGCACAGGTGTCTGTGGCAGACAACCAGTGCTTCAGAAAAGAGCACATAAAGACATGGCTTAGTCAATGTTCGGGTATACGGGCAATGTGGACAAGGGAGAAAATTGCCATTATTCCAGTCATACAAATGTATCACTAAGTAAGTTTAATGCATGCTATGACTGTCATTATAAAGCCAGCATTCACTGTAGAAGAGATAACAGAAATATTCTTCTCAGTTGAGAGATGATTGGTGACAGCTCAGAGTGATCAGGTTCTTCTTTTCCAGCCAGAAGTCATTGCACTCCACTTTGGAAAAGATATTTGAAAGACTGAGAATAAGTGAAACTCGCTGGTAAATAATGGTGCTGAAGGTAGATATGTGCACCTTTGAACTCACCTTGATTATTTTACACTGAGACAAGCGTGCTGTGGTAAGTGTTAAATACATCCCATGTCTTGGCTTGAGACATATGCACCAAGAACAAAGCAAATGATGAAGTAAACCCCTCAATAATCTTTTCCCCTTCTTGTTGGCTATGTGAATTCTCTTTTCTGAACTGCATACATATACTTCTTAACAAGAGTAATAAAGAGATAATTTGGGCAAGATGCATGCTTCATAAAAAGATGTGTGTAGTTTTCATGTGTCTGGCTTAAATTAGTGAGTGGTTTAAGAATGTGAAATAATTCATTGTGTAGAGCTCCAACCCCTCCCAAATAATATTATTTGAAATGCAGTAGCATAACAAACCCTCTTAAAACTAGACCTCCCTTTGGGATCCCCTAAGCCTGTGCTTTCTACCTGTCACCTTTGCTTGCAGGATTGCTGCCACCTTGGTTTTCTGTCTCCATGTAGCCTTCAGTGACTGAACTGGTGATGGGTAAAGCTAACATGAGGATGGCTATGCTGTTTCACAGCTCTGCTCTAGACTACAACAAAAGCACAAGCCTTCAGAGTGCGGGAAGCGAAATCCCCTTTGACAAAATGGAGTTGTGCTGAAATCTGTTTTGTCCAGTCTAGCCCAAGACATGGCTTGTTGTGGCCTCCGTTCCTGTGCACGGGGAATGAAAAGTGAAAATACAGAAATTAATCAGTCTACATTTCTCAGTTTTGTTTGACCAGATCCCAATCTGGTCCTCACCTAGGAATGTGACAACAGTTTTTAACTATAAAAATATGGACAAGGGATTAGCTTCAGTGCTGCCCTGTTAGGCGCTTGCGATACGCCTGTGTGGGACAGCATTTATGGGAAACTGACCTTCCATCAGCGTGCCTGCTCCCATTATACATGACGACTGGTAGTGTCTCTGTCTGCTGACACAGGCAGGGATTGCTCTGCACCCACGGCTGCAAACGTGGACCTTTGTCTTCTCCAGGAGCAGGCACCCCCTGCTGACAGGGGACGTGCCCAAAGTCAACCTTCTTCAGCTTCTTATGCCTCTTTGAGGTGAGTGGCCACAATCTGCTGAGGGATAAAAGCACCGGTCTGGAGGAGTGTGGAGGGCTGGAGGGAGGGGACGGGACACGCCTGCCACCGGCAGAGGAAGGGAGACTCTCCCAGTGTGCCTCCTGCCTCACTGCCGCTGTTAACAGGGATGCTCTTACAGCAAGAGACAGGATACCTTGCACCCCTGCTGCAAGCTGGGAGCTGTGCCTGTTATGGCTCTAGCAGCAAAAATGGTTATATGCTACTGATACATAAAGTGCTGTGTTGGATACAGCATGCAGAACCCCTTAAGATAAGGAATCTGACTTAATTCAAGCATTGTTTTGATCCTGCTGTGTCTGTAGGAAATCTAAAAGACCAAGACGCAAGACCTTTAGATGTTAGTACAGATTCTTTTGGGTTTTAATCCTACAATTATTTGTATAATGGTGAGGAGAGAGGAAAATAATCCTTCAGTATGTCTGCTGGGCTCTTCAGACACAGCGTGTTCATACACTTTCTCTATAAACTTCATATGCTGGATAATTGCAGTGGAGGAAAAAAAAGAAAATTGCACATTTAAACTAAATTAAATTCAGAACCTCTAATATGTCAGGTCACAGAAGGCATGTACACATTTAACTAGGACTGCTGCTTTGGAAACCGAGTAGCTCTAAAGTACATCTGCATGTTGGCTCTCGACTCCATGCAGGTCCATTAGGTAATGTCTTAAATATAAAGCCACTTAATGATGAATGTTCATAAATGAAAAATGCATATTCCCCATAAAAAGCTTGTCAAACAGCGGTGTCCACCTATTTTTAGCACACATCCCCCCAAAAAAATCACATTTAGCCATATTGTTGTGAAACTCTTGATCTGCCCTTGAGAGTCCTTTCTAGAGTTTTAAATAATCAGTATTACAAAACAGTCTTCTCGTTTTATAAGTTCCTAGTTTTTTAATAGGTGGCTAAAAAGTAGAGGAGCAACAAATGCAGAATGGCTTAGGTTTGAGATGCTTTAACAAAAACATAATATTTCTTCATCTGGAGCTGTCTGACCAACTGTTAAGAGTTCTTAATTCCTTTAAGGAAATTCAGCTGTTGGATTGACAAAGGTATGCCGATTACAGAGCCAAAATTTCTACAGTGACAGACCAGGCAGAAGGTATTCTCAGTGAGGGACCACTGTTATTAAATACACTGTCACAGAAAATTAGGCCAAAAGCAGATCACACTTAAAAAGATTGCACAGCAAGACACACCCTTTTAAATTAGACTGTCCTCCTGCACTCCACAGAGTTTGTTCTGTGCTGGAGTTTAATTTAATTCAACGCAACTCTTGCTGTAGTCAACCTTTTGGCTTCCACCATCTTTTCTCCCATGTTTTGCATCTTATGGATACTATTTTTAAAGTTAATTAGCTTATCCAAAATAAAGCAGAGAAAGATGCAAATCCCAAACTAACATTTAAAACACTATCCTATGAAATAAACTATACCGTGGTAGCTGTTAATGTTCTTCTGTAGTAAGAAAAGGATTAGCAAAATAATTATTTTGAAGTCTTTGTTTACATAAGTCCCTTAAAATGAATCCTTTTCCCTCTTAAAATGAAGTAGTAAATACGGAAATGAAATGTTAGATAATGAGAAAGGAGGTAACTAGAGAGTAGTGGAAACGTGTGCTAAGCAGAATGATTTTACAAAGACTAAATCTTGAGCAACAGGGTATCTTCTGTCAGGATTTTACTTGGCCCCAATCCTGTAAGCTGCCTGCTCCACAGGAGCAACCTGTGTGCTCGTTAAACATCAAGGAAATCTTCTAGACAGGAAGATCTGATTACTTAATAAATATCTTAAGAAAAGCTATGGATACTGTGATACACAATCTGCTTAATAGGAACCGGCGAAACATTAGGAAATATACAGTGTGGTTGATTATTAACAATCCATCATTCGAGTAGTACTTACACATCTTAGTCAGTGCTGGTGACCTCTGTGCCAGGCACTACACAACCACCCCGAAACAGATGGTTTTTGTCACCAGAGATTTATAATCCCAACTGACAAAATAGGGCTAAATCAGGAGAAAAAGATATGGATGAAGACATAACGAACTGCAGCTCAAAAAGACGCATCCCAAACCTCAGCAAAGGGCCAATTTGTTGGCTATGCCTTCTTGGGAATGCAGTTTTTACGTATCTACCTGTCCTATGGTTACAATGCAAAAAAACCCTTGCCAAAATGCAGGCTTCCTGCTGTCTACGTGCTAAACATGAAAGCAGCAGAGTTAGGACAAGCGTCCTCTAGTAAGCAGAAGGGAAACCTGCTAGGAGAATCGGCAAGGTCAAGAGGAACCACACAAAAAAGTGTTCCAGAATATTCCGTTTCAGAATCTCTGCCCCATCAGGTAGCTTCCTATAGCCAATGTAACTTGCCTGTGAATGGGGGAAGCATCTGACAACATTCTTCTTAAGAAAGCTGGAAATGAATGGTCCAGTTGAAACTGCAGTGAAATAAAAGCAATAATTTGAAAACTTTAGTCAACAACAAGTTGTCCATCGTTTGTCATGAAACATGTATCAAGCCAGGTTCTGTGCAGACCCGCCCTTCATCTGATACTGAAGGATGTTTTCATTTACTGTTCATATAACAAAACACATTATTAAACTTTCAAACAACACAAAAGGGAGTAAAAACTTCAGCGGAGAGGATTAGGAATCAAAGAGTTCTTGTCAGATTATATAAATGGTCTGAAATACAATAAGAAACGTTTCAGTAGAGATGAGTGAAAAGTATTCCACTTAAATAGGCATAATCAACGGCACACAATTACAGGAGGAATACTGATGTGGTAGGCAGTAACTCTGCAAAAAAGAACCTGATGGATTGCAAACTTAACATGAGTAAAATAATCAATAGTTACAGTTAGAATAAGACAAGTTTCATGCTGAAGCGCATAAATATGAATGCCATATATACAAAATACGAAGTAATCCTTCCGTTTACTCTTCACCGTTGAAATCTATGCCCAGTTTGAGATGTTGCTTCCTAGGAAAAACATGAAACTGACACAGAAAGCAAGGAAGAAATCATCAGGGATCTGGAAACATGGTCTATATGAAAATATGGGCTTGGATTTTCTTAAAGAGGACTGAGACACAACCGATGGCTATCTTCTAGTATACATAAGGCATGTTAAAAATAATCTGATTTTCACACCTTCGGTCAGCAGAACAAAAAACAGCAAGCTTAAACTGGGTAATGGAACATGTGGTTCGACATCAGGAGAAAGCTTTCTTACTCTAGAGACCGCACCGTTTATTTTACAATGAAGTAGACATTACAGGCCTGAATCTAGGGCTTGCTCTAGGCTGTTTCGGCGCAGCGACGATGCTGATCCTTTGCAGAACAACTTGCTTCTGCTACCAAGGGACGTGTCCCCGGGGCCAGCCTCGCACGTGCCACCCGCCTGCCGGCCAGCCCAGCTCCTGCGTGCCCAGCCTGGGAAGAGGCAAAGCAAAAACCGATGCTGTGCATAGGCAGGGAAGTGCCTTGAAAGCCTCCATCTCCTGCAGCGTTCGGTAAAATTATCCTCCGTTTCATCTGTGACCTCGGTAACCGTAGGTGATGTTCTTTATTGCTGCTTAATGTATGGTTTTTTTTCTTTTAAGTCACCAAACAGGCTTTATATTGGCCTTTGCAAGTCTGACTGGGCAAAATGCCTGTCCGTTGCATCGCTTCACTCTGTGCCACTTCTGCGCCTGAGATTTGCTGTTCTCCAATTTTTCTGCACATTTGAATATGGCAGATACTGCTGGGGCGCTTTAGATCCACATTTCTTTAACTTAAGACTACTTTTGGAAGGCTGAAAAATGTCCAGGGAATGCAGTTTACTTGCATTCACAAGCAGGCTGTTTGTATATGTTTGTTAATCAGTTTAATAAACACAAAAGCAACAAGAACAAAACACTTCTGTATTTTTTCAACTTCACCTGGCATTTACAGAGGAAAGCTCAGATGTGCTAGGGAATATCTGGCCAAGTGGCAAGCTTGTGTGTCTTACTAAGCAGCAAATATACAAGTTTCTTCAAATGCTTAAGATTTTCCATTGATTTTCTGGCAAATATCTGTACTATTCTCATTTCAAAACACCAAATGGCTCACACCAGGAAAAGCAGTATAGATTAGCTAAAAATGTTTTCAGTTTTTGGAAAAGGCACCCTTTCTGATCAACATTTTGATTAGAAAAGAAACAAAATAGGAAGATACAACCTCTTTTTGTGCTTTCCATAAATTAAAACCCAGGAAAATAATTTCAGTTTGTTCTTTTTTTTATTTTTTATTTTTAAACAGAAAATGAAGAACACTTTTGCAGTCAGCAATTTACTTTGGGACACCAAGGACCTGATTTCTAAAATGATTTTTTACATATTTTTTCATATTCATATCATTTAAAAGAGTAAGTAACATCTGGCCTATGTTTGGAGAAAAGAAACAGGGCCTCCAAAAAAAAAAAGTGAAGTTGTGATCATAAGTACACATAAATCCAAATTCAGCATAGCACACCTGGGATAATTGCTCTGTACACAATGAAAGTATGATTCAGCTCCCTTGAATTTGTCCATTTGCAAGCTTGATGTCTGCATCTAAGGTGGCCTCTTTCTGGACTCTTTCTAATTCGTGGAAGGAATAGACACATCTGGAGAGAAATTAATCTGTCCTATGTTAGCCGTGTACCATCAAAATGAATACTTTTTTTTTCCCATCATGTTTGTTAGCTGTGGATGTGAGTATTGCGTGTTTCCTCCATTGGGCATAAAAGGAGTCCAGACAACTACATCAATCGTGATGTGTATACTGCAGAAATCTGAAGCGCTGAAGATGAAACCCAGCCAGGACAATAGAAGTGATCAAACCCATAGAGTGCTGATGTGCCCTAGATCAGAGCTTTATTATACTCCAGGTAGACAACCTGACAAATTATCCATTCCTCCCCACCAGCTTAGTTACTCAATGAAATGATGGTGACTGCATGCGAATATGTCAGCTGAATTTTTTCACACCCACAGTTGCAAAGTTAAAATAGCCCACTGGAAAAGAAACTGAGCACTGGACGCACTCTGAGCTGCAAACTGTAAAATGAATGCGTAGTGTTAGATAGCACTGGATGAGAGCCCCCTATGCAGGGCAAAGCAACAGAGACTGCTCAGGACAAGTGCTTTCAGAATTTTAAAGCCCACCAGTCAAATATTCCGCTTATTCAGTGTCTGCTAACAGAGATAATTGCCAGTAGCTGCGATGAGTTGAGGAGTTACAGTAGATAATTCAATGTGCTATACAAATACACGCGTTCTTCTATTATTCATACCATGACATTTGTTGGTTGTCTCAGGAGTAACAAGTGAGGCTCCTATGGTTCATGAATTACTTGAATTATGCATGGTTATGGGTAGGCATTCACCATGTACAAACTGGTTTTGAATCATGCATTTCCTGGGGGCAATATTTCTCATGGTAACTAGCAAACTTTTTAGGTCTTTCAGAGCCTGCTGTGTATTAGTAATTACCACTGTGGCAGTGATCCTAGCATGCGTACTTTCTGGTAAACGTGGGAGATAATGAATGTATACATGTTGATAGATGGGAATCAGCATTTGTATTTATTCACATTCAAAAAGCGGTCTACCTCACTTGGAATATAAATTATGACATCAAACTGCTAAACAGCTATCTGCCAGCCAATTGTCACTATAAATAGCGGTCCACAAGAGGGAGGTGGCAGTAGATCATATTTTTTACATTTGGAGCTGTACAATCGTTTCCTAGCTAACAATCCTGCTTTGGGAAGATAACCTATATTCTCAGCTTTAGGCTTTTGTTTCTAGGTACCTCTTTAGTATGTTTTCAGCTGTTCATTTTTATGAACAATACTGCCCATCTATCAGGGAAATGTACATGAAAACCCATTAATACACCATTTGCTGCATAAATACAGCACAATGGCTTAACCAAAGGACAAGCCTTTTCTAAAAACACTAATACTTTTTTTTTTTCTTTTTAAAGCCCTATTCTTTTCCCAGAATCCATTTTTACAAAAATAAAAGCTGAAAGGAAACTTAAATGTTGCACAGTCTGTTGTTGTGCATGGAACATTTCACATCACTGAGCTATCTAATTTCAAGTTGTCTTTAATGTTTTTAATAAAAGCGTTCATAAAATCCTGACACAGACAGGCTATTCGAGCCTCGGTGCGGTAAATATAGATCCTGCATCTCCCTGGCTTGGGCAGCCGAGTAGCCACACCAGGAGCCTCAACAAGTGTGGGCATGGAGCAGGATGGCCCTGGGGCTGCCAGGCTGCCAGAGGCGCTGCCCGGGAGCCAGCCCACGGGCAGGGATCACCCGTGGCCTCTCTGTCCAGGCTTTGTAACCCCTACGGTAAGACTAAATATTCATGTTTGGTAGAAAACAATAGGGCCAGTAAACTTCATTGCCCTGGCGAAGTGCAGGTCTGTATAAAACATTTGCTGTGCTGGACAGGAAAGATTCTGGTTTTTCTGTGCTGGATAATGCAAGTGCCCTGACACGGTGAACTAACTAACCTCTTGCGTCGGACACGTCCAGAACCTTCATCTAAAGCTCGCTGAGTTGAAGACACTCTATGAACTAAGTAAACGGCATTCTCTGCCCCCCACCAAAAAACTTACTGCAAGTAAACATGCTACCGGGGAAGCTGGGGATAGGTAAAATACATTAGATCTGTCTCCTTTTCTCCCTGCGAAGACAGAGTTGCTTATTGCATCATATTTTCTAGTGTTTTGTCCAAGTGCAGCCTAAAATTTTGAAACACTTCTGCCTTCCACTTTGGAAAATGAGCTGAATAAACCTTGTAGTCAGGGTTTGTTTCCTGAAGTTCAGCTTTAATTTGTCCTGTTTTCAGTTTCACTGCTTGTTACCACACAAAATAATAACTAGGGCACTCATGCGCTAATTTAGCCTTTGCTTACCCAACTCATAATGGATGCAGTGAGAGGATAAGAGTCCTGTTAGGAAGAAGGCTCTGTTAGGGGTTTTTATCGTGTTGGTTCTTAAGACACAGAACTGCTTTAAAAATCTGTTGTTGGTTTTTCCCCAGGAAGGTATTTAAAGCACATAACGATAAAGGAACATACCACTACTTGTTGGCAGTAGGTACAGAAGCTTGCTTTGTTTGATAGCCATTGTGATAGGAGGAAAATTAGTATCTGTTTTAAGACATTTCTCTAAGCTGTGTAAAAGCGAATAACTACTGAGGCCACCTCGGGTGGGGTGTGGGGGTAGGGGGGAGAAGTAATGTAGCAGCCTGTAGACTTTCTGCATATTTCATTTGCAGGCTCTGTAATTTTATGACCATGAAGTTTGAAAGCATTTTGAACACTCTGCATTTGTATTTCCTATTCCTAGTCTCAAAAATTGCATTCTGCAAGTCTTTCCTTACTCCTGCTCTGCCAACACACCACTGAAAAAAAGGTTCATACTGCCCAATGGGACAAACATGTTAGTGACTACTTGTTTTTCTCATTTTGTTTGTGGACTCTACATGCCTATTGTACCTTGCAGACCACAAAATCACAGAATTGCAGAATGGTTGAGGTTGGAAGGGACCTCTGGAGGTCATCTGGTCTAAGCCCTGCTCAATCAGGGCCACCTAGAGCTGGTTGCCCAGGACCATGTCCAGATGGCTTTTGAATATCTCCAGGGATGGAGATTTCACAACCTCTCTGGGTAACCTGTGCCAGTGCTCGGTCACCTTTAAAAGTAAAAAAGTGGTTTCTGATGTTCAGATGGCACCTCCTGTGTGTCAGGAGCTCTTGTCCTGGCACTGGGCACCACTGAAAAGAACCTCGTTCTTCCTGCTTTATAACCTCCCTGCAGGTATTTGAACATATTGATAAACTCACCCCTGAGCTATGTCTTCTCTCTTCTCGTCTCATCTCGTCTCTTCTCTTTCTCTTTCTCTTTCTCTTTCTCTTTCTCTTTCTCTTTCTCTTTCTCTTTCTCTTTCTCTTTCTCTTCCAGTGCCTTATTAGTCTTTGTGGCCCTTCACTCCGCAGATGCCCAGAGCTGTGAAGGCAAATCAGTAACCAAGAAATTGCAGTTCAGGGCAGCGAAGCTTCACACCAAGCACGTGGCTTGCAAAGGGGAGGGGAACCTGGTCAGCTGGGCATTTCTGCAGCAGGTGAACGCACATGTCCATCCTTTCTTCTACATGCAGCAGGACACTGCTCCAATATCACTACCCTCTGCAGTAGGTCCCTTTAAATCTGTGCAAAGACCTTTCAACTAGATACAGAACAAGGTACTAGGTGAACTAAGTAAGCCCTGAAGTGGTAAGCAGAAGGTTGATTGTCATCATGTTACATTTCTAAGACCTGTGAAAAATTCCAATTTATTTTTATAGCTAAATTTATGGGCCTGTGTTACAGCAGGAAACTGTGACGGCTCCTGTTTGGATGCTGTTTTGAATGTATGGGTGTACATCACTGACGCATACCCAAGTAGTCAACATGGTGTTTGTCAGTAGTGAATACGTCTGTAGTGAGCAAGTTATGTTTATAAACCCTGCAGTTAGTGGTATTCCTATCAAATTCAGCAATGAATGGCAGTTATCCCTGAAGAAAGTCAGTAGCCACTAACTTTAAGTAGGTGGGAGTTAGTGAGATGAAGAACAGTCAGTAATGCCCCCAAGATCACCGTTTGGGGCTGGTTTAAGCCTGTATTTATATCGTTCATAGAAGACAGGAGCAGCTGTTCCCCCTGCGGTGGGTGTGATGGGCATTACTGCAGCTCCGGACGGCTCAAATGCCAACCCTCTCACCTTTCAGAAGCAAAATGCCCCAGAGAAATAAGCTAGTAGTCTTCTGCAAAATTTTAATGTAGTAAAATAAAAAAAAGAGAAAGCAGGAACTTGTAACATCTTCTACCACCTTTACTCCACCCCTTGCCCTTTTTTCATTGGTTTTGTGTATCTGGAAGGAAAAGCAAGTATCTCAGAGCCAGTATCTTTGTACGCTGAAGCTGTGTATCTTTATTATTATCTTTATTATCTTTAAATTCTTAAAATTTTGCTAGTTTGGTGACACATTAAAAGAAGTTTGTCCATTAAAGGCTATTTTAAGCAGTAAATTTATTTAAATTTCCTTTTTGTTTGTATTTCTTTCTCCTAAATTTTTATGGGGCTCATCTACTTAGTTTGCAAAAGTATCTCTGTAAGCGTGTGTTACTCAGTGAAACTGATCTCTGTAGCTATCACCTGAACGGAAGCGTTCAGCAACAGATAATACAAGTAATTGTGCATTTTACTGGGATGAGCTTCTGCTCGTTGGTTACTTGGATATTTTTTTTAGTGGCTGTCTGTTATTTATGACTTCAGGATTGTATCTCATTTAAACTTTTTTTAGTTTTTATAATTTTTTGATAACAGGGAAAGAAGTCATTATCACCACTTGCAAAGGTATTGGAGATTTTTTTCAAATTCACTGTGAGCAAATACAAACTTAATGGCAAAATGTATTTCAAATTACAGAAAAAAATCCTGCATGTCAGACATGCATGTATTCACAGCAGGGCTTTGAAAAAATCAAGGGCTAATAACAAGTGAAAATCCAACAGCTCTACTCCTGAAAGGCCTTGCTCAGCCGACTATCACCTGCACAATTTCTGCTGGCAAGCTGGAAAGACTTTGTATAGGAAAGCAAGGAAGATGTCTTCCAAAAGTAAAATATAAATGTTTCTCTGTTATAGTTAGCAGCAAATCACATTAATTCCTCTACTATTCATTGTGATAATTATATTTATCAAGCTCCCTGGATACTCGTGTAGATTTAATAGTAATTCTATGGAAGCTCCCTTGTAATTTAGCATGAATTAATGCTCACTTATTACAAAGTGTTACGGGAAAATATGTTTGTGGACTTTACGCCGGATCATATTCTTCTACTGTGAAAGAGGCCGAGTAGATAAAGTACGTGCCAGAATAGAATTCAGGTGTAATGAGTAAATGGACTTGTATGCAGAGTGCACTTAACAATCTCACGGTGTAAAAATGCAAGGCACTCAGAGCTGATATATTTTCGATAGCTTAATCAAGAAAAAGTTGAGAGACACTGGTGTTGCATGTAGGATTAATGGAATCCCTCAGTGTCCTTATTACATTTAATAAACCTGTGTAATAGAAATAAGAATAACACTTCATATGTATATTGCATTGCTCCTTTTATCAAAGATCTACAAGCCTGTCGTGAACACTTGTGAACAGAGCATCACTGTTGGCCTCCGTGGAGTGACTCTCCTCTTCCTGACACAGACCTTCTCCTGAGAGACCCTTGGGAGAGGATCCTGCAGGAGCACACCTGGCTCCAGGCAGCTGCATGTGTGTCCCAGCTGCCTGCAGCTCCACTGGCCATAGGCTGGGCTTTACTCTTTTGGTCTAATTCCTTAAGACATTTTCCTCGGTAATTTCCTAAGGTCCTAGTGCTACAAAATCAGCCTCTTTTTTACCATTCCATTTTAATTTTTAAAAATTAATGACACACTATTTGTCTACTGCTTGTAAGTTTGCACTCCTCTAGCTTTTCACTAGTACCTTTATCCCGATATTTATTCCATATTTTTAGGTGTATTACAGACAGATTTACAGTGCTCAAGCTCTGCTTTGCTTCACCGGGACAGTTTGCTGAAGCCGCCATGCAGTCTATGGTCCTGGAACGCTCATTTCAGAAAAAGGCTACTGTCCTTATTTTTGCTGGATTTTCAGTGACACAAAGACCTCACTGACCTGTGGCCCGTCTCATCAGATCAGCCAATTAGCAACTGCTCAGAGTTTTTGACCGTTTCTTCAGCTGTTCTGCAGCAATAGCAATTGCTACTCCTGCATAAAAGCTAAATCGCCCACCGCTCCAGGATTTTGCTTTATCTGGTGAAAACTGGTGAAAACTGACTGCTTATTTTTCAAATGTACTTCAGTTTCTCAACTACTATTGTGCTACTTTTAAATTCCCTCCTCATTTATTAAGAGTCCAGCTCACTTCTGCTTTATTCACTCTTGTCTAGAATGTGTAAGGTGTTAAGCTGTTCCCTTTTCCGCTTGCTCGGGCTCGGACAATGACTGGGCACTTCTTTTCAACAGAAGACTTTGCGTGGCCGTGGAACTGCAGATCTGCTGGGAGCTAATTAATCTGTCGTTTTCTCTCTGCGCACTGTGGATGGTCCTTCGCTTGTTGCTGAAAAAGTTAAAGAAAATGAATAGTAGGGAGAGGACTTTCCTTTTTCTCCTTGAAGCTGCAGATTTTTGCTTTGCATTGGCTGGTGAGAAATCGTTATGTCCAAACTTTTATTTAGAAGGAAGAAGGACCAGCCATGTTTACTATTAAAGAGGATAAGACTTCTTCTGAGCTGCTGTGAATAAAAAATATTACAAAATCCACCTTGACGTGCAACACTCCTCCCAGCATCCTTTCAAGGCTGCCACATTTCCCCTTAGTTCCTTTACTAATAACTTGCTCTGCTCCTTTTCCGCCTCCAGTTTTCCTTTTTTGTTTACCTGATTTTTGACTCTTGCTTGACACCTTCTGTCTTTTAGACTGCCGCTCAAATGCACGTGCTCCTGCCCTTTCTAGCTTACACAAACAAGTTTTTATTATTAATTTGCTTTGCCTCCAGGCTCTGCTATTCACAATCCGGTAAACAGAGATGCATCTACCGAAGAAGACAGGAAAGGGTGGGCAGCTGGGAGGTCCATCTCCAAGTTTTGCTCCTAGGTCAAATATCTTTCCTTAATCATGCTCTGTAAAGCTCTTTGAAATCATTGGATTAAAAGAGCTGTGCAAGTATATGGTGCAGTTAATTACATTGCATTTGTAATCAGGCCATAAAAGAAAAATCCTTGAACCACAGCTATATTGTTCCAGGCACCGCAGTCTGTGGATGTCTTCCTTTGAATTTTGTTCCGTGCCAAACAGCGGTAATAGGTTCTCACTGTATCCAAAACTCCTGCCGTCTTTTTCAGCCTGCCCTGGCCAGCAGCCCATCAACTATTCCACAAACAAACATATATTTCATTCTCTATTTATTTCTTCCTTCTTTTTCATCCCACTGTGCAAGCAATTAGCTATTGAATCCTTAATAAGTCAATCTAGTCCAGCCCACATGACTATTTTGCTCCTAATCAATTTATTCAGCTCACATAGAGGGATTTATCATATTTACAATATCACAGCTGTTTGTGTAGGAGTTATAAAAGGTAAGGAGTAATTTTAGGGAAAGAAAATCCAGTTGTAGGCTTTTGCTGGTTTTGTTGAGCTTCAGTATGTGGGGGTTCATTTCACCATTTGGGAGGGGAAATTTTGGATTTCATTCAGCAAAGTTCAGATCCACCAAGGGAAGAACAGAAATGCATAATTAAACAAGTAGCAAATCATTTGGAAAAATGTAATCAGACTTTTGCAAACTGTCTTTTTCCAGAAGACTTTTCTTCTGTTTTGCCACTGTTCACTAAGCCTTGGAAATGGACTTCACCCTGCACTGTTATCACTTTAATTTCTTATCGCAAGGGAAAAAACCACAAAATACCCAGAGACAGGGTCAGAGAGGCACCTGTGCAGCCTGGATGTTTGTGCAAGGTGACTTCTAAACATCCTGGTTGCTATAGCGTGAAGTCCCCAGAGGGTGTGCGAAGTCCCAGAGGGTGTGTGTGCTGTTGGGGCTCCACTTTTCCTGGGCCCCACGTCTCCCATTGTATCTGCTTGGTGAATACTTTTGGATCCAGGCAACCATCCAGCTCTGCTCGAGATTTGACTGCAAATCAAACTAATAACTTCCTTGGCCTGCAGTGAAAAAGGATAATAACACTTTCCCAACCAGTTCATTTTTGCTATTATTAGGATTTATTGACATAACAGTAGTATTAAGAGGCCCAGCTAAGGCTCCTCGATTGAACTTCTGCCCCGATTCCCCCAAACCCCCACCCTTGTCCCTGATATTTCTGTTTCATAAATTATATGACTCAGGGTTGAGCACATCATACCTGGTGTTGTCCCAACACACGACTGTCATATTGTCATCCCGTCATAAAAACAAAGTCCGTACACAGGCTGTGCAGAAGCCACACAGGGTTTGTGGAAACAAATAACACACGTAAGACATGTCGAACTATTTTTTGGGTATGAATTGTAGGGTATGAAGGGGTTAATTTCAGCTTGGCTCATGAGAAAGGTATGAGCTCCTAAGACTTGTGCATTAAGAAGCTTGATTTTTGCCATAGCTGCCACATGCGACCTGCAGCACACGCTTTGTTCCATTTCAGGGGGAAAAATTCTCTTGGAGATTCAAGAGCAAAATGCTTTCCTCACAGGCACTTGCCCTCTAATCCAAGTCCTCTTTCTCCAGAGATGCACACGTATTTCAAGTTTCCAGTAAGACTATCTGCACTAATGCCAGTGGTAATGCACACACACCTTGAAGTTTTTATTTCTTTTACTAATTTTGGTATTTTTTATTCTTCATCTAAATATTTGGTTCTCCAGAAGAGTAGAACGGGTCAGTTCCAACAAGCGGCACAGACAAAAGCTGTTACCCAGCATTTGCAAGTTTTGAAATCAAATACAAATACAGTCATTACAGATTTAATCCAATCTTTCAAAAGCAAAAAATGACCAAATTTGCATCTTTCAGGGTGAACACTGTAAAAGTGCACAGCCTGTCATCACAGAGTTTTTCATTATAACATTATGTATTTAACCTACAGTAGCTGCATTGGACAATGCTGATTGTTAGTTCCCCTTCTAGGAATAAGGTTCATTCGATCCAGTTTAGTGTCTTTCTTCCAGTACTGAGAATGAGATCCTGTCGCTGTAGCCATGCTTGGTCACTCCTTCTCACATGGGGACGCTGACCAGCGCTGCAGTGCCCAGACCGAGCTTCTGAGCAGTGGCCAGACTCCTCCCAGCGTGGACATCGCTCTTGCTCTTTTGTGGGGCAGAAGTTCTAGGAGAGCGTCCATCCATCTCCTTTTGCATTTTACCAACTATTTGAGTTTGCAATAACATAGCTTGTCGATGCTGTCGTTCATAAGACACATTCTTCTGTAATTGAGTGCTGTACCATCTCAGGAGGTTTCTGAGCTCTGTTTTTGATGAAGCCAGATTTAAGCTGTGTGAAGAGAAAGATGCCCATAAGTAACATCGATTTCTCTGTGACTGTATATACCTTTCCATATCAATTCAGAAAAAGGTCTTCTGTATGATAGATTTCTTCCAAATTTTTCCCACACTCTTCCTTATACAGCTTGAGGCCACACCTTTATTTAACAGAGAGAGCTTCAGAAAGAGAAAAAAAATCTAAGAATAAAAGAGGGGAGCATGAAACTAAGGAAGAGAGGCTTGTGAACTGCTGGAGACATCAAAAACAGAAGAGAGAGAGAAGCAAGCTCTCAGTAGCGTTAAAGTGAGGGAGAAAGAAAGTGTGGGTGGGGAGGACACCAGTTCTGATAAGCCAGGTTTGCTTGGCTGAGGAGGTGCCGCCCTTCGCCTTAAACTAAGCCCAGCTTGTACCTAATGCCCTAATTCTTCTTGCTTAACGGTGGCAGTACCCCAGCCCAGCCCTGAGCCCTGTGTTGACTGCAGCATGCTGCTCGGTCTCCAGGCTTGTGTGCTGCAGCCCCAGGCTTTATATTTTGTTGATATGCCGATGAGTCCTTTGACCTTCCCGGCCTCCTCACAGATGCTCAGACAACAGCTGTTCTGCGCAAAAGAGAGCTGAGAGATGTAGGGAGCCGAGAGGTATACGTGCTGGGGACTCTCCGTAAAGCTCTCAGTAAATTGAGCCCTGCAGGGTGCAGGTACTTACCACAGTCAGGCTGAGTCACCAATAGAGGCTTCTGAAATCCATAGTTTTAACCTGAAGAGCAGAGTATATAGGAAAGAAATTATAAGTCTTAATGAATGGCTGCTTTGAGTATGGATTATACATTGCTAGCAATATGCCACTGTTTATAGTACATCATTAGCCCGTGAGAGATGTAGCAATTGAACTTTTGTGTTTGTTTCAGAAGTGCCACAGTACAACATTTTAGTCTTTCTGCTGCAGTAACCACTGGTTGTTACAAATCCCTTCATGAATGCATGATGGAAAACTGGGGCAGAGTTCTTCACTAGCTAGCCAAGAGCATGCCTGCTGGGGCTTTGTACTAGGAAACAGTGAATAATGTTTTTAAAGCCAAAGTACAGTAGAAACCCATTTTACACACGTAAGCATGTTGCACAAGACTAATACTCGTTGAAGTTCCCTGCTGCTATGTGAAATTTATATCAGTTTGCAGTGCAGAATTTATTTTTCAGGTGTTTCTTTAAGTGGGTTCATTCCTGTATCATTTCACCTGTTAGTGTCCTCCAAACAACTTACCTCAGTAAGTCTATTATTTTATCGAGTATTCATGTAAGAAGGTCTCATTGTACTTCCCTCCATGGTCTGGTGCACAGAAAATGTATTTGCTAAGGAGAGGCAGCACATGTTTAATTCTGCTCTGCTTTACTCAACGGTGTTACTGCCGGCAGAAAATCATCCTGCTTGACACCCTGTGCCACCCCACGTGGCTATCAGATGCACCACCTTTTGCAACACACCACTGACATTGGGACCTCTGTAAAGGGACAAGGATCTTCACATTTTTAGCAAAGTAAAAGTAGTGAGACCTAATGGGTTTGCGGGGGCATCCCTGGAGCTGGGACGCAATCCATCTGCCAAGTCCAGACATTTCTATGGAGACACAGTGGATAAAGCTTGTGCCTCTACCTTTTGCTTCATTAAGGAGACAGGAGGAATTAATGACAGCAATTACACATTCTCAGCTAATTTAATGTATGACAATGTAAGAGACCATAAGTAATTACATTATTAGAGAAGTTTGTTAATTTTATTCTGTACTTATGAATGTAAGGTACAGTTTAGAAAACTGATCATATCATAAGCAATGAAATGCTCTTGTTAAACAGTAGCTCAGTGAAAACCCTTGGAAAAATTAGTTGACATAGTTATTTGTTTGGGTACTTAAGAACAAGGAGAAAATAGCAATATTTTAACATTATTGCCTATAAACATGTAGGTAGCTGAATGATAGAAAAAGCAAGGGATTTGGTGCTTTGTGGCTCGTTGACAATCTTGGGCCATTCTAAAACTGAGTTGAGTGAGAATTCCTTGCTATCAGCTTTCACAGAGGGTGTTGTTGCTCTCCCTTTACACCACTCCATGTGCTTTTTCTCCTGCTGTCCAGCTAAAAAAGAGAAAGAAAATGACAAAATAAATTATTTTTTTAAAAAAGAGAAAGGAACAAATAAATAGAAGCTAAGGCATTGTCTTGCAGAAAAGTAAAGGCAGCAAAGCAAAGGGAATTGAAAAGTAGGATGAAGAAAGAAGGTTAAGGAAAAAGAATTCACGTTTAACAACGAAAGGGGGAAAAAACAAGAAGTCTGAAAACAAGTAACCTCATAACAGCCTAGCTATTAATATTTAAATAACTAACCTAATTATTTTATCATCTCAGTGTGAATCTTACAAATAGTTATCCATTTACATTACACATACCTGTCCTCTTCCTTTTGTAGGAAACAATGAATGAAAACCCTGATGACTGATGCAAGTTTCATGTTTTAAGCCTATGTGCTTGGCCAGTAAATAAACAAATTATATAATTAAGAGGGTGAGTATAGAAAAGCAACTACAGTTGGCACTACAGGCAAGGGAGGAGCTAAGCATCATTCCATTATCTTTTAAATCACAACACCGAATCTAGCTCTTCCCTCTTTTTTTTATAAACCACCCCTCCATACCCGAAGTGATAAGGAAAATTAATAAGAAGCTTAAGAAGAAAACTGTGCTGCCCACCTAGGATGGACAGTTAGGATCAGTAATGTATAGCAGAAATTATTTTCGGGGTAAATGTGTAAGTCAAAGAAACACAATTTAATCCAAAGGACCCCAAAGAAATACAGTCTATAAACCAGCATAATTTTTCCAGCCACTGGAGCAGCATTCCTGTGTCAAGTTCTAGAGCACCACCCTGTTACCTGCAGGTAGGGCAAGAAGCTGTTCCAGCTTTGAGATAGAGCTGGTATTTTAGAGAGCGTAGTTGCCCAGGACAGTAGGCTGGCCGTGCTGATCCAGCAGATCCCTCTGAACCCTAATCCATCTTGTGGTATCTTGAACATTTACCTGTGTTTGGAATCCAGCTGAAACCATCTCACTGTGCACCTAGCTGAGGTCACTATCATATTAATACAGTACAGCAAAGAACTTTACACTTTATTTGTTTAGAGAAAAGCAACTGGTTATAAAAAGTTATATTGCCATCAGTAACTGGGTCTGGAGCTGCAAATTGCATTTCAACAACAATAACAACAAAAATACACACCAAGTCAGTGAATAACAGCCAGTAAGGAATGTAACGTAATCAGGCAAACTTCCTGACATCCCACCACGGCATCTTCCCAAGAATCACATGGAAAATGGTCATCTACCATCTAGGTAACAATTTGCTTGCTTTGAATTTTCTATTTCAGCTGCTGACACCAAGGTTGTTCCTGACATGCATATCAAGTAGATGCCCTATAGATGCCTGAGTCTTCTCCCTTTACCTTGACTCTGTGGAAGAAAGAGGGAAGACAGGGGAGTACAAGGGGCTCAAAATCAAGAGTAGTGCATTGTAAGGCCCTCAGCAAGCAGGGTCCTGGACTGTGCCCCGATATACTGCAAACACGTAACAGAAATGGACCATCTTGGAAGTGCGAGTATGGCGGTACTTTCACTGGAAGGCTTGGTGGCAGCTGAGGGTGAAGCATGGAGGATTAACATATAAGCTTTCAGCATGAGTAGATTCGAGGGTATTTTTAAGATTCATCTTTGCTATCATTGGAGGCAAAATGTTGGTCAACCCAAAGATGTAGGGCAAGGTGACAAAATCAGATTGGAAAGATGCTGTTGATGACCCTAAGCCCCTGTGTGTATGCAGCCTGGGTGGTGCCTCTCCTGCTGCCTGGCGCTGTTCCTTGCAGTCCTCCCGGCCACGCAAACATGGGAAGGGTCAGGCTCGAACTGCAAGGCAGCCTCCATGGACATGCCTCCTGGGACATTATGGCATCAAACAGCACCACACCTGAGCCCTTCAACTACCAACTGCCTGCGCTGGCAGCCATTTTGGTGGACACTGTGCCATTTGAAAGGCTGGCCCATGTTCTCCTCTACTTTTGAACTTTACAGATACAATGACAAGAGCAAGAAGACGTAGTGTGGAAGAAGTTAAATTCAAAATCCTTCCTAGCATTCAAATTACTGGTCAAAGCCTTGTTTTTATAATACTTGTCACCAGAAGCAGTGTTATTTAAACTCCTTGTGCTGGTATTATGCAACATCTAACAGTCTGTCACCACCACCACAAAGGCAGATGCAGAAATGTTCGGCTTCTGCCCCAGGGGCTGCATAGGAAGTTTTCACCCCCTTTTGTCCCATTAGAAACTGGGCAGAAATAACCAAGCTGGCTATTGCCAGGCTGCTTGGGACCAGAAAATCTTCCAGCCACGGTGTCATGGAGCTTAGCCCTGGCTGAACTCCGTCCTGCTGCATCTCCTTTTGTGGTAGTACCCCAAAATTCAGTACAGCTGGCTTGGCTACGCCTTCACGACACTGCAACATGCAGCACAAGCATGCCCATCACTCTTGGCATCAGAACAAAATGTTGGGTGGTGTACCTTCCAGCTGATGTCCATGGGGATGAAACTATGGCCAGCATTTGGGGATGAACAGTGTATGTGGTTTGGCTGGTCTACTGGGGGTATGTTTTTTTTAAAGAAGGCAGTTATAAGTGAGAAGGTTAAATACATGTACACTATTCTGTAGTAATCTTTTAAATTTTCTGTGAACAGATTGTAAACCAGGTTTAGTTCTGCTCGTTAGTTTTGGTTGGAGGATTTTTGGTATTGTTTTGGTTTTTATAAAAAGATGTTTTGTTTAAGTTAGTTGTTTGTGGAAGGTGGCACTTTCTACATTTTCTTAACAAGCTTTGGATTAGTTAACATCGCTTTTTAAACCAAATCACTGAGTTAGCAAAATTCCCATTACTTTTTCAATACAGATATCATGGCTATATCGATATCATATTTTACAATGAAGATGTGGATCTTTGTTTCTGGCATTACAATAACTGCTTCAGAATTTTGATCATTGCAGGAAATGAGGAAGAACTGGAAAAACCCACAATTTTTATTATGAAAGAGGGGAGGTGATAGAGAAACTGAGACATTGCCTTGCTGATAGGCAAGGACTAGTCTGAAAGCCTGGTGTTTTGTCAAAAAATCTAGATCACAAAAGATGGTGTAACACCGTGTGTGGCCTGAGACATTTCTAACTTCTGAATGAGCCGGCAAGCTAGATGTGTTCATTCAGAGGCACACAGTATAGTTCTCCACTATTTAAAATCCATGCTAACCAGATGCAGCAAGGCACATTAGTAGCAAAAGCGTGGTAGATGCCAATAACTTTTGCAGTTTCCCAAAAACTCCCGTATCTTTGCCACTGACCATAAGTAGGTATTTGAGAATCTTCTTCTATTGCTCCTGCTAAATTGCAGACAAAACTGGTTGCTGATTAACCCGTTTGACCTGTCACCTGAGAGACTTGTGATATAAAATATTACTTGAGCTTTTTAAACAAATAACTGTAATTTCCGTTTAATTGATTTTTGACCTTGTACTGCAATTATTCAATGTTAATTTATCTCAAGATAGAAGAACAGCAACTGTCTAGATATAAACTGTTAAGGAAGATGCTGTAAAAAGATATGTGTGCTGGAGAAAGAGCATTTATTACATTAGCTTACATTTGCACAGTAGCCAGATGAATACTGTTTCCTTTTCCTGCAATGTAATTATCAAAAGCACTAAATTCACAAGGAATACTTTGAGAAACACATAGAAGTTGGTGCTAAGCAAACCAGAAAAACCCTTATTTGAAAGCAGTTCTATTGCTCTGGTTTTAGGACTAGTCTCTATTATTTATTATAAGACCGAGGAGTGTGCTTGGGATTTTACAGAGCAAAAAGCAATAGCAGGTCCCTGCCCTGAGCAGCATACAACCCAGGAGAATGAAGACGACAACAACAATGCACAGGAGGCCAAACGGTGTTCTGTGCCTGAAACAACAACAGTTTGAGAATGAGGCATTACAAATTCTGTCCTGGATATTCAATCCATGACTTTGGAGTTGAGAAAAACCCTGTTAACAGTCCATCATCATCAGTGTTGTCTTACTGATCTGAACACCTCTTTATTATGTTCGTCATAGGGTATACTTATCACAACTACTATCACTGTTACTGCTATTCAGAGCAAAATTATCTTTATTGCAGCATTGCATAGGGGGTCACATAGGATAGATTTTTGTTTACCATTGAACCCAAACTATATTGAAATGTATAGAATATCCATTTTCTTTATTGGGCTCTGGAGGGAGTTTGGTTTCTGCAGGATAAACAGGTGAAGAAAGAGAATCTGGACAGTGACAGTCTTGAGTTTCTGCTCCTGGAAGCACAGGAGGGCAGTCAGCGCTGCTTAGGAAAAACATTGTTTACCTACTGGATAAATTGTAAATCAGTCCTCCAGAGTTTGAGCCATCCTGATTTTATTCTTACATGTTAGGTCACACCTCAGGAATAACCTTATTTTGAACATTTCTTCAGTGGAAGAACTTGAAAAATAGGAAACTTCATTGCAAGAGGGTGAAAAATCCTAAATTCAACTACGTAAATCATGGCCCTGACTTGAACGAAGCCTTTTAAATTAACTGATAAAGGATTCAGTGATACTCTTGAAATCAGCTGTCTGTCACAAGTCCACAATCTCTTTGCAGTGGGATAGAATTTGGAGAATGGGACTTACAGGAGTAGTTGAGAATTGACCTTGATGCTCAGGCACTGTCAATATCCTATTTTGAGATTTACTACCATGATCACAACTACCATAGCGCGTGTACTGGTGAGGAGAAGGGCTGTATGCAAGGTCCTTCAGTCAGCCTTTTCCTTTCAGCTCCTCACAGGAGATCAGCTGCACCAAAGGTGTCCACATCTTCTACTGCCACTGCAGTGGTGGCAGAATATGGCAGGAGTCCTTGCAATTTGCTTCCTATATTTAATGAAGAGGCCAAGGTCAGTTTTACCCACACTGGCCAATAACATACTGTTTAACAGCAGCTTCTCTGCCTGTACACTGGATTCATAACATTCACATTGGAAGTACCTTGGTTTGGGGTTAGAAAGTTCCTGGCACCATATCAGGCATGAATTGTCCCAGTAATAACAGCAAGGGAGGCAGGAACATTCACGCTAGTGTAAGTAGAAACGTGAGCTTGTAAGAAATGTTAATACCACCTGCACTGGTTACAGCCTGCCTGAAAGAAGGTTTCCATGAGTGGTCCGTAAGCATGACAGTGGTCGAGCACTTGACATTTACAGCTCCCACTATGTTTATATCCAAGGAGATAACAACGGGAGGTTCATGTCTGTGGTAAGGGAAACGTTGCAAGGAAATTAAAGTCTGAGCATGAAGCAAACATGGAGAATGTAGATACATCTCCTTGGAAATCCTGGTTTCTGTACAATCTGAAACTCCAGGAAAACCAGGGATGAATATAATACAGGTTTTCAGAGCACCAGGTCCTGGGAGAAGGGGGATCAGAGAACAAAGCTGGATTATAGTGGCTCATAAATACTGTAACTTTCTGAAGAATCAGCTCATCTCTCTCTTCAGGTATTTAAAAAATGCATCCTGCTAACAATGATGTATAGAGCAGAAATAAAAGGTGCCTACAGAATGTGGTTTTTTTAGCACAGAGAAATATATAAGGTGTTAAATATTTCAGGGCAAGTCAGGAAGATCAATGAATGGGTTTATAACAAACATCCATCTAGGAAATTATTCATTAGTGATACATGGAGATGTAATTGCAACTAAGTAGGACAGCTAGCTCAAAAACAGAACATGCAGTGGACAAAATTAAGTCACAGAATACCAGTTGTGTATGTAGAAGAGAAATGAAGGTTGCCAAGAGATGGCAAATGGATGTGATCACAGCATTTGCCCAGACAAGACAGATGAGCAAAGTACGAGGCAGAGAAAAATGGCAGTAGCTCTCTTACTCCATCAGTCACCTTGTAGCAGCTGCTACTACTAAGATGGTGCTGTGTTATTCATAATCAAAGTTTTATATTTTCAGTTGATTTGCAATACCAGATAGAGCTCCTGTGTAAAAGAGAAACGTGCACTCATTAGCACTGCTGAGAATAAGTTGTGGCAGAGCTTTGCAAAGAGAATTGCTGCTGGGCTTCTAGTGTAGCTGCTACTGCTGGAGCAGAGCAGTGAACTAATGAATTAATTCCTGTTTTGAAATATTCTCTATGGGATCACTCATAAAACATAGACCTTGTTTGCACAAGGAACAGAAATAAGTAACAGTTGTCTGCCCTGAATCTCTACATACTTCACGAAAATACACGTACACTGTTCTTTCTGTGCTGTTGTTCACCAGATGAATAATCATATTTTGCTGGTATAAGCCTATGTATGACTGCTGAGAAATTTACAAAGAAAAGCAGAGGAAGAAGTGGCAGCCTGAGGGAACGTCAAATGGGCTTCAGTGGCCAGTGGCTCAGAAAGTGTCAGGTTTTTTCCAATTATAACAGCTGATTAAATCAGGTAAATTATCTCCCTGGAAAAAGCTTGGCTGTCTTGTCTATCTATAAGGAATAAAGAAAAAGAACAGAAGTTTTTATTTGGGTACTATTAGTTATGTATATATACATATGAGTGGATATATGCATATATAACCATACTATATCCCATCCTCAGAGTTGCAAGCAGTCCGGCCGCAGTTGTGCTGTCTAGGAAGTTACTGCAGATCTAGATAAAGCCACTAAAAGACAAATCCTGTGGTCTTATTAACATGCTCAAGTTATGAGCCCAGGAGGCATCCACAAAACATGATCCCTTTGGTTGTTTCCTTCAAAGAGATAAAAATAAAGTAACCTGTAGTTAATCAATGCCTGAGAAATATAACTGTAAAAGAGAATGTGGTGAAGTGTTTCTATGAATCAAGGTTCTGTTGAGCTAATGCTGCGGCTTAGAGGGTGGTGGTAATGAATGAGTGCAAGTGAACAGGTCAGGAAATTTGACGGGAAGTAAGTCTGGAAGTAAGGTATGCCTGGCTGCCCATCTGAGTGTGATGTGAGATGACTGAGTGACCGATTCAATATGGCTGAGCACGAGTAAAAGAGCATACTGATGCAATATGACTGGGAGGATAAAAGATCATGTGTGTAAATTATTATCTCACTGGCGGTACAAGCAGAAGATGAGGTGAAACGACAGGAGTAAATGAAGGAAAACTGGAACATCTGAAATGCAGAGAACAGTGACAAAGAATATTCCCAGATGGTCTGCTTCTGATAATCAGTGGAAAATCCATATTAACAACTGGCTTACATGTAGGATGGCAGCACACTACTGCGTGCATGACTACTGACCCCTGCACCTGACATCCCCAAGATGCAACAAGTTAAATTGTGACAAGAAGAGTAACTGCAAAGAGTTCTTACTATTAACTTATTTTTGAGAGGACTTTCTTAAATGGGGACTCTCTTGACTTCTCTAAAGTGACTTTATAAACAGGCATGCAGGACATTCAGCTCCCCTAGGCATCTTTTGCAATATGTCTTGCTAGTATAACAGGAACACTTTTTAAAGGGGAGTTGGCGTAGGACACTTCTTTCTGCTGGGGAATTACTAGATTTACAAGCTCATTGATTCATTAATATGTATTTACTTTCAATTTCTCTAGCTAGTTTAAGCGACCTTTTTAGGTTTTGCTCTTTCTTGAACAGCCTCCTGTGCATGTGGGTGGCAGACATTAAGTATGGTTATAAAATGCCACTTCATTGTTTTCATCAACCATTTTGTGCTCTGTTGTCATGAAGAGAATTTCTAGACATAGCAGTGGCAGATAAAATCCTCCAACACCGCTGTCTACCTGAGAAAGCACAAAGAATGATTCACAAGATGACTTGGCTATCCAATAGATTTAACAAGACCAGAATAGCTGAAGTACCACAACCCTCAGCTTGTGGTTGCTCCAAATAAAAGTAGACTCATGCTCTGTGTTTGAATGTAATGGCATAATCACATTCAGACTGATCTACCCTCCCTCCATTGGTTTTACAACACTATAACTGCAATAAAATAAGCACACAAACGTGTGTATGTGTGCATGTGCGTGTCTGTCTGTCTTTCCACCTCAATATAAAAAAAAGTTAGTAAACAAGTGACTGAGATACTCCTGCTCTTTGCATTTTGTAACACCCTTCAAGAGACTTTATCATCTGTAATTTCTTTACCCTGCAAATTGATGGGAATTAGGTACTTTTCTTCCAAATTTAAAACTGGTTTATATTTATTTTATTCTAGTTTTGCCTGGCAGCAGCAACTTTCAATATTCTGTAAAACATTAACTGTTCTGGGATGTTAAATTATGTGATACTCCATTCTCAAGTCTGAAAAACTAAAATTAAAGTTTTCTTATGTGATTGCATTTAGGTGCCATTAGGATGTTCAGAAATTACAGAAATACAGATATTCATATGTATTTGGGAAATTGCCTACTTCTCATCCGTTGCCAACTGAAAGGGTGGATGGAGTAAGCTACTTGTAGGTTGGTAATTTGCTTGGTACTTCAGCTGGTTGCTTTGCTGAGGAGCTGAACTGAAAAAGGAAAATCCTACCTGGCACACGGCAATGGCACGCTCTCAAAATGAAATGTAGCAAGAGCAGTGGAAGTTACATACAAGAAACCTTCTCTTACTGTCACAAATTGGCAGTTGTGTCATCTGAGGTGGGAACATTATCCCTAGCTCTGGGGTATAAACAGTGTGTTTCTACTGATGATGTTATAAAATTTGAAAAAGTAGGTAATGATAAATTTAAAATTACAGCACTGTTTGTAATGTTAGACATGAGGCAGCTACTCTTTGAGTAGTTTTGTGGACCTGCTACAAATGTTAGAAATGACAACAATAACAATGACCCAGGAATAGATTCTAAAATGACTTTATATCAGTTTTTTACTTTGGACTAACTTTCACACAACATGCCAGCATAAAATAATAATACAGAAAGACCTAATTCTCTCACCTTAACACTGTAGGAAAAATGGAAACGTGTATTTCCAGTATTTTTGCAACTTCATCAGTGTTCCCCCGGAGGGAGGCATTCTGGTGTGACCACTTTCTTCTTCAGAGCAGGCAGCATCCCATAGAAAGGGATGACTTGCCTCCTTGCCAGGGTGAGGACTGAAATCCATGCACTTTGATACGGGCCCGTATGCTCCTGCAGGCTGTGGATGGTCCTCACAAAACAGCAATCAGGTTGCATGAGAGTTTCCCTGTATTAGGGTCTGGAAAAAGGGCTAGCTTTTGCTGGTCATATGGCAGCACAAGATGTATGTGTTTCTATGTCCTTCTTGCTTTTCAGGTCATTTCCACCCCAAAGGCGCACGTTCAGTGGCCTAGAAGTACCAGCTGCAACTGAAGCAACCTGTGCGGAAAGTCCTCCCTGGCCGCTGCAAGCAGAGGTGCCTGGTCCTAGTGAGGACCTTGAAGCTGCCACGCTTCGTACCACCTATGAGTCTGGGGGGAGCAACTGTTCACCACCTCACCAGCCTCTGGAGGTGTTCATCTGAGTGTCCTCAGCCCTTCCTCATTGCATCCTGGGCTGTGATTCCCACCTTTTCCTGAGCCCAGACGCTAAAAGGCAGTCTCCAAAAGTTGCTTTCTAAAGCTTTATAAAGCTTTGTGTTTGTTCCACAGAGACTTCTCTTCCTTCTGAGACCTATCTCCATGCTGTTGCAACCCAAGAAATGAAGTCAGTAGGCAGCTAAGCACCGTTCGCTTAGAGAAGCCTGCAGATGTCCCTAAGAGCTACTGTAGAAAGAAACTAGGAAGCCATTTAGACAAAGTAAAATATACCAGTTGACCTACCTCTGTCACTAATGCTCAAAGTCTCTTACTACTTTATTCTGCACTAGGGTGCAGGTTGAGGCATTCCTTCTCCCGTCTGTTACTACTTCCATCCCTGCAGCGAGCACTTTGCATTTGTGGCAAACGCAGATTAATCCCATGCTGGGGGCGGTTATACTTCCATCAGAGAGCACAGGAATGCCACGGAGAGAGATTTGGGGGTGGGGGTGAAGAATAAAAATGCTATAATTCATAATTATGTTACATGGCCATTTGAAAACATACATCAACTCCATTATTGACGAGGATTGCTTCAGGAAGAGAAATTATTCTGTTTTCACATTCACGGGTCAGTGAAGGAGACAGAAATACAGGAGCGATAAAATGTAAAGGGCCTTGTGATTTCATGATCAGGTTTTATATTATGATTGTGGCAAGTTGCTGTTTAATGGCCAGGTTTTCCTTCCACTTAAGTCAATGGGTCTTTTCTGCTGATTTCAGTGTTATAGATTCTCAACTTGCACTTCACTTGTTTGATGATTTTGAATTTTATATAGTGTCTGTCAATTGGTGTTTCAGCAAGTTCTGGGTAATCCATCAAAAAGGCCAATAGGCTCTTACTATTTTGTCAGCTTTTTTATTAGCTTCCTTTATTTTAGAATATTGAAGTTCACTAATAATAATTTTTCCTCTCCCTTTGTTGACAGTGGGGACTCTTCTAACAGATTTTAAATAATACCCGTGTCTGTGCACCTCAGTTAAAGCTCAGCCTGCAGGGAAAGCAATTATGTCACCTTACCTGGGACTTTTCCCTCCGTCTCTTGCTCTCCTCAGTGATCTTACAGAGGAAATAATGGATGAGGCACCAAGAGTCAAAACAAGCCCTCAGAGGTGCAAAGGAGGACTTGGGCGAGCGATTAGACACTACGTTATGTGGGTGTAACTAATCGCAGAGGTGGCCTTCCTTCACTGGCAGCAAGACATGACCAGAAATGTTGAGACTGTGGGTCCATCATCTTAAATGCTGACAAGATCAGTGTTGACTAGCAGTATTAGCCTTATGGATAGTCAGTGGTCCACTCGATAGTTAATTTAAGAGAAAGCAGACCTTTACCCCACCACTACAGTGCATGATGTCTCTTCTTTGGATGTTAGCAATATCTCCAACGAGGCCGTGAAATCAGCTTTCAGACATCCTCGTCTGTGAGGACAGAAAAAGAAAATTCAGAAAACATCTCAACATTTCAGGTTAAGTTTTGTCTTTAAAAGTAGCTCAGTGCAACTGATGTTGAAATACCATTCAGTTGCCTCTCTGCTGTGACTTAACAGTGCTTTGTCAAAAATAAGGCTTTTTGAAGGCTTCTTATTATTTGTGAAAGTCTTGTGACAGAGATGACACTTAGTGGTGTTTTTCTGAAAAAGCATACTGAGGGCTAATGCTCTGCTTGCTTATTTGTCAATAGCTATTTCTGGACCGTGAAGGTTGAAGGAGACATAGAGTGAGGACCATGTCCAGGCTGAAATCCACTTAAGTCCAGTGATGAGGTGGTTTAGAAGAAGTGGCAGAACTGAAGAACTCAACCTGATGTATTTTTCCACTATTTTAATGAGCGATGTCAAATAACTCCTTGAAACTTTTTGGGTTTTTTTCCATACTGGGTTAAGACAAGTTTTAAACTGGGCCAGTTAACCTACATGAATAATGCAGTATAACACCACCACCACCACCACCCCCCTTTATCTATAGCCAATGCTTATGCAAAGCATAGTAGAGGCTGCAGGATTAGTACGTATGTAAGGGCGCGCTAGACAGACTAGACTTTCAGCTGAGGGAAGCTGCAGCGGAGTGCACTCCCCCAGTGACCGTAGACCTTCTAAGCCTTTGCTGGAAGCTGTCATGGGACACAACCTTCACACATTCCACAGGTAAAACCAGTCTGGTTTCCTCTGCTCCTTCCCATTCTTTGTAAAACAGCCGAAGTCACATCCAGTCACAAGAAGCCTGGCGCGCCAGTGAGTGAGGGTTTTCTCAAATCATTTGAGGCTCGAAAGCATAATTTGAGCTGAAATGTGTAATTTGAGTATTAATAAATACTTTTTAGTGCCATTTTTGAAGTAGGTTGTTGAAACTTTTCTCCAAGCCTTCTGGGTCTAGTAGAGTAGTCACTTAGAAACAGAGAAGACAGATGGTACCTGTAGCTGTAGTTCACTCGGGGAATAATTAGTAACATTCAGCTTCAAAAAACTGAACTTGCCACTTCCACCCCTGCCAAAAGCCAGGGGCTAGACAGGGAGTCTGGAGAAACCGTCTTCCAGGGAAAATACTGCTCATGAGCAGGAAACTTCACCCAAAGGGAAGATGTCTCCTGGGAACGTCTGCATCTTGCGCCTCCCTGGGTTTCTCAGGGTGACCTTCAAAGGTTCGTATGACACGGGGAAATCCCACGGGTGATGAAATTTTCGTTCAGTGATTTGTCGCCCTGCTACAAGTGGCTTCCTCAGCGAGGAGGGAGACCCCTGTGCCCGCTCCCCTCATGCTCCCATCAAACTCATTTTCTGGGTTGACCGTACAGCCACAGCACGACCTTCTCTGGCACTGTGGCCCAGGGGACTTGTGCCTGCCAGGCTGCCCATGTGCCAGCAGCTGCCTGGATGCGCTGCCACCCCCGGCATCACCTGGCCCAGGACCTCTCACCCTCCACAGGGGAAACATCCCAAACTGCTTGGAATGGTAGACTATGCCTCCCATAACGGGCACTGCGGGGACGGGCGAGATGACTCCCCCTGCGCCGTGTTGTCGCTGTGATAAAGCCTAGTGCCAGCTGACACTGTTCTGCCAAGGTTAAAGCTCAAATGTCATTCCTACCTCAAAAAAACCCAAAAACAAACCACAACAAAACCACCTAATATTTCATCTACTGCCAGTGTATAGCGTTTCATATCACAGGTACCTTACTGGGCACATACATGTGTCCTCTATGTGCTTATCTCAACCATAATATTTCACGTTAAATAGGAGAGTGATAAAAATTATTTCTAAACATAGTAACACTCTGAACCTGGGATGCATTTTGGGAAGCAGACACAATTTAACTCACTGACTGCTCTGGTCAGTAGCATTTTCCCGCTGTTTTGTGGCTCTGAGGCTGGAAGCAGCTTCCCAATCTCTGTTGAGCAAATCTAACCGTAAAACTAGAAGTAAATCATATGTAGCATCTCTCCCTGGGGATGTGTGCTACATACACATAACAATACTTCCAGCTGAGAAAGCTATTCCCAATGTGCCTCTTTAATGGGAGGAAACTAGTGCTTAATACAAATACTTTAGTAGCGTGCACCCCCATTCTGCTTAATCTCAGCAAAGCTTCTTCTTCCTGTTTTAAATTCAGAGCTTCAGTTCCCTTGATCCAAGAGGTTAAATACTTCAAATCACATCAGTGCCCTAAGATTGTGAAGGGCCAGCTCAATGATGATGACTGCAAGTCGAAACATTAAGAATGCAAATTATCAGCCAAGTGACAACTGTTAAGCGGTATTAAATAGTATGTTGCTTTTGCTTAGCAGACACACAGATAGAAATGACGCTACTGCGAAATTTTCAGGGGGTAACAGAGTTCAAAGTACAGGGAAAGCATTTGTTCTCTTGTCTGTTCACTTGCTGTTTTGAAAACAAGCAACAGTATCACCTCAAGAAATCTGCAGCTGAGATCTGTCACCAGGCAATGTCCTTACTAATAAATACAGGATGTTGATGAATAAAGAAAAATATTAAAAGAACCTTTTGTATAATACCAAATTCACCTTATTAGACCACTTTAATACTTCCTGCGAGTCATAGGTGGTATAAAATGGCAATTAAAGGCAAAAGCCTCCGGCTGCTGACTGTCTGCTAATGTCATATAAATTCCAAAAGCTGATAGAGCTTGTCCAAATAGTTCTGTATATCACATTGATGTAAACTTTTCCTTCCATTAGGATGCAAACCTAAACTGTATAGAAATTAATTTACCTTAAATTTGCAAAAGAGACTTCTTTACAAAGTCAGCAGCCAGCATGCAAGGCACAGTATTTCGCAAGCGTCCCATCACTTAGTTCTAAATGGATGCACATTCTGCTTTTAAACCTTCTGCCACAAATGTGGAAACCTGACAATGACCTCAAATCAAAATGTACCAACTGAAATATGTCCACTTCCTCCTCCTGGCTCTGCAATTTATTGCTTCTGGAGGTCAGAGAGTTAAATACTATTTCTAGATTTTTTTAAAAAAACAGCTGGATGATTTTATGACTCTGCTCAGTTCCCACTCTGGCATTGCGCAGTTCACAGGGCGAATGACAGTTTAACTGTCACATGGCATTTCACCTTTGACTCTAATAAAAGCTGGATAAAACCTCATCTTCTTATAAATAATGAAGGTAATATTGTGTTTCCACCAGAGTGTCCATCCTGCACTTGATGCATCACTGAGCCAATCTGCTATGGTAAATCCCATGTTCCTATGACATCAGTATCTTTTTTGTAACAGTGCAAAAGTTGATGAAAGCATTAGTGCTAGTCAGTGAGACTGCCTCATCTTACTGAAACCAGTAATGTTACTCTCATCATACAATTTCTGACACTTCTGTGGCTTGTGAGTATCTTGTTTACTGATGGACATCATAACCATAGGCAGCCTGCAAACAGAAACCCAGCCAAATATAAATATAGTTACAGTAACTGAGTTTATAGAAAAATTGTTTTGAAATGTGCAGATCTGAGTACCCGCCTTGCAGCAAGGAAATGAGACACAGTACCATTGAGACAATCAGAAAGGTTTTGTTAATGCCCAGGGCTTTTAAATGATTGTTTCTGAACATCATGGGAAAATACTTTGCACTTTGGTATGGAAATCAATGATACACAACTACTGCTCATACTGCAATACTGTATATATATACGGCAACTTACATTCATTCCTGGTATAAAATCTGGATTCCTAATAGGATGATTATTGATGAATTATTTTCTAATGCACAAACCAACTTGCAACGTTGGAATGTTTTTTCTCTGGCTATCATCACTGCTGCTTATGACTGGTCTTCCAGACACAAATGGCTCAGAGGTCTGGTGCAGTCCATTACTTTTTGAAACACTTTCTTTGGAATTGGTCCATATGGAGTGCCACTATCCAACAAATATCTTTACTTGCTTCGCCTTTAGTACTTGGAATACCTTTTTTCCTTGGCATTTTGAACACCAAGTTCTGTGAGATAAAGCACAGTGTAGCTCTTTTGGAGAAGCATCTGGGATTCATCTGTGTAAAGAGTGAACATAAACTTGTAGAAGATAGTGTTTGTAAAATGATTACCTGCCTTCTTGATTTAATAAAGTTTTATAGAACTCCAGATTCAAGTTAATGCAGCTCTGAAACAAGGAGTTGTATTTATAACATAAAGTCACAGCTGATCACAATCTCTTTTATTTGTTGCTTTTCATTTGCTGCACCTCAAAGTACTTTACAAAGGAGGTAAATATCATTATCGCTGATTTATGAATGGCACAACTGGCAGACAGAGAAGCAAAACCAACCACCTTCCAGGTTTTTCATGAAGCTTTTATAGACTTTCCAAAACAGAGATCACAAATATCAGCTAAGCAACGAACATCAAACACAGCCCAATGAGAGGATGATGGATAACTACAACATGCGACCATCTAAATTTCTAAAGTGGTTAATAAGGTACCATATGTGACATGGGTTTTCTGTACTGGATTACCCACAGGGGAAGTCACCAGAAAGAGAGAGACCCCTGCTAGTGTTGGAAATATTCGCCTGCTCATGTCTGGAGCAGGACGCTAAGGCAAGCAAGATACCCTGCCATGAAAAATACATCTGAAGCCAAGTACGCCTGTTGAATGCTGTAAGAGTGCAGAAGAACTGCTCTCACCTAAAGAGGCTGAAGTGACCCTTCTGGAATTGTAAGTAGTTTGTTCAGGCAATAACCAACGTATAACTGGAAGTTCCTCTAAGATCATCTTCCTTTTTTATGAACTAAAGCTCTACCCAACAGCTCAAGTGTTTATAGGAGCATATTGTTAAGCAATTCATGACATTCAGGTAATGTGGCTTTGACTGTATTGAACACAGTCATGATATGGAGGAAGTCTGGTAGGATTAAGGAAATGTCTTTGCTATCCCCAGCCCATGACTTACCATGAAAAACAATGTGATAACTGCATTTCCTGAAACAAAATAATAGATATTGGAATGATATTGCTAATGCTTCCTACTGCAAAAATGTTATGATGAACTTGTCTTACATTTGCTATACAAAAATCCTGACATTAAATATTGCTCTAAATTTTCAGTTGGTTAGTACAGAAGTCTTTAACGTTGTTATGCAAAAATTTCAATTTATGAGCATGAACGACTATTTTTATCACATCCTCCAGGTATACAGTGTGTGATAATCTGTTTAAACTGCCTAAAACAGTTTTTCCAATGCACCTTCACCCTAATCGGGAATTTCCTTATTATTCCAGGCTTTTCTTGATGAGAAACAACAAGTTGTGCCAAATGTACGTAGCAGTCTCTGCATCAGTAAGAGTACTGTAGGAATTAAGGCTCTGTCATTTTCCAGTTGCAACAAATAATAAAATTTCCTAAAAAAATCGGGGCTGAGTTTCATTCCCAGGATAGGTTTCAGCATGGTCACAGCATAGGACTGCTGTCTGGCCCCAGAAAGTCGCCAGGTTGAGTGGACATTTGAAGCTAAATTTCTTCAGTGTGGTTTATGAATAGAAGTGCAGCCCTAGACTGGAAAAGGCGGCCCTGGAAAACACACATATGAAAGAGTAATTGTTGTTTTTGCTGTGAAGAACATAGGCTTGGAAAAGGCATCCTGCGTCATTGTGTCCAGTCCCCCGCTGTCTTAGGCAACCACAACATATAATCCTTTTCATAAATTTATCAAGTTCCATCTTAAACCCAGTTAGGTTTCTTGCCCCCAATGGGAAGGCTGTTCCCAAGTCTCACTGTGCTGAGGGTTAGAAATATTCTTCTAATTTCCAGCTTACATTTATTCATGGCCAATTCAGACCCATTTGTTCTCATGCCAACATTGTTCTGTAGCTTAAATAGCTTCTCTCCCTCTCTTGTGTTTACCATCCCCAATGAACTTATAGGGAGCAGGCTGTCCCTTTGGCCTCTCACTGTCGTGCCATCCCGTTTGTACATGAGCTGCAACCCCCCCAAACAATGGATGGGCTATTGTTTTAGGAAGGTTAGCTACAAATAAAAACAGCGTTCTGCCTTGCTGTCCAGGATGGGCAAAATCCACCGCTGGGTGACGGACGACCAGCGGAGCCCTCTGGAGCTCAAACTGGCAGCTAAGAGCATCCCAGGGAAAACAGAAGCGTAAAGTCGTAATAGACCAGTCATAACAGACTTGACATAATAAGGCCAATGTAACACATTTCCCCAGTTATCCCTTACTACTTTTGAGTCTGAAAGAGCAACAACTATCAGTTACGAAATAGACCTACTAGTCCACAGCGGCTAGGCAGCGAAAAATTACCATCAGCAACTGAACTAAACAAATATTTTCAGCAATGTCAGTGTGTCTGCAGGTCTGCAGGAGGAGGAAAACACATCCATGCTTTTAGACATAATGGGAGATACTGGCCTGAGAGCCTGTGGTGTATCCAAGCCAAACATTTATCTTATGAAGGCTCCTCTGTGCTGCCTAACTTAGCTTTGTTGCAGCTGTTAACTTCCAGGAGGCAGGTGCTGAGATTTTTTTGACAACCCCCAATTTCACTATTGAAAGGCTAACAGTATTCCTTAACATATGTCAGAGCAGTTTAAAAAAGGTTCTGGCCCCCTTGTGTTTCTAGCTTGTGCAGTTTTTCCCATGCTTCCATGATTACGGTAGGGAATCTCAGACTATCATAATGTAAATGGCATTTTCTCAGTGAGAAAGATTCTAACAGTGGCGTGCCTTATAAAGGATGCAGTTTTATCCAAATTCCTCTCTCCTTATGGTTTATGTATATATCTCATATCATATCATATCTATTCTATTCTATTATGTAGTGCTTTTGGTAAGAGAGTTAGGAATGGTGAAATCTTCTGGGAGGGCCTCATAGCTTGAGGACTGATGACCTTATAATTTAATTCTTGCAAGTATGACTATGGTTGCTGTTATATTCATAAGTGTCTAGAGCTCTTTCAGCTTCACTAAAATATCAGTCTTCTAGTCAAACCACACTGTTCAGAGGACTTTCTGCTTTCCAATATACTCATAAAGGTCAGGAAATTCATCCATATTTTATTTTCAAAGTTATGGATCAGCTAGACACAGATTCTTGCAAGCTGTTCAGGAAAACAGAATTAAAAAAACAGAAAAAAGAAAAGGGAAAAGCCTTAGACTCCTAAAATTTCTAAAGACGCAGAGCCAAACCCAAGAAAAAAAGAAAGGGTCAAACACAGTCTCACAAAAAGTGGCATGGATTTATGAAAATGAAGTGAGTTACAGCTGCAGGGCAGATCCTGCTCTAGCACTTTAAAAAAGCATGTTGCCCTCTTATAAAAAGCTTGTTCTTGGTTTCATATGCAAAGATGAAGAGCTTCTAGCATGTCATTTCCTGGAAGTCCCTAGTTTGTAAATCATACATAGCGATGCTAAGGCCAGAATGGTGAAGTGGGCTCCTTGGGATAACATCTATCCATAATGTTGTCTTTCTGTGTGTAATGCTGTTACGCACATTTGAAAAGCCGATGGAGCGCACTGTTCTGCAGCATCCATTTCAGCAACTTCCACAGACAGCCTCATCCCACACCAGGCACCCTCACCCATTTCCAGGGCATCTAGCACTGGCACAGCCCTTGAAGGCAGAGCTGGAAGAACAGGGGTAATGTTTTCTCACGTTGTAGCCATCACTTCCTCACGTTTTGGAGGCAAATTGGTCTTTACAGCTCCTCTTCCCAAAGGTAACTTTTGGCATTATGTCTGCCACAGAGGCTCACACCAACGAAAAGTGACCTGCTCCAGGTGGGAGTGCATTGAGAGGGGGAAGATGGACCTAACTCCGCTCCCAGCCAACTCCTGATATTTCATGGCTTCAGCTGAATATCAGCTGAATATCAGGTTTGCTATTGTCCTTGACACATAATCAGACTCCATTTCAGCTTGTGTATATCTCAGCAAGACAGATTTGGCAGTGGGAGCTGGTGTTGGGCTTTTCAATAAAATTAAGCAGTCTGGGTGCAATTGATGAGACTATTCCCTTGAATCATCTCGCCGTGATTCTGACTTCCTTTTGCAGCGGGTTGGAGGGGGGCCAGTGGTTCGTCAGGGTGCCTTGGGCCAGGAAGAACATTAGCAGAGATAGCAGGGATTTATCCACTCTGTTGGAAATTAGTCCCTCAGTGATCAATGCTGATTTGCTTCTTCTCTGGACAGTCTTTCCTGGTTTCATGGATTAGATGCTGGTAGTGTGGGGAATAACAATAAAACCATTCGCTAGCTGCATCTGGTGCAGGGAAAGCTTTCCAGAGTTTATTAGTTTAAGCATCCTAGAGAGACATAATAAAAGGGGGATCGTTATTATTGTGTGTGTGTTTTAGGGGATCCATTACTGCAGTGTCTTGGCTTTATTACATAATTTAAAATAACAAAAACAATTATCCTTCAGAATAAAGGAGACTTTGAAGACACTGAGTTATACGTCACCGCCTATGTATTTGTCAGGCCAGGCGCACCCTGGCTTGGCCATTAGAACCTGAGTGAAAAGAGGCTCCAGAGGTAAATCTTGGGCAGCAATAAGAAAGCAGCAAGAGCTGGGTTCAGTGTTATCCACTGCAAAAGTGACTTCCACATCTCAGAGCTCACCTCCAGTGCCACCATGCTGCTACACAGCTCAGGCTCAGCCTGGTTTTCCTCAGCTTTGTGTTTTCCCTGTAGTGCAGGAAAGTGCAGAAGAGCGAGGGTGAGTTTTGCCCACAGTGGATGTCCTTTTCCTGCATAGCCATCCCATCAAAGCTCTGTCTGCAGATGCATTGGGACACAAAGAACAAACGGAGATTCCTGAAATTGTTACTACATCCCAAAATCTCAAGCTGGAAGATTTCTTCCAGAAACTGCTTGAATGCTTTAGAACTCAATGCTTGTGACCCTTGTCGCAGTTCTGAGGTGGCAGCAGTGAAGTCCTAAAAGGAAACCGGTGGGATCTGCGAGGTATCCTGCTCTGGAGTTAGGATTATTATGTAATTGCTTGATGGATATGCATGGGAATGACTTGGATCTGAGCATGAGGGCTTTTTCCCTCACACCTTTTCCCTCTGTATCACTGACTTGCTGTATGACTTGCATAATACCGTGGGTATTGGAAACTGCAAAGACTCAGAATTTTTGAAAATGAGAACGTGCTTTCTGAGCCTTCAGTACAGATTTAGTTGTCTAACTTCAACCCTCCAACTTTGTAAATGTCAGCTTTCACTTACTTGTCTCAAAAAAGACTTGGGAAACCCAGTCAAATCAGTAAGATGCCTACCAGACACTGCATAAAACGTGCTACTTACATGCAAATTATTAGTGATTATGTATTATTTTGTCTATATTAAAATATATCAACACTGAACATATTGTCATAGCTATTGGAGGACGTGAGAGGGCTACACAGGCGAGTTGTCTTTATAAAATACCATGTGTTTGGCATGAAAGTTAACTGAGGCAAACGTTCTGTTTCAGTAGATGTCATAGAGGCACCAGTGTGTGGAGATGACCCTCTCCCACACTAACACAGCCTTGAAGGACTGGCATGATGGAAAGCATCCCAGTTTCAGAATGCTGGACCACTTTCATCTCCGTTGCACACTGCAAACTCCTCTTGAAGTCAGTGGGTGGTTGGTCCTAAAAGAAATGCTGTGTCGAGAGCTGTGTTTTTCTTAGATAAAAGTTACATAGAGAACTTACTCTCTCTGTCCCTTCCTCTGCTTTCCCCAAGTATCAACATCAGCAGCTATTTGTATTGGACACACCATTATTTTAAACAGAAGGGGCTGACTTGCACACAGCCCACACACCATCAAAATCACCATGTAGCATAAAGCTGATGTCACCTCTTGCTGCTACTCATATAATGGATTTTGTTTTCAGTCTGTGCAGCAGTACAAAATTTGCTAGGCAAAATTGTTCCAAAGGAAAGAAATTACGGAATCAAAGCAAGCTGAAAGATTACTAAAATTCAAAAATGAAATTAAAAATACAAAGATGTCACCTGAATGTTCTTAAAAATCTCCAACAGCTTGATTTTCACAATCCATTTTTCTTTTCAACCTGTGGAACATCCCCCTCCGAGAGTTAAATGTTCACAAAATCCAGGATTCTTTCCTTTTTCCCCAAAATAGTCACTTTGTCACCAAGACACATATGAGAAATTTGTGCCTGTCTCTGCTTGGCATCACTGCCACCTCATGGATTAATGAATTCTGTGTCCTCTAATTCCCCCACATTATGCACCTCTGTTTTGTATGAGTAGCCAAATGTATCAAGATTCATTTTAATGAATATGAGTCATTCCCCTTATTCACAAGGCAGGGCTGTTATGTTGTAAGTAAGCACACCATTAGCTGTGCTAAAAATAAACAGGCATTACCTGCAGGAAAACCTATATAGTAAAAGTAAACACTGCTAAGTACAAAAAAAAAAAAAAAAAAAAAAAAAAAAGGAAAAAAAGAAAAAGAAAAGAAAAAAAGAAGAAAAGACAAGGCCTGGAATGGTGTTCATGTTGTAGGAAAAGGAACAGGATGGGTTGCACAGGGTATCCACTGTATATTTCTTCCGAAGTGTCTGAAAGCACAGTAGGACCTGAAGATTACCATGAAATTTAAATTCAAAGCATTCAATGTCAGCATACATTTTGTTTAAGTTAATTTAATTGTTAGCGCCGAAAGAAAAATAAATGGTTGGTTCTCTTTAACACCGGTTTTCTTCTCTGTCTTGGTTGGTGTAGAGCAACTATTTCCTGTGTGGTTTGCTGAAGATTTCAAGGTTTGGAGATTCAAGTATTTCAAGGTCAGCCTGACGTTGCTTAAACAGAAAGCATGCATGGCTTAGCCATGTGGTATTTCTGTTCCATTATTTTCATGACTTTTAGTGTGGTGCAACAGGAAAGGCTCTGGTTGAGTCTCAGAAACCAAGCTCATAAATCAGTAAGTCAATCAACAAGTCTGGGGAACAATATGTTCTTCTATTTTAATTTCTTTGTGGGAAATGTGTAAATAGATACTGGCAATGAAGCTGGAGTATAATGGGTACTTATAAATTAAGGCATCCAATGATTTATCTTCTCTACGTGCGATGTAAAAAGAGGTTATGCTTTCTGATCCGTTAAAAGACTATTTTTAAAATAATAAAACATCTTTATTTTTCAAGGATGAGAATTACTGTCTTCTGACTAGTTTCCAAAAATGTGGGAAGTTAACACACTGAGAAGAAAATTTAAAGACTCTCAGCAGAACATTTCTACACGACTGTATGTTATCAGAGACCTACCAGCAGCATGTCGTGCACCACACAACAGCACAGCAGCCTGCCCTGGGCAGGTGTGGCACTAGGTAATGCAAGCTCAACCTGTCCCGGCAGTTCCCTCAGTGCAGGACCTCTGTGTGTCTTTGTCCAGGTCTTTCCCACTGTAAAACTGGGTGAAGAACACAGGGCTTACTGGTCTCTCAGCAGTCTTTGGAGATTAGTTAGTTAATGTTTGTACTGAACTGATAAAGGTAGTCATAAAGCATGAAGTGCAAAACGTTTAGCAAAAGAAAGGAAAAAGGTTTAAAATCACTTTGTCCTTATGCCTTTGCTAATGAGTTTTTATGCGTATTTGAACAACTAAAGTGCTGCCTGTACAACTGATCCCAAACATCTAATTTAAGCCCCTCTTACTGAAGTCCTTGCAAACAAAACAAACAAAATGTATTATATGTTGAAAATTCATTATGGAAAGAAACAGAAGTCATTTATAAAGTTACATCATCCATTCCAGGAAAATAATGCAGAACTCATGATTTAGGATGCCAAACACCAACCCTACATCAAGGAGTCAACTAAATATTTACTACAAACAGCTGACAAATGGCAATTCATAACACAAAAATGTCCACAAAACTGCTTGCCAACCTATTTTAAATAATTTTATTACTTTTTTGTTGTTAAAAAGGGCCACATTTCTGGATAACTTACACATGGGAGGAAAAAATAGCGTTTCAGAAATCAATTGTTTGCAAACAGTAGTCTGTCCTGCCCTAATGACCTGACTTTTAAGGTGGATTTGGTCAGGCAGACCATAAGTGGACTTCTCAAAAGCTTCAAAATATCTAAATGAGGTACCTATGAATTTTTAAAATCTCCTTTCTGCCTGTCCCAATCTTGGCATGCTTAAATGCCTTTAAAAGCTGACCCCATGTTTTTGCAACATGAAAGGCATTATCTGAAGGCTCATCTCCACCACAAGAAGAAGTTGCTATGACTGTACCACAGTCATGTTCCTCTGATGAGGCCAACGAGAGTAAGCCAACATGACAAAGCAGCACAGCAACAGACAGAGAGTTGCACTATTTCAGGCTGCTCCTACCTTTCTCACCAGAAGACCATCAGCTTGAGCGGTACCTCCCATCTTCAGCCTGTTCTCTCAACCTGAAAGCTAGTTTAAGCTTAAACACAGCCGAAATCGTGCAGAAAGAAGGATCTGGCAAGGCATGACAAGGTAGTATCTCAGACTGGAGTGAGGAAGCTTCAGGTGACAAGTATTAAGCAGGTACATCTTCAGGCATGATTTAGTACTTGAGTTTCAATTTAAAACATGGAGTCCATCCTTCTACTTCCATAAAGATATATGGTATTTCTAAAAATAAAATTCCTGATGAAGCTGACTGAAGAGTATGCCCTGTGTTCAGCCATGGATTTAAAGTCTTAATATTGGATTTTTGAACAGGAGATACGTTTTTTCCTTTTCAAAAATATGCAGGCCAGATGTGCCAGTGGTTGCTTGAAACCTAGTTACAAAAGTGCATAATTCAATCCTACTCTAAACTGCAGCAGGTAATTCTTTACCTGAAAACAAAGTTATGAAACAGCAAATATACCAGCAGTTTAGAAGCTGCCCACTTGTATTTGTAAAATAAACAACAGCAAAACTAATTTGGAGTGAGATCTAAGAACTGGGCTGGGACCATTGGTGAAAGAGATGTTCCCTAGAAAACAAAAGGGTTCTCAGCTCCCTTGGGAATGCAGTGATTAATTAAAACACAAAAGGAAGGGCCATGAAAAAAAAATCCAACAAAATATAAACAAACAAAAGAAAAATGTCATGAACAGCACATTGCAGAAAAATCTGGCTGGCTCTGAACCCTGGCGATGATGATACAAAAAATGAAACCGTTAACGTAAAACAAGCATCTTTCATGAGTTTCTTTATTTTTCTTAATTTGTGACTTTTCCAGGTATATTTCTTGAACATACCTACCGTGTAAAGTGCTATTAGGTTTGGAATAAACTTTATATACAAATGTATACATTTGTATATGAAGAGCTTTATGTATATATAAGCTTTATAAAAATACACAGCACTCACCACATTGTGGGTGTTATTATCATATAAATAGGTGGTTTTCCTAGCCAAAATGGTCCATTCTCTGTCTTTATTGCAATGACATAAAAACTTAGAAGTAAAATCCCAGCAAAAATTAGTGCCCCTGAATTTAAAAATGAACTTTTCACCTATATTTTCAGTACTTCGGTGAACACTCCTTCCACTAAATTAATTTTCTGGAATATCCCTGTAATACAAATACAGAGCCAGGTGCAAAACCGGATGATGTAGATTATGTTAAAAACATAGCTGAATTATTAGCATCACAGCATTTGGTCAGCTACTCCCTCACATTTTTCAGAGCAGCAAAGGCTGGCCTTAGACCTGCAAAAACAGGCAGCTGCACGAGGTGTCTCTTTGCACTGAAATTACTTTCTGGCTGCTTTGTCAACAAAGTGGCTCCCCCTAGGCAAGTCTTGCTTGCCCTTGAAAGAGTTTCAAGACGCGTTCTGCACCATAAATATGATCAACGGATAGTGGGACAGATTTACTGCTTCTCAATCCTGCTCTAATCTCTTCCTAAAATATCATCAATACCCTCTGTTGCAAAAATTTCCTAGCACAACAGTGTGAGGCTGAAAACGCTTGCTTTTGCTCTCCAGCAACTGAGGGGATGGCTCCTTGGTATCCTTGAGGAGGTCAGCTGGGGAATATGTACAGCAGGTGTAAGTGGCATGGGGGTCTCCACACGAGCTAATCAGGAAGGATGCCTTGAGCATCCCCAGCTGCCACCATGACTTTGTCAAGGCCTTTGGACAGCACAGCGACATTGTAGACATCTCAGCTTTATGAGGGGGAGAACCGTGCAGCGTACAAACCGAACTGCAGTCGTGCAATTGTGTGCCAGTGGTGGAGGACTTGGAAGGTAGAAAAAAATCACAGAATTTAATTTGCTTTTCTTTGTCCTGTGCTTCCTGGATTAACTCAGCTACTGTTGCTTCCTGCTCTAAAACTCCTGTTGGCCAGTGGGCTCCTCTCTTCTCATTTGCAGTAAGAGCTGCTGCGCTGTCTGGAATCAATTAGCATAAAGGCTCTGTTTTTATTAATGTAGTTTCCTTGTTGCAGTTTCTGCTGTGATTGAAGGCTTTCAAAGGTCAGCCCAAGCATATCAATGGCAGGGTGCGTCAGGGGCTGTAGTAACGCACTGAGAAGGCCTTTAACAGCTGCACTTTAAGGTGGGCAGACAGTGAAAGAAATGCAGTATGAAACAACTTGGAATTGAATATGAGCAGGATGCTGAAGTCTGAATTATCCAACAAAACTTCAGCTGCCTAAAGAGAAATCAGAGATTTCCACATTGTGGATGACATTTGAAGTCACCATGTTGGATTAAATTACAAACTTCTACAGATGATATTTTTTTTACTTACTTTTTTTTCTAATTTCTTGGACTACGCCAGAGGGTTTTCAGATTCTAAGTTAAACAAATTTAGATAGATACATACTAACAAAACCAACAAGTTTTGGTGGCATTTCTCATAGGTTTGTTTCCTCATATCCACCTACCTGTCTTCCTTCTGCAGATGTGCCCTGCTGAGAAGGACAGCTGACCAGCTAGTCAGAAAATAAAACCACGACCTCTGATGCTGAAAGACATTCCTTTTGGATAGTCTCTGTGATGTATGCTATGCTGCAAGCAAACTAAACAATGTCCAAAAGTTTGTGTTAAGTGCTTCTTAATATAAGAAGTCCACCTATGTCTCTTATGTGCAGTATAAAAAGTCTATCCTAATGTCTGTACTGAAGTGAGACAGGAGTCCTTAGAAGAAAATAAAAAGAGAAGAAAAAAGGTTGGCATCTTTTCTGAATGCACGTTGTGAAATAAATATAGACTTAGAATGAAACTATTAATCTGGACCATTCATTAACAGTTGGACTTGATGATCTTAAAGGTCTTCTCCAACCTAAACGATTCTATGATCTTTCAGCAGTAAATCAAAACAGATAGGTAGATATTTTTAAAGACAAATGTACAAGAAGACTGATGAAGTCTGGCAGGATGAGCGGTAACCATAGCTCTGTGTTTGACAGCCCTGTGTTGAAGTTTACCCTGTCAGTAGCTGAGACAGGAGCAGTTCTGAAAAGAAATAGCCAGAAACACAGACATGCAAAACCTTGTCAGACCTAAGCTAATAAACTAAAATTATGGGAGCTTAAGAAACCATACAACTTCTTTCAGCAGGCTATGTCGTATCTGTCCTGAAGTAAAGTGCAATGTAAATGTGCTTCTTTTTTATTTTACATATGTAATGCCATTTACTATATAGACCAATTCTAATAGATTAATAATATGTGGAAGAAAGTTTTCCAGAAGAAATTTTGAAGGCCAATCTTTAGTTGCCAGCTGCTGTGCCTATTTTTCAATGCTTAGACCTTGTTGGAAGTAAAGCCTCTTTGACCTATTTCAGAATATGTCCCCAAAACAATGCTCACATCTCAGAAAGTGCCAGGCTCCTGACTGGTGACCTTATACTGTTATCTCCCAAAGTACAAGTCTGACTTTGACTGATACACGTGTAGGAAAAACAGAATAGCTGGATGTTGTTCAGTAAGGAAGCAAAAGTTCTCCCATATGTTTGGGTTTAATTTATATAAAATTGTGTGTATATTTAACCATCACTTTAGGATGTTAGCTCTGAACCCCAGGTTTTGGTATTATTAGCAATCAATTGACCAACCTGATGATAAACAATTTCCTTGCTATATCATATGTCTTAGTAGCAATAATACTAATAATAAAGATAACAAAAAGCGTAGTAGAAGACTTGTCAGGTAAATGGTTAATTTGTGAATTAATCTCTTAGTAAACCTTCTTCTTCTCATTGTCCATTATTTGACAACTAATGGCCTTGAAGTTGTAACTGTACATTTGTTCTTACTTATTAACATCTGATCTCACTTGTCATAATGATTTTATTGACAATATCTGAATCACAAAATCAATTTGCTTCTCTTAGGTTCATTTAATTAAAGTCAGGATTTAATAAAGGGGAAGCATTAACACTATCTGTTTCATAATTACACTAAACAGAATGCCTTCATCTGTATACTTCCCCGTGGTTAAAAAAAAAAACCAACCACAACCAACATTGCATTAAAAGGGTTATATTTGTCATTGCTTCACTTCATCATTTGAATAGTTGTATATATTAACAGAAAATAGCATTAGCATGAAGAACAAGCATAGATACAAATCACCAAGAGAAGGCATCTCTGCAAATGTAACAGTGACGAGGGCCCAGCAAATCTGGGTTGTCTAATTGCTTCATTTACATAGACATCGATGTTCAGAACAAAACATTGATTGTTGTCCTGGAAATGTCTCTGTGAGTACGGTTGGAGTTAGATGAAGGTGGGCTAAAGTATATTCTGCAAGCAGTTATCAAATGAAAACGTGCCAAGAAGTTCTTTTTAAATTGACTCAAGGACCTAAAAGACAGAGTAGCCCAGACAAACTAAGGAAAAGAGACGACAGAGCCTGAAAGAGCCACACTCTGCAAGACTTTCAGTAATAAAATATTGAAGATTATTGAAACTAGGTTCAACAAAAGAGCAGTTGCTGTTCATCACAAAGCAGCCAGCAATGCCGAAGTCTGGGATCAGCCTCTGGTTTCCCACCCCATTACAGAAGATTTCCCCTTGTAGTGATCCCTGAGCAAACTGTCTTCCCTGCTTGCCATCTCATCAGCCTCTCACCCCAGAAGTAGCTTCATCTGAAGCCTGGCATGTCATGAAGGTGACTACTGAAAGGAAGGAAATAATTATCCCTCTGTGGAAAACCCATGTGGACCATAGAAGATGGTTTACATTTAAATTTTTTTGCTTTCAAAGCAAAAAGTAGAATCTGGTTAATAATAAAGCCTGGCTGACTCATATCTGATGCTTATCTTTAAATCAATTGCAATGGCACAGCAATTCCATTGACATCCACAAAAGTTGGTAATTACTGGAGATTTCAGTGTAACTGGTATTTCAGATCATACCGTGCATTTCCTGATTGGGATCTAGACACCACAGCCAATACCCCTGATCAGTGATGAGAAATGGGACTAGGGAAATGATAAACAGCCTAGAAATCCGAGTTCCCATAATATCATTGACTAGACCTCCTGGGCTGCTCATGATTACGCACCAGAGAGCACTGCTTAAATTTATTCTGGGTCTGGCTGGATTCCTATTGATCTATGCAGACAATTTGTGGGACCCTTTGCTCAGCCTCAGGTGGAAGGTACAGATGCCACCATGCCTTTAAGTCCTCTGCCTTCAAAACAGAAAGTCTGTTCCTGTCTTCAGACGTGCAAATGCAGCATCTTCACTCGTGCAAATGCAGCTCACGGGGATTTTCAGCTGGATGCAGTACTCTTGCCCCATCGTTTTTAATAAAGCTGCAGGTGTTAAACACACAATGTGCAAAAGGCTGTACCAGGTCCAATATCCATCTTTAATCCTCTGCTTTATCATACCCATCTTTGCCTCCAGTTGCTAGAGCAAATCCTGTCAGCAGCAAGCTTCCCAAACCTCCTTCCCAGGGCCTTGTTTTTAAATTGACTCAAGGACCTAAAAGGAAGAGTAGCCCAGACAAATTAAGGAAAAGAGAGGACAGAGCCTGAATGAACCACACTCTGCAAACCTTTCAGTAATAAAATACCGTTGAAGATTACTGAAACTAGGTTCAATAAAAGAGCAGTTGCAGTTCTTTGGCCCCCAGGTTTCCAGACCAGAGTGGTGGTCTACACACAGGTGCCCTCCCCAGGCGCTGTGAGCTCAGCAGCCGTAGCGTGGGGCCCGTGGGCAGTGCTGCCCAGCACCCTCTGCCTGCCTCTGTGGGGAAAAAGAAGTCCTGGGGGTAGTGCACCTGTGGTAAAAGCATATAGGCAGGGAATATGGCTACATTATTTTCATACGTCTCGTGATCTTGTGATCCTAAGCGGAACCACTAGATTTCCTTATCTGCTGGTAGACCAGACTGTAGCATGAGAGCAAAGCCAAACTCTGTAAAGCGTGTGATGTTTTTAAATGCTGATTTTCCAGTTCTAGGAATACCATCAGGAAAAAAAAAACCACAGTACTAAATAAATAAAGAAAGCATGAGGCAGAGGGTTAGTATATGAATATATAAGTAATACAGAGGTAAATATTGCATCATTATTGCAATAAATATTCTATCATTATAGAATAAAGTTACATGGTGGTTACCTCTGAGTAAGAACACAGGTATAGATAAGAAATACCTTTTTCCATCAGGAATTCTGGCAGTATAGTTTGTTACTTGCATGTTCTGCCATGAATAGAATACACACATTATTATTTTTAGTAGCACTTGGCTTAATAATAGTGGTACACAGAGATTTGGTGCATAACATTTTACGATAAGATGCCATATAGTTTAAAAGTAATGTGATGCCTTCTGTTTCTTCTGCAATGAGCCTTGCTTTGAGAACAGTTGGGGAAATAGTTTCAACACACAATATTTTACTATATATCACCTACAGCTTATGAAGTCAACATGCAGTTTTACATGCCACGTCATCTTAGTTGCAGGACTGACCGTAATAAAAGGTACATTATTTAAGTGATAATTTTTTAGGCATCCCAGGCTTCAGTGGACAACAACAACAGAGCCTTTGTAGAGATTTGTAGAGATCTCTTTGTAGAGAGTTTTAGGCACTAGCCCCAGAACGGCAATTAACTCAGAAAGACTGCAAAGAAAGGGAGGAAGATGAAGGCATGCCAAGGAAATAAGATGTGGATTTTGAATCCTACATCTACATCTAAATGGAGGATTCCATTCCTAACATGAGTCTAGATTCCATCATGTCACAACAAGAGTCTATCTGCAGTATTTTTGTTACTCCTGAAATCTTCTGTGAGATTTACTTTAAATATTATATGACCCTTGACAGCTGAGAACAATCACACACAGTTCCCTCCAACTACAATTGTTTCCCATGCAAGTGATTAAAGGAGACATAAGGTACTTTATTGCCTCGAAGACTAGGACAGTTCCATTTAAAGGAAACAGAAAAGCTCCCGGTGCCTTTGGTTGCATCCAGTCTGATCCCAGGGGAGCTCTCTCTCTCTCCTGCTGCTGCTGTTTCAAGTGACTCTTGCTTGTTATTGCTACTATGCCTCAAATAGGGGAGAATAAGCAAGCATTTCCCACCCCTTTGTCAGTCACAAAACGGAAAGCAACAGCAGAACCTGTGAAATACACTCTCAGGAGACCATAGGGAAAATGCGACCATTTCAGTTGTATTTATAGTCCTGTGTGACATAATGGCACACGTGCACTACAAGCAGCAAAGGAAGGGATGCCTAAATGGTTTAGTGAAGAAATCTCCCCACAACTTATTGTCAGCAAAATAGGAGGCAGTTTGAATTCAGTCCCTATTATTTGAACTTCACACTATAATATCGGTAAGTAAAAAGCAAAAGTTGACCTGCTGCACTGAGATGTGCTACACTCCTTACACACAATTCGCCACATAGCATATGTCTAAACTGCTTGATACGTGCACAAGCCCAAATTGCCTACATCCCAATCCTTCCTTAGCCAGACTATCATGACTCCTCTCCACTTTATGTAGTTGGTTTTCCTCCCCTAGTAAACAAGGAACTGAGGAAGAGAGAAGTGTATATATCCAAATCTGACCCCCCCAAACAAGGGTAGCATCGGGATACACAACTTGATCTGTGATCTCGGAAGTACTTCCAGGTGCTGCATACTAAACATACCCAAAGAGTGCTCTGGCAGAAAGCCTAGATCTTGTGGTATGGAAAAACTGTAATAAGCTGTTGACGATGCATATATGGAGATTGCATATACAAAATTTTCTAAAACTTCTTTAACTCAGCTTCTTCCAGAGCATTGGACACCCCATATGTTTTTTCTTAATTGTTCCCTCAAAACAAATAATTGTTAAATCCATACATATTTCACATGCATCCTCATAGGGGAGGAGCAGAACAAGCCCATACACAGCATTTTCAGGTTGAAAGCATCTAACAAGCATCAACTAATTATGCTATTTAGAATAAAAAGAAGAGGGACTCATCTGCATAGCTATAGACAAGCTAGTTACCCTTGTCTCCCTTTCAGTCAAATGGCATCTAGGCAATATAGACAAGAAAGTCTAGGCCACTCTTCATCTTACCCTAAAGCGGACACCTAAAGTAGATCAGATGTGTGTAACCTAAAACCACTTTTTTTCTCTCTACTGACGGTGAGTCTACTCTGGCTGCCTTAACCATAGAACAATTTAGATATCCAAACCTGACTGGGAAGAAATTTGTGTCCTATATCAGTTATATTCAGCTGAATTACATCCAGCTAAAAAAGCAATGGTTTCAAGAATTTAAATTGCCTGAAGAAGGAATAATAAATTTCAGATGTACAATAGAATATAGCCCAATAAGTATTTGTGAGCAATATGCTTTTCCTGGTAAATTCAGCAAATGGATTGAATATTTGTTGTTCTTACCGTGATTAATAGTTTCCAAAAGACCTGTTTTCTCTGCAGGGATTTTGTTTCATGTTACAAAGGATAGCCCTAGTCTTTTCAGAATGAAATACTGATAACATTAGCTATTTTAACTGTCCATGAAAGGTGAACTGTTTGACAGCAATCTGGTGGTCAAAACTGATTATCCCCATATACTTTCAAATTATATTATCATAATTATCGTATTTTGTGCCATTCAAATATCCTGCATATCTCTCTCCTCTACAAGAAATCGTGCTCATTTGCTAGGGAAAAAAAAAAAATCCTACTTAGAAAGAGGAGTCATAAAGAAGCAGCTGACATGTAAGTTAGTCATACTTCCTTGTGGCTTGTCTCCTAAAGGCATGCATGGCCAATCTGCTCGTAAAATCCACAGGCACACCGCTGATAGTGAGAAACACAAAGCCTACAGTTGTTAAACTTTTGGCCAATCTTCTCAAAGTTTCCAGGTAACAAATATAATAGGCTAAATATTAATGGTTCAGCAATAAAGAAGAAACAACGAAGAAGAGAAAGCTAGTGTCACATAACAATTTGGTAGCAGATGAGTCAATGAAGCCTGTTTGAGCTAAGGCTGTAGCCAATGCCACAACAAGCAGCAGTATTAGCCATATGGGAGTCTGAGATCTGGAAGGATGGTTGCAAGTACAAACCCACCCCCTCATCTCCTGGCTCCTGAGGGAAAAGGGCAGCAAGGCATCTCAATTTCAAATCTCACCCAGCTTTAAAGAATATGTTTTTTTTTTTTTTCAGTCTTTGTGCATGAGCACACAGCATTCACACAGCAAGCCTTCTACTCCCCAGGAGCATGGAAGAAAGAATTACTCATAACTCAAGATGCTGCTGCCTTGACAATGGTAGGTGCTCCCACAGCAAAGCTCAGAGGTGTTCTATGGTCCTTTAATACAATTTAGGCCAATAACCAGCTGTCTTAAATTACACAAAGAAGGAGGCATATGAAGTAGCAACGAGCTACTTCATTGAGCAAGAGCAATGAACTCTCTATACAGAAAGCACAGAGAGTTTTAAGTCTTCTGGTTCTAGGCTATCACAGAATCTCTCCATGAAGAGACAATTAGCTGGGCTTAGCTCACTGTTTTTTATTGTTTGCATATAGCCATAGATAGACAGATAGATAAACAGTGTAGCAAACATTTTCTATCACACAACATACTTGTCCTTGTATGACAGCTTACTTCCATGCCTTTTCCTAATAGGCTTACAAATGAGAAAAAAAGTGTGATCTTGACGGAGAAACAAGTTTGACAGCAAGAGAAAAAGGAGATGAGTAATACTTCTGTTTCTGCTTTTCAGAAGGTTTTATTTGAAAGCTCTCTTGTGCCCAGAGTGTTGACTCACCCATGACACTTTTCAGCATCTACATTTACCCTGAACCACAGCAAACTTCGGTATGGGAAAGTAAAAAAGGGTTGCAGTGGGGGGAGTGAGGGGTTCATATAGTTTGTATATAGGAGTAGGTTTGAGGAGCTTAAAAACCTGCTCATTTTAGAAGAAAGAAACATTTAAAAAGAAGAAAAGAGAAAGAAAATTTCCTTTCAACTCTCAGCCTGGCAAATTCAAGTTATAATACAAAGGTTAAACTGGATTTATTCCTTCCTGCACATTATTGCTGGTACCAAGGAGCCCAAGAGACGGGTTGTTTTCCCAGTTGTCCTTCAGCAGCCCTACTGTCTTTAGCGTACACCTTCAGTGACCTCTCAGCACCCTGACTGCCATCGGTGGGTATGCACAGGTGTGTCCAGCTGTACTTTAGAGTGATGTACAGGAGTTACCCTACTGACAGTGAACTGGGAGGAATGGGATGTGGCTCAGCCTCTTGGTCTGTGTTGCTCATCAGGGTTAGTAAGTTTAAAGATCAGTAAACCTATTTTTGTCACTAGGGTCAGCAGATGTCATTCTGAATGCGGACAGGCAGCAAAACTGGGGAAGAACTTGTCATTTTACATAGTTGTAGAAGTTTGTTTTTGAAAAGGTTGTGATGATTGTTAAATACACAAGGTATGAAATGTTAAAGAAAAAAAAAGGGGGGGAATTGTAGAGGGTTAATTAACATTGATAATATACAGTTATGGGCTTGCTTCAGGGGCGGTGGGTTGGCTGATGTGGATAATGTACAGCTGTGGCTTGTTAGGGCTAAGTAGCTAAATAGCACTGAGGAGCCTGGATGAAGAGAGAGGAGCACTGGGTGAAGGGAGAGGTAGCAGATGAAGAGGACCCCTGGATGTAGGAGAGGCCCTGGGAGAAACAGAGAGAAGGGTGCCTGGATGAGAAGAGGCTGGCTGGAAGAGGAGCCAGGAGAAGGAAGAACCTGAATGCAGCAGAGGCACAAAGCAGGGTGGGCTGGCCTGAAGAGGATGAAGAAACAGCACAGACAATAGATAAACCATTGAAACCTTGTGTGAGACTGATGGTGGTGCCGAGGCATGGGAGGGCTGGTATAGGGTGGTAAAAGCCTTGTTACAGCTTAATAGTTTTGTAGTGCTGTGACACATAGTCACTTCTGAAAGCAGAGCTATGCCTTTTGAAGTCTCTTGTTCTTATGCAGGTGAACAGGCTTCTGCCTTCTCCCACTCCCATTCTGGATCTTCTCTGTGGACTGTGAGTAAAATGGCAGCTTCCACTGGGACAAAGTAACTAAAAGAGTTTAGAAAATGGACAGCTATTTCTAGGAACTGTTCTGAAAATTCACTTTCAATAATTTTAGTATAATATGCATAATTTTCCCTCATTATTATTAGTGTTTAATAGTACTTTGCTATTTGCTGCAATTAATATTATTTGCATTTAATGCACTGAAGTGAGTTAAATGTTGAGATGTTTTCAAGTAAAATAGAAATTAGTAACTCTTTGATGAGACGTCATTCTCAACAAGAAAAATTGAGTCTAGTCTTGTGGCTGCAGGAGCATATGAGTAATTTGACAGAATACTTGGAATTAATTTTGAAAGATCTGAATAGCTGGGGGGAAAAATGAAGTTTTATTGAACATGAAATACTACACTGGAAATGTATATAAGTAATGTAATGATCAGAAATGTGATTACTTTTGTATCTGTTTTATTTGTCCTAGCAAGACTAAAGAACCATATGATTCAGTGATCATTTACACGGCACAAATAATCAGAACAATCATATCAGAACTAGCAAGTACTCATTGACTTGGTAAAAAATTACCATATCTGCAGGAAAAAAAACCCAACTCTGATAAAAATTCAGCAACCAAAAAAAAAAAAAAATGAACCAAACCTGCAAACTATGAGATGAGAAATGAGTACCTGTATGAGACCAAATGTCAAGACAGCATATATGAAAAAGAAAGAATGGGTGAACAAAAGACCCAGATTCAGGCTTCCAGGATCATGTATGTAGTAGCTACAACTGTCATATCAGCCGGATCTGACAACACTTCAAATGATCTAGGCTGAGTTAATATTCACAAAATGCAGATTTAAAGGTGGTGAAATACATATATATAGATATACGAAAGGCACTCAGAAAAGAAAATATATATGCAGTACAACTAACCACTGATAACAAAAGTCTCCCAGAAGCTGTGTGTAAATCTCCTTACTGGAAGTCTGAAATAAGAGGAATGACAAGGGAGAGTGAGTTACCTCTTTTTTCATGCCTTTTCCCAGAATGCTTGGTAGTGCCCATATGGACTTGGAGATGAGGAGGTATCTGGACCAGAAGATGGGTGAGACATCCACACAAGGTTCAGCTTCAACTCTGAATGGCATCAATAGCACTGTGCAAAATACCTGCTCCGATTCCCAAGATAGCAGCGTGTAGGAAAGTTCTGAGCATTAAAGTTATTCAAGTTATTTCTAGGGAAGTGACCAACTGCCTGGGGGGTTGATTCTTGAGTGTGTATTTGCACTGTAGACCATAATGTCCCTGAATGCACACGGTACAGCATTGCTAATCTGCATGAGATCAAGTGTGCTTTTGAGGAGTAGCTTTTGCTGCGCTGCAAGCTTGTTTGTATTGAGAGGTGAAACCAGTGTCAAGGAAAATATATGTTTTCTTCCAGTTTCATTTCCTATGACTGCATTGGTCCTCCAACAAAGATGTTGGTGAATAGCATGCAGCTATTGCCCTGTTCTATTAGACTGATACCCAGGCAAGCGAGTCTAACCAGACAGTAGAAAACAGACTTAATAATAAAATTGCTTCTATTTACTTCAGCCTCTTCCTCCCTCAAATTAGGTGACAAGCCTCAGTTTTAATGGGAAGAATGAATGTCACTCATGCACAAGAATACTGTGTATTACAGTACCCTCTAGTGACTCCTACCATAGCTGGATTACAGCTGGCGTTCAGCACATCCCAGGATAGATCCCACCATGGCAAAAGTGCAGTCCCCTGAGTTGTCCAGCGCTGCACTTGAAGGCAGGCAAATCAGTCTCCAGCTTGCTTTCTTAGGTAGAGTAGCACTGAGTGTTGAGGGTTCATTCATTTCTTGTTTGCTCCAGGGTTTGGCTTTCTTAGTTCCAAATACCCAGCTTTTAAAATCTATGTGAGCTAGCAGCTAGACACTCACTATTCTTTGATCTCACGGTATGAGCTTCCTACATAGCAGGAAGCCACTATTTTTTTTTATCTCAAAATCCAGTCGTATCTCGGAGGGAAACAAAAATAAGCTCTTTCTTCTCTGCCCCAGTTTTCACCACAAAACCTTTGGCCCCTGTTGCTTTGCTAAGATCTTTCCTCCCTGTCCAACATATGAACTGTGGGAAATCTTTCCCAAGTGCGATTAAGCCCTTCCCATCAACCCATTCCAAAAGCTGCTTTGGATTCAGTGTCCCTCAATTCAAACACTCCCTTCCCCTCCCATGGGGTTTAACTCAGGAGCTGGCAAGAAATATTAACATCACCTGAATGGCCTGGCCTTGAAAGGTCATTTTCAAAAGCATTGTAACTCCCTTCTTGACCGACGTTATACACAGCAGACTGGAAAGAAAAGGAAACTTCAGCTAGCTTTGTACCCGATTTCCTTACTTTTAACTGCGTTTCTTTGTTGTTCCAGTTTCTTGAAAATAGTCAAAGACATTTTCTGGCTTAGATCACAGGTAACACAAAGAGATTGGCATTAGCAAAGTGAAACGGTATAATATCTGTAGGGTTCCATATCTGCTATACATTTTCAATAGTTGCAAAATCTACCCATGAGATCTAACTGCTTTGCTCTTCAAAGTTAACAGACCTCATGCTTTGAAACAGTTGCTTTTTAGCTAATGGACCACAAGGCCAGTTACAGTTTAGGCAAGAATGTTTTCAGGGGTGAGGGTGAAGAGCTTTTGGGAGAGAGTTTCAGACTTCCTTCAGAAACTTTGCAGCTCATGGCTGAACTGTTGTTTGTGCAGGTACTGCTGGAAGAATGTGCCGAGCAGGCTGTAAGGAGAAGCATAAATGCTCTTCAAATGGATTTATGGATGGATACCTGAGGGGTCAGCACTACATGATGTGGTATTGAGTTATTTTAATCCTTTACTCCGTGCATTTATGCCTTTGGTCCCATTCCCAGGATGGCTGAGTCACCTTCATGAACTTATGGCAGAGAAAGACAGTGACTGGGAAGGGAGCAGGATGCCGATGTTTGAACCCTGAGCTAGGTCTGCCAATGGTAAGTCCCCCCCATTCCTGGAACAAGCGGGGAAAACTGTGTCTGATCTCTTTTATTTAATACTACAAGCCACCCACCCAGGAAACAGCCCCCCACACCATCCTCCAGGGTACGGATCCAGCACCTCCAAGTTCTCCAAGGCCCCAGATATCAGCTGCAGAAGCTGTTCTGAATTTGAGCTTAGAGATGAGCAAACAGCAGCACGACAGGCAGCTATCATGACTCAACCTTGATACTAGGCAAATTGAGTAGTCAAATAATTCACTGTAATTCAGCCTAGCAATTCAAAATACCGCACACTCCTGATTTTCTGGCAAGATACTTCACATAGGGTATGATATATTTTTTCAGCTGTTTCAAACTGCCAAAAATGTGGTATTATTTCTCAAACAGGAAACAAATTAATGAAGGATATGAGAGGTAAATGAAAACATGTCACAGAATGAAAACATAGTTCAAAAGCTCTTAATAAATTAAAAGTTACAAAAAGCAATTTACAGAGTGTTTTATGTATGTCACTACGATGAGGTTTTATTGGTGTGATATCATAATTTGGCTGTCTCTGATCCCTTTCTCTTGGCAGCTCTAGCTCCAAAGACATTATGTGCTGATCATGCCAGCTCAGAAAGCTGAATGCCAGAGGTCTGCTTTATTTGGGCAGTAATCAACGGAGCTTGTAGGTTTACCTAAGAACTTCCACATAATTCTCCAAGCACTGGATCTTGGGGTCTTTCTTGTTTGACTTTAGCAATTGATTCTGTGCAGAGAAACTGAGTAAAGTCATCAGGATTTGCCACCCAAATTGCATCGGTTTTAGTTGTTTTCCAGATTTCCCATGGAATTATTTGTGTTGACAAATGTATCCAGATTTTACTTTGAACTTCCTCCCCTCCTCCTGCCCTTAAAGATAAATGAATTCCTCAACATGTTTGTACTTGCAAATTCATAGATTTATATACTTCATGCCACTTTAATCCCTATTAAACTAATCTGAAGTCATGTAAGGCCAACTATCCACAGTAAAATGGATTAGGCAAGCCAGTTGATCAGATATAGAAATGACTCTGGATGCTTTTTCTGTCTAGCCTCCATGCATTTAGAGTGCTATTTTCATACAAATAATTTTGTTCTCTGTAATTCCTTTGTGATTAAGCTAATTCACAAATAACATTGGTTTTTAGAGAATCATTAGTGTAAAGCAGAGCAGACAATGCTTTTAATTAGGGCTTTTCATACCTCTTCTATCCATTTGGTAATAAAATTACTTCTGTATTAATTGATTAGTTATTTTAATTTACGCAGCAGTAAGTGCTGATATACAGTGGCCATAAAACAACTTTGTTAAATAATTTTTAAAGTACAACTGATGTTTATTTCCTGGAGAAGTGGAAGGTGTTTTGTTTAAAAGCTTTGTGATGTACGTGTTGTAGCTCCTGACAATCATTCTACCAGAACATAACAGACCTCTTAGTGAATCTTAAGGAACCTAACATATATTTCAACTTTATTTTTATTTCTACTACAGACTTTTGTATTGCCAAAGGAATACATAGTTTCTTTGGATGTCTGAAAATTATGTATAAGACTTTGTTGTACAAAGTGGGTCTCAGATTGCAAAAGAATGTTTATCTACTGAAAACTAAGGAAGTTTTGTGTTCTCAATTTTATTTACACTTTCGTTAGTTTTTGACACAAAGAAACAAATTAAAATACTTCAGCTCACTAAAGTGAACAGTCATTTAAAATGCTTGTTGGGAAACCAGTTTCTCATGCATTTTTTAAACAGATCAAATCCACATTTGGAATAATGAATTAACATTATTAGATCATACGCAAAATCTCAACATGACTATATGATGAAACTATTTCTAAAATCTCACTTTCCACATTTCATGTTGAGAACAATGGCCTGACTTCTCAGCTATGCTAAGTTCTTCATATTGAAGGATAGAAATGGGAAAGGTGTTCAGACTGATTAATTACCAATTACCTCATTCAAATGACCCGGTGTAATAGTTGGTGGACATAATACACTGTTGGTGCAAGCATTAATCAGGATCTGCTTCCTCTGCCTTTCCTCCAGAGAAGGAAAGCTGCTGACCACATTGCCACATTCACATCCATTTGCAGCAAGGCAGCTGACTGAGCCAGTGCCCTCCATTCCCAGCCCAAACTACTTATCCTTGTCCCTGGGGATGCCTGCTCCCTCCAGCAGGAATGAAGCTTTCACACTCACCTTGCTCCCACTTCCATGTCATGCCATGGCTGGAAAATCAGTGAATGATATTCTGTCATTCCCCTCATCAGTTGAAAGGTTTGTCACATGGTACTGGCATGCATACGGTTATCTGATCCTCTCTTACATTTGTAAGTCAGGGTGGAAAATGAAAGAATTAATGAGTTTTCTTCTCAGATTGCTGGTATACCCTTCATTGCCATGCCTTCAGGCCATGCTTTGGATCAAGAAGATAGGAGTTGAGTGAAAGCAAAAACAAAAATGAAATCTCCCAATAGAAGTTTAAAGCAAAGTGTCTGATTCTCAAAAAAGACCAGTTGAGCTTAGACTTGCAGCCCATATTAAGCAAGCTTACCATACTTGATCATACCTGTTCATAATAGCAGTCTTTTCTGAACGCTTCTCCAGGAACACAGAAGCAAAAGTAACAAAGAAAAAGCAAGGATTAGTGAAATAATCTCCAATAGTATTTCCCATCTCATGGTAAAGCATAGGGAAAGGGCAGAGTACTTAACATTTTTGGGGAAGAATGACATTTACTACTGTGCAAGTCCATTTTGTCTTCCTCATCAATTGATGAAGTGTCCAACATTTAGAAATTTCTGAAGCCAGATATGTGTTTCCAGTTGAACTTATTTAGTTTGTTTCTCAAAAAGAGGCCAGCAGACAAAAAATACAATTTTCCCCCAATTAAAAATATCTCATTGAGGCATTTATTTTTACAACTTACAGCACTATGACGCGGAAAAGTCGTTAAGTGAATGTCACCCATTCTGCTCATTGAATGAGGCCAACATCCCCTGGGAAGAAAAAGGGAAAATAACATAAAATCATGTGGTCACAGGCTGCATATCTGGGGCATTTTGCAACTCTGAAATACTTAATTTTTGAAGACTTACCAATCCCTTAAGACAGTTTTTGCATTCCATGTTTATAACTCTACTTTGTCCATCTTCTTCCTTCCCCACACCTTTTGTGTCTCCTAGCTGTTGCTTTACATCTGCCACAAGATTGAAATCCTTTAGGGCAGGAAAAATGTCTGTCTGAAAGTCTGGGTGAGAACCAGCATATAAACAGTACCACAACAGGTAAAATAATGACAACCTGAGTTACCACTTCAAGGCATAAAAGGGAATTATTTTAGGAAAGAGGAGACATAGGAAGGTACTCTCTTCAGGAAAGTGTTATTATGGTGTTCAAAGTCCTAGCATTCATGAAAAAGAAAAGCATTTCTAAAAAGCTGATCTTATGGCTAAGTACTTGCTAACTATTTTATAAATTTTCTGTATTTGGCCAGAGAAAATTAACAATGTAACTCCTTCCATTGCACTTGGTATTGCTGGTGTAACTTGACCTAAAGAAGTCAGCAAAGTGATAGAAACAAATTCTCAAAAATAAGGAAGAGTCAGACTGAACTTTTCTGGAGTATGTAAGTGGTAATACTACCCAGCATCTCCAGCCCATTGCATTCAGGAAGACTATATTAGGCATATACCAAGTATAGAATAAGCTACAAATATGCCTAGTTACTGTCAAGGTGAGCTTTGTGCTGAGCCTTCAGGAAAGTTTTAACCCAAACAATGATAATCAACAGAGATAGTGACAAATGGAAAGGAAGTGGGGAAGAATAGTGACATTTGGTGCTGAACCATATGTGCGTGGTTTGAAAGACATGACTGAATTGTTTTTGGTGCTCTATTATTCTGACATTTAGAATGAGGCAAGTTTCCATTTCCATTAATGTACTGCCAACTCAAAGGGGAACTGTCGCAAATTTGAGACTAAAGAAAGCTGTTCCTCAAACTTCTTTTGAGCATAATCAATGCCCTCACTAAGCAACAGAGTAGTGTCACAATGTAGACTCTAAATGATTATTATGCTTTCTGCTTGTTGAATACAAGAACGTGTTTTATACCTTATGATGATATGGCATAAGCTGCTTTGACAAAAGACCGTGAATGTATACATGAATGAAGAGCAACCAATGCAAAGGAACTCTTGTTGATAAGATTTTCTTATTGCTAACCTATATAACTTATATATATATATATGGTTTTATATATATATCTCCATATATATATATATATATGTATATATATGGCAAATATAACCATCAATGAAGTGATCCAGCCTTAAGTGGAGGATGTTCAGGTGAAAGAACCTGAAAGCCTGAAATCTTTTCCAAACCTGTTTGGAGAAAAAGTGCAATGATCATCAGTTTCCTTTATTGCTTTTTTAAAGTCACTGCATATCTTTACCAAAAGACTAAAAATAAAGAGGAGGGAGAGAAGAGAGGAAGAGGGGAGAGGCTGAAGGTAGCACAAGGTGATTCAGGATCTGGCAAGGAGGCTCTGGACTCACAGATTTGTCCCTCTTTGAAACAGCTCCTGAATGCTAAAGTTTCCAGCCGGAAGCAACTGTTCAGCTGCTTTACAAATAACTTGAATTCAGAGGACTCTCCCGATCTTGCGCCGTGACAGATGAGCACAATGCTAGCGACATCACTCAGAGATCAAAACTGAAGGGATGATTTTTCTCAAAATCATCCATGCAGGTTTTCTTTCCTGATGAATGTTTCCCCCTTCTTACTACTTAATCTCTGAACCTTTGGTGTAGTGGCTCAATTTCTTTCTCTCTAGAAGGCAGTGACTGTTCTTCAGTAATGGAAAAAAACAGGCCATGTATCAGCTCATTGCCGTACTGATTGCATGTAAAGTTATTCTAATTTGTTTGGCTGGGGTTGGGGTTGGGGATTTTTTTGTTTAATCTGGCAGCAGTTTAAGAAAGTCTCCAGTTGATAAATCCCAGTTTTTACGTAGCAGACATGGAGCTCAGTGTTTGCCATTTCACCTGGGAATACCAGAAGAACAAATGCACCAAGCTCTGTGCCTTGTTGTCCCACTGAAGAGTGCTGAATCACAGCCCTGGGCTGATCCCGCTTCCCAGCTCCTCTCGCTGCTCATTCCTGGAACTCTTTCCAGACCCCTTAGAAATTGATTTCCCTGCATGATTCACAAACTCCCTTATGACTATACAGGGCCTTGGTGCCATTATGTGCATTTTTTCTTTTTAGTTTGGACCAACTTCCTCATTTTTTATCAACCTGAATTTTGTAGCCCTTGTTGTGGTATTTTTCCGTTCTGCTGGCATAAAAAAGCTAAGGAAATATGTAAGAATGAACACATTATGTATATACCTTGGCTTTATATAGATGAATTTATTGCTAGAAAAGGTGCTAGGACCGACAGTCACGGCATCTGAAGCCCTTCATTCACCCACAAAGCAAGCAATATAAAGATTAAATGCTCAGTAATAATGAAGTGCAAGCTCCTTCTAAACATCTCTCCATTTGATCTCAATATTGGACCTTTGGTGAAGAAACAGATCATACCATGAAGGAGAGCTAAGAATAACCAGTACAAATGCCAAGGGAGAGAGGCATAGTTTGAGTACAAATCACAGAATCTGCCTTACAAAGAACACAAGCACAATCCCTAGAAGTGCTGGAGATTTGTAAACTGAACATTGAATTAATCTCTCTTTAAACCCTAGGTAAAATACAAATAATGACTAAAACAATCTCATATGAGAAATAAACCTAGAAAGCAGGAAAAAATGAAGACAGGCAATCTACTACAATCTGTCTGCAGTGATCACCGACAAAAATACTACTTCAGATAATGATGTCTTTCACAGAAATAGGCTAAAACTCCCATGCCATTTGACATAAGTCGAGAAACTATCCACTGGAGCAGTTACTCATAGTTATCATTTTGCTCTGCATTTCACTTGCTGCCATTTGGTCCACAGAAACCACCCACTGAACATTTGCCTTTGAAGTGCACCACCTTCTCCTGTGGTGCATGAGTGACTTCTTGGGTCTCTCTCAATTCACCACAGACAGCTTCTGAATTCTCCAAGTTGTGAGTTACTTCTTTTATTTTTTGTAGAACTGGTGCAACATCTTATGTTCAAACCAGCAACCTTGGAGGGCTTGGTCTACCCCAACAATATCCGATCAAGAGTGAATACAACGGTGGTGGACAAATGCTCAGAGTATGGCTAACCTGTGTTCAACCTACTTCAAACTCAGATGAGATACTTTGTACACTGCTGACACTCACTAGCCCCGATTTTCTTTAGGTAGGCGCTTTTTTTCCATGTATTTGATTCACAATGTACAAAACACTGAATTATGCAGGATTAGTTTATTGCAGCTCATAGTACAATCTTTGCCTCTCTGGAAAGTTTTCTCAGTCACCTAAGACCAGTCATTGCTTTGTATGAAGGTCACTGGATTTTATATTCGGTGTTTCTGTCATTAGTCTCCCGGTCAAACAGTTTTCTTGCATCTGGCTGGCAGTTATCATTGTTTTATTTGATAAATCACTCATAAATCCTTTGCGTTATGTCTGCTGTCCCTTTCTAGCACGAAAACATTTGTTGCTGAATTCAGAGCTATCAAGATCAGAAATTACACAAGAAAAAAATTACATGCCTGTATTACTGCCATTCTTAAGGACATAGCTGCTACATATTTCTTTACTGGATTCTAGTGGAAGATATTTCTTTTGAAATATTCTTTTGAAAAAGTGGTTTTTTATTTTTTAAAAGAAAGTCCTTTCTTCCCATGCCTACTGTCTGGGTTATCATTTGAGATAGCTTGCGGACCATGCTAACTTCAATATAGTTTGGATGAATTCATGGCACTGAATATTCATACAGCGTATGATACAGACACTGAACCCAATTTAGTAAATGAATACTTGTAATTTCACCAAAGCCCCTCTGAGAGATTATTATGCAGATTTATGAAGGAATATTGCTGAAGCAATTCTTGGCTGCGTTTTCAATCACTGAGGACTTAAAGTATGTAAACCTAAAATAATTTCAGACTTATTTACTGTTACTGCTTTCATCTTCTGAACTTTTCTGATATTATTTCTCTCACTGGTTTGTATCCAGCATCCCCTCCCCTGTCCTTGCCCTTGAGCAAAGAGCCAGCATCACAACACCTACAAGTGTTGCCAAGTTACTCCCGACAATATCCTTGCTGCCATAATGCCAGCAATCTGTTCTAATCCTGCTGCTGCAAAATTGCATTACAGGCAGAGGGATGCATGGACATGAGCATGTGGGTAGTATCACTCACCTGGAAATACAGAGACCTAACACAACCGGATTGTGAGCAGACTCTCACAGCTCTTCTATATGATGAAGATTACCTCACTGTTTTGGGACCATCAGCCTCATAAAAGAAGAAATAATCAGGCTGAGGAATGATGGAGATACTTGACCCAATAGTACATTACATTCCTTTAAAATTCAGCAAGTGTGCTGAAAGTTGTCCTCTGTGTTACTGATTTTACAGGCAGTATCTTTTTTAGTGTCACAGACCCACATATTTTTGCAGCAGCCTCCCATACCCACTGTATCACCTTCAACTTTACCCCTCTGTGTGTCAGAAAGAAAACTCCTTGCTACTTGCTAGATGTCTCTTAAAATAACATTCCATTCTGACATTACTACCAAAAATAATAATTAAAAAAACAGATCAGTATCCCTCACTCTAGTCAACATTCTCTCTCCTGCCCCACTCGGTAAGGGAATTAGTCACCACTGGGTGACTTCAGTTTGCTAATGGGCATGGAGCCAGATCCTGAATCCTTGTTCATGTTGCACCATTTGTTCCTCAGCAATAGGAGTCCTGCCTCACACAAGAGGAAGCAAAACATGGGTAAGGTCTTTGGGATGTGGCCTACAGGCTTCAGAAGGCTACAGCAACAGTTAAATTTTAGCATACTGTAAATACCATGGTTCTTCTCGGTTACATTTCTTGGTATACAATATAGTAACATATGCTACATGGAAGTGAATCGTAAAGGCCAACTTCTGCTCTTGGATTCAGATCTTCTTGACTTGAGCGAGACTGCAGAGCAAGGGAGCCTGGTGACACCTGCAAGCAGCAAGTAACCATGGCAAAGTCTCCATGGGGGAGCAGAGGGAAAGATCAGCAGACAGTTCCTGAAGGTTTCTTGTGCTTCATGTAAATTGTCACATTGTGGGTCATTTTAGCCATGTTTTTTACGGTGAACATGTACATGTTCATCTTGAACTCTTTTTACACATTAGTATGCTTTAGAATAAGGCAAGTGAAGCCTATGGGCCAAAAAGCTAGAAAATCTGCATGTCAGATAGACATAGTAATGAAAGAGAAGAGCTGGAGATAGATGTTGATGGGAAAGAGCAAGACAGCTGGTGCAGAGCACCTATTTTTCTTTTTTTTTAAACAATGTCTTATGAATTTATTTCAAAAGGTTTTCCTGTTTTATCCTTCTCCATTTTTCCTTTGTATTTCTTATTTTTTCCAGGATTTCTTTTCTGTCTTCGTTCCCTGATCCTCTGTCTTTTTCTCCTTGTTACTCTGTGCTTGATTGACTGTCAAGTTAGATATTGGAAGAGGGAACTATCTTTGAAAATGTCAAAGAGTAACTGCAAAAAGACACATATTTGCACACTTTACAGGAAACATGCTCAAATCTAGACAGATAGAATCCAAGATATGGAGGTACAGAAAACTAATTAAAGAAATCCTCCTCCTTTCTACTCTGCAATCACTGAACTATCACTAGCACAAGTAAAACACAAGCTGACTGAAACTTGAGGATGGGTCCAACCACTCAGTACTGTGTGAGTGAAAATAACGAAAGCCAAGTCACAATTTTTGGAGAGTGAGTCATGGCTATAATTGACTCGACTAGACCAATAAATTGCACATGGCTTAAGGAAGCTTTTCTCATTGTCAGGAAATTCCCCTTCATTTGTTGCAGCCCTTCAACAGGACCAATAAGCATTGCAAGGGTTGGAAGGTTTGAGACAAGCTTTCCCCAGGCACTGCTGGGTGTTTATGGTCTTTTAAACGGAATCAGTCAAAACCCTGTGAACTGCAAATGAGCAGCACTAAGTTTACGTCTCAGTGCCAGGAAGTGACCATGTTGTTCCACAAAACGTCACCCCGATCTTCTCTCAGGAGCCCTTTCCAACACCTATCTCAGTTAAAAAAAATAAAAGGCTTGCAACATCTGAAGGTAGAACTGACTCTGCCTGAGTCACAGTCAGCTTGGCTTGAGGATCATTAATTATGGGTGCTAATAAGAAGGAGTTTGAGGTGGTTCTCTCAGTTAGTCTATTGTCAGGACTCCAGCTGCCAGCTGCAGGGGCCAGAAATCATTTTGCAACATTTGAAAAGCTGGGCATGTGGGCAGAGATTGGGAAGGCAGAGGTTATTCAAAAGCACATAAAAAATTTCAGTAGAGCTCCGACAGGTTTTCTCTACCTTTATAGTGCAGTACTTCCATAAAGAGTGATGAAACTTTTAAAATTCAGTAGTCCCAAATAGCAATGACAAGGTTGTGTGTTATCCTTTTATTTACAGTAAAGCTCATACTTTAGGAGTGCCAACTTCCTAACTCTTGGTACAATCTGCTTTCCTGCTGCTCTTCCAATGGAATATGGATATTTTTGTCAATTTATTCTCCTTCTCTAGAAATGTACAGAAGAAAGTATTATGCTTATATACTGGCTGAAATTTTTGGGAGGTATTCATTCTTACAGGACATTATTCTTGGCTCACATCATCAAGTCACGTTAGTGTTTGGACAGTCCACACAGTCATAAGCCAGTGCTCAGCTCTGTCCATCATCTTCTGCAAGTCAAATGGCTTCACTGTACCTGATTCTTGACCTGGGCTAGCACTGAAGTAGGTAAGAGGTGAAATGGCTGCTGTATATAGCCAGCCTGCTGCATCACCCCTGCTTCCCAGCTAACCTGCTCACAATACAAGGCATAGTCAAAGTTTTACTGATTCCTACGAAGACTGGCATACTCCAGCTCCGGAGCTGCTTCTTGCTTCAGCGAATAATAAAGGAAAATTCTTGGTAATATTCTGAGAGTGAAAGCTATATTTTTGCTTGAATATGTAGGAGGAATATCTGGAGGAAATTCCAGATACAGTACATTTACAGTAAGTACAAAATACTTATCACAGAATGCCCCCAGTAATGCATCCAGCCCAATATAGTAAACCCTTTCAAGCTGTCACGCACAGGAAGCGTAGAAATTAGAGAAAGAGAAAACATGAGAGCATCCAAAGCCTAATTTCCTTCGGACATTCATTTCTATACAGTGATAGTTTTATGATCTCCTTAACTTCAGAGTTTGCTTATCCACCAAAACAGAAGAAAGCCCTTGCTCTTCAGTTGAGGCCAATCTTTTTACTTTATACATAAAGCTCTGCTGTATTGTCTGACATTACGCCTTTCACTAGATAATGTATACCAAAACCATGTATTATTTCAGGTAGTTGTAGTAATGACAACTGCAGAACATCAGCTGTACTTTTAATTTGAAGAGGATGCTTCTGTAATGAAGACAGGAGCTTGAATATAACAGAGCACTTTTGTGTCTAAAAAGTAGCTTCTTTTTTTAAAAAAATAAAGTTCTTTGAGATTTAAAAACCAAGTCTGAGGCATCATACATAAGCAAAATCTGTTACTATGGATTTCTTGGCAGTGTTTGTAATATAAATGTAGTTTTCCTTTTGTTCAAATGACCCCCAAAAAATATATGAAAGTATATTTCTAGATACAAAAGGTGCAGTTAAAGTCTCATTTGGGTCATATAATACCCACTGAGATCTGTTTTAAGTTCTAACTGAGGTTCTTAGAAACCTTTTCCTTCTGTTTGTACAAATTGTTTCTCACACAAATAACATGCTTTCTGGTAGAAACTCACAAGGCTGTAGAGCACACAAGCCTAACACTTGCTCCTCTCCATGAAAACTTTACAGTGTAGAAAAGAAAATCAGTTACTCAAGAATTTATGAAAAGTGGAGAAAGTGATGTGAGTACAGCTGCAGGAAATTCATTTTATAATCTGAATAGCTGCTCAAGATTTTTTAATAATAACCACCTAGTTTTAATGGGGACATTTTCATATTGCTCATTCTATATTCCTGAATAACCATCTGATACTTTGTTTGTTGAAAGTACTTGTAATATCATTTAAATGAAGCAAAGCCATTCATTTTCCTTTTTTTCCACCTCAACAAGATTTGCCTTTTTTGGCTCTGAAAAGCCCATACATTTCTGCTTGTCAATCCTCTCAAAACACTGTGTGAAGATGTTCAGTAAATCCCAAATACACCTTACTACCCCACTAATGCCATCCATCATCATTTGCTCTCCAATATCAATCTTCTCCTGTCTCTGTTTGCACTTGGAACCAGAAGGAGCTTTGAGAAGGTGACCCGCATGACTCCTATATTAAGTTATCTGCTGTGGTCCCAGAAGTGATTCATGATCATATCAAATCTATCTCCCTGGTGCTGTTTTGTCCTTAAGGCTTCGGCAATTGCAGAGACTGACTAGAGACTCCAATCAACCATCTGGTGTCTGCCAACTGTAGTGTCTAGTCAGGTTACAATGAATGCAGAGAGGAATGTGTTTTTTATTTGGATCCTTAATATGCTCATCTCTTCCCATGGGCCAAGCAGAATATTAAGTTGTTGCAACTCTAAAAGGCTGGGATGGCAGCAAAATAAAACCTTAGATTTTAGAAGAATATTTAAAGTTAGCTTTAAACCTTGACTGAATGGGAGTGCTAGTATAATGTACGTAGCAGCTCTGTACTGGCAAAGGATGGATTTAATAAGTGACGGGACTTTTTCCATCAGTTCTTTCTACAATTTCACTTTTTAATTGTAATTTGCCTTTTTATATGTGATTAGAATGTTGTTAAGGGAGCTATTTTTTTCCTTAAACTCTGCTTGTCATCTAAATAATAAAAAGGAAATCTGAAAAACTCATTATATGCCCTTTGCCAAATATTTTTCAGAGCAGGCTGCATCAATCTGTGCTTTGCATAGACTGTTCTACTCTGTGTATTTTGAGAAGAGCCTTCCCCCCTAGATCTCTTCCTTCCCCTTTCTGCCCTCCCAAGGATACCACACAACTGGAAATGAGAATACTTTCGCCAGACGTGGTCTTACCACATTACTGCCACGTGAAAAGTCTTATTAGTTATAAGCCCTCAATAATAAGTCTCTTACTCAGCTGGTTTCCTTCTACCATGACAAGTTTTATCATGGGCTTGCACAATCACAGCAGCCAAGTGCCTGAAGTGGCCATTTGGGGAATTATTTTTCGAGGGTGGCAGCACTATCTGCCTCGGTACCATGTGCTTCTAGGCAGAGGGCACAAAGAGCACGTCCTCCATGGCATTTTGGCACCTCAGTGTTCCATCCTTGAGCACCAGAAGCAGTCATTGCATCCTTGAACATAGTTTTCATAATACCAGTCACTCCTGAGTTATGTGCGTCAGATGTTCACAGGCTGATTTGATGGGTAATATCATCTATGGGCTTGAAACTGGCCAGGAAAGTGCTGTGGGATTTTCATCATTTTCACTGATTGTGATATGAACTATACACTGGCATTATATTTACTATTTTGTTCTTACAAACTAAAAAAGCAGACACAGAGAAGCTGCCCTGCAGGAGACAGCAAGTTAGGCATGGACTCATTTCATTTAAGCCAGAGGGAAAGCCAGGCTGGGCGCAGCAGTGCTGGTCAGCCTGTGCGGGATGGTGACAGCATCTGCCGGGGTGCATCTTCGCCCATGCCCCCAGCCATTCCCTTCCCCCAGGGACAATGGAGCGGCAGGGGAGCTGCTGGCTCTGAAGGGATTTCCCTGTGTGTCCACCCACTTTCCAGCCTCCCAGGGCTGGGGCTGGGTCCTGTCCTTCAACCCAGCCTGACCTTGATGACCAGAATTCGGCTGTTGAGGCAGCAGGATCTGGTAAGCAGCCAAGGTTTAAATACCTGCTCGAACTGGTACAGAGTAAGGCTTTGAGCCTGCAGCTCCCAAGCCCCGGGGGAGAACCTCATTTACTTGCCTGCTCTCCATTCTGCCTCCCTCTCTGCCCCCGACTGAGATCTGAAATTTCATCCAACACCTGACAAGCCTTTCCGATCAGAGTGCTGTCGAAAGTGTGAGTGTCTGGCCTGAGGTTCAGTCTGAAAAATGTACTTTCCCACAGAAGCTGGATTTTTATACAATTACCTGGCCAGTCCCACTCAGGTTTAAGACCACAATTAAAGCTCAGGTTCCTGCTTATATCTGTTCTTCAAATGTATTAATCAGTTTTGCCTTTTACATCAGGGTAAATAAGGACTATCTCTGCCTGTTAGAGGAAACATAGCCCAATGGAGGCACGAACGGAACAAGAATAAACAATTTCTCATCAAAATATGAAGGGAAAACACAGAGAAGTTTACTGTTCCATTTGATATCATATAAATTCTGCTTTAGGATATGCAGATAGGGACATAGACTGAAGTTTTGGATTGATTCTTATTTTGCTTACTCAGTTTGCCTGTCTCTTTTAAGGAAAAATGCCTGCAGTGAAGTCTATTTAGAAAACAAAAGTGAACTATGGTTTTTAACCAAGCACAGAAAATCACAAGAAATCAAGCTCTTAGCTTTTGAGAGCAAGCTCCTCAACAGCAGCGTGTTGAGATCAGCTCATCAGACCTCTTCATTTGCTAGATTTTTAACCAGGGTTTTCCACGTGTCACACACTTCCAGAGCACAGCTTTGTCCAAAAGTAAAACCCCAGAAAAACAACAACAGCAACAATAATAAATCCTGGGGAGGCAGTTCAGACTATATTTACTATATACCATCTGCACTGAGCCCTAAGAGACATTATGTTCACATTCCCTGTCTGTACTACGGAGAGCTTTTCTGATGTGTAAACCATCATTTATCTTGTCTTTGATTCCCTTCATGTGACCTTTTTTAGAGTATGGCAGTATAACATCCTCACTGTGGCAGGCTCTGAGACCATTTGAGGACAGGCCTCATAAAGCCTGCCTTTAACATTAATCGATCACTTTATTATGGAAGTAAATCAAAGCAGTTAAACTCAGGTCTTATGGGAGTTGAAGGTCAAACAGGGAAAAACAAACTTTATTCTGGGAAGAACATAGAAAAATTCTTTCAGCCCCATCCCTTTGTTCTTTGCCTTAGAGGCATGACAAAAGCACGTACTACACACACCATTTAGGGAAGTATGAAAGCAAATATACGTTAATATACACAAAGTGTTTGTCTGTGTCTCATCACCTCTTTATTTCTTTATTCCAAGCAGTTTTGTAAATCCTTTCTTTCATGTCCTGGAAAGCAGAGGCTGGAGAGAGGGGGTGATCAAGGAGAGAATACAGACCCGTTTGCCTTCCCAACAGCTCGGCTAGAGAGGCAGAGGAAAGGAGGAGTGAGTGGTGCAGAGGAAAGCTCTAGCAGATCTGGTCTTTATTCATTGCTGCCCCACACCATACCTTCACTGGTATTTTTGAGAAGTGCAGAAGGACCTCCACACCTGTGTGCACAGAGTCTGCAGGAGCATGGGTACAGCTGTAGGTACAGGTGAACATATAAATATTTTCAGAGAGGAAATTGAGCTTAAAGAAGTTTTGCAAATAAGAAAATCTGCAACTTTGGTCTTCCTTCACTCTGCAGGGCTTGATAAACTGATAGCCAATATTGCTTCTTCCCCACCTTCTAGCTAGCCTGGAGACATATCAGTCTGCCACAGCCAAGCTTCTCTGTGGTGCCCCAGACGTGAGTTGCCTCAGCACTTTATTACTGTAACTATTACTGTAACACACTGTATCTTGAAGGAAAACCGTAAGGCTTGAAAAAGTGCCACAAGACTGAGTGATAGGGCTGTGTAAGAAAGAGAGCCAGCCCATCAGAAAGCTGCTGCTTCACTGCATGCCCAGCTCAAAGCAATGGTGATGCCCAGGATTTGCTCCTTCCCTGCCTGCTGCGGTGCCTGCAGGGCTACCCACGTCCTCCCAGCCCACAGGAGACACTGTCTATGCTTGGCAAGCACGTGTGAAACTTTGAAGAGCTGTCCCTTTCCACATTGGCAACGGGACAGAAGAGCAAGAGTGGATGCACAGGCAAGGATGCCCCCTGAGTGTGACAGCGAGCTGTCTGCCCGCCAAGGGCACACAAGGAGAGACTTTAACATCACCTTGGACCAGCCTCTAATTTATGTGCCTCGGTTTTCCCTCGCTGAAATGAAAAATATGAAGTATTACTCTTTTCCTGGGTTTCCCATTTCATTAGTATTGTTTGTTTTAAAGACAAAGTCCTCAGCACCGACTTTGCTTTTAGCCTTGCATTCTTCAAGCCCTGTGATCTGAGGTTGAAGTGTTTCCTTGAACTGTTTTGCTTTTTGACTTACCTTGGATTTTTCAGGGTTTTACAAACACACAAGCACACCCAAATGACACAGGAGGGTGTTGGTCAGTAATGAGCTTTCTAGTCAGGGGAACCTGCCAGTTTAATTTGTTTCTTTGTGAGACACAACCATTCTTTAAAAACAGAAATTTGCTGACATAGTAAGTAACATGAGTGCAAGCACCCGTCAACTATTACTTATTGTATGTAGTGTGCTGAAAAGTGTGCCAGTCACTTTAAAGAACACATGTGAAGACGTTGTCCCTGTCCTGAAGCATCCAGAATCTAAATGTGGACATGCAGTGACACAGGAGCGTAAAGCATTGCTGGGAGCAGGCAAGGTTAGGAGAGGCAAAGGTTACAAAATAAGATGATGCCACTGATCAGTTATGGAATGTTCTTATCTGTCATCTCCATTCGAAATGTAATAAATAAACCTATTCTAATGGGGTTAGAGCAACTGTTGGCTCAACACAAGGTAACCACTCAGGAAAAATGTGCATGTGAAGGAAGTGATTCCCAGCCCCAGGAAGCAAGACACAAATGTTTATGGGTGAAATGACAAATAGACTATTGTAAACAAAGCTGTGAATGGAGTGGGAAACATGGGTAAATTTATGACAGATCACAGAGACAGAAAAGCAGGCAAAGAAGAGTTACACAGAATGTATGTATCTATTGTATCTATTAATGGAAGGCTGAGGAAGGAAAAAGAGCACTGTCAGCTTGAAATATAATACATTTCATGAAGTTATGTTTTCCTATTTTTAAGTGATTTCATCTCTTTTTCTTTTATGCAGTGAATCATCTGCAAAGAACAGAGAAAGCTGACTGCACTATTAATTAGAAGAAAATAGAAATATAAAGTGCTACCAAGCACACAGCTCTAAAAAAACCTAGAGTAAGTATACATATTTCCACATTTCTGTCAATTACAGTAGTATTAAAAGTATTACCAGTAGATTTAAAAAAAGGCAGAAAAAATATGTTTTCTGTATCACAGTGACCCTTTTAGGCCTGAAGTGCTGGGAAAAGGAGTTGACTCAAAGATGGCATAATGCTGCCAGTCAGAGTGAGAAAGGTCATTTTTCTGAAGAACTCTGAAATTTACCCAGGTTGATTGAACAGCACAGTGTGGGTCACCAGGTTCAAGAACAAGACTACGTGAGCAGTCACAGAGTGTTAACTATTACTCTAACCACAGACACACAGGAAAACTGAGGCTACCCTAGAAATTAGGAGTTCTCAGTTATGGTTGTTTCTGACGAGGGGGCATCCAAAGCATCAGAGTTAGGTTCCTATCCTAAACTGAGCATGGGAAATGCAGTATCCATTTGAAATAAAGCAAGGGTCCAGCTCCAAACGTTACATCTGACCCCTCTTTTGAGACAAGCGTAATAGGACACTTTGGCTCCAAATCCCCCCTCGTTTCTAGCATCAATCAATTTCTAGCATCTAACATAAATCTGAATGCTGTGGCTGGGGCCCATTATCTCAAGAGAATTTCTGGTTTGGTTTGGACAGGCTTCCAAAGCCGAAAAGATGTGAACCTCTGGGATATGCCCAATTAAGCGGGAAATATTTATAGCAGGACTTCCTGAAAAATCTTGGTGCTTTCTAATTCTTAGTAGGTCAAGGAAACAGAGGACGGAATATTGTAATATTCCCATCCCACTGACAACTGCAAATTCAAACGTCCAAGTAAAAGACAAAAAATATGGAAGATTTTGTCTGAACTGTCTCAAATCTTAGCAAAACGTTCTGCTGGGTTTTGCTTTGAGTATTTGAGTGAAACCTGGTCTTATTATTTCATCCCAACAGAGTCATACACTATGTTAACAGTCAGCCAGTGTTGGAGCACTTCCCTCTATATTCACATGTGCACGTAAATAATTCCAATAATTTCCCCAGACACAAATTCCAGCTAACGGTTTGTTTCTAACTATAATGTTTGTCTCTGTGCACACTCCCTCTCCAACATGCCATTTCAGCAATATGAGATATTCTTTTTTCAATCTTCTTGCAAACTGGCAATGAAGATACATTCCCAGGTTAAAAAAGAAAATGCCCAAATTTTTCCATCAGGATTCCCATCTGAAACAGTCCTCTTTACCTGACAGGTATAAATATGCATCTATATGGCTGAATTTAAACCTACTCAGCATTCAGTGTGTGGCTTATTCTTGGTGTGGCTGTTCTACAAAGACATAGAGCTGTTTTGTCTAATCACTCACAGTCCTTATTTCTCAGATTTCAGTGTCCCCAGACTGTTAGAGGCCAAGGCCTAAACTTACTGGTAAATCTTTTGAATTATAATTTCCCTTGTATTTGCATTTAGGTGTGTAACTGGACTGGTGGCCACTACTCCTAAGAGTATTTACAATCTTTATATAGCTGATGTGTACAAAACACGCTCTTTTTGTGCTGCTCTTTTACATTTTACATTTGCTAAAATGTTTCTGAGTTGCTGGATGAAGCTTAATGAGCAGAATTCATTTACTTTAGGGTGTAACTTCTTATAAAAGCAGACAAATTTATTAAAATGCTAGCACTCTAGATAGGAAAACTAAGCTTAAATATTGCCTTTGAGACTGGCAGTTCAAAATGACACTTGCAAATGGACCCGCTTGTACACCTATGTGCTGTAGCACCACTGGAATAAAATGTGGCCAGGAGGGCTATTTTCATTATATATTACATTCATAATCAATTTTTATATAATCTGTTCCTCTACTTAAAAAATAGAACCTTTCAGAAAATGTAAAACACCATTGTTTAATGAAAAATATATAATAACTAGCTTGGCAAGTGTTGTATGTGAATTTTCAACAGAAAACATAAATTATATTAAATGCCCAATAAAAATGTTAAATCAAAAGCTCATTTTAAGGTACATTGTTAATGAACTGTATGAAATGATGCTTAATCAAAACCCGACACCTTGCAGGGGAAAGATTCCACAGGACCTCAAGAGCACTATTGTTCTGAACAAAAGATAACAATAGAACAGGGTAATTAATAGTCTGCACTCCGGTGGCATTCTCCAGGGAATTCCAATTTCTAAATGAGCTCTATTGTTTTTCAAGAAAGCAGAAATTATGCTCCATGATACCATTAATGCCTTGAACTTGATCAAACATTAAGACATCATTTGTCAGGCAGGTTTTGTTTGCTCTGGAGTTTTGTTCATTCCCCTGTTTAAAGTTATAATGTGAAAAAGAGAAGAAACTTTTCCTGTAAAAGCTCATTTTGCAAAAGCAGCACAATGTCCTTATCTCATCTGTCTGTAACTTTGTAATTCTTAAATTACATAAAACAAGAAAACATCTAGAAGTTTTTTACCATAGCAGTATTAGTAAGAGGTTCAGTGTTGGTATGTCGATATGCAAGACAGATTTTCTTATTAAGTTCCCTTTCAACTCGCACCCTATAATAAGCATGTCATATTCACCATACATAAATTTCTAATTTTTCTTAGCCAAAGATAGAAAATGCTACTCTTCGTAGCAGAGCAGAAGAAGAGGGTAAAGTACTACAAGGACAGCGTACTGAAATACTCAAGTCATCCTAATTACTGTCAGCATTTACAGTTGTAAATAGTTTCAAATTCAGCTCTGTGTATATTTTTTCCCTCTTAAATTTTCCTTCGTTGGAGCAACTTGGAAACATTTATTTTCTAGCAATGCAATTTTTCAAAACAGTCATAAGCGGCTGTTATTATTAATCACGATATTCATGTTTGTATAAAAATGGATTTACTGAAGAGCAGAAGAAGATGCAGCCCCCTCCCCTTCTCTTCTTTACCACCTCCCACTCTGAGCCGTGTTCCTGCTTGCTCAGCCTGCAATGCTTAGGACTAGAAAAAACACAAACATGCTATCACCAATAATGTCTAAGAAGGATTAATGCCATGAAAGTTGTGTTTCGTAACAGGAAAGTCGTTTTTACACTGGACTTGTGCTCCCCTGAGACCACCGGCAGGTGACCAAGTTCAGGGTGAAGCTGGCGTGCAAATCTGTAGCATGCCAGCAGTGCCATGGCTGCTCCTCACCCATGCACTCGCACCCAGCAGGCATCTTTCCCTTTCCCTTGGGGTCCCAGCACATCCACAGTCACTGACAAGAGACTGACTGACATGCCACAAATTCATGCTCCTGCTTCTTTGTCCCCAGCAATGTATCTGCCTCCTTAAGCACTTTTGGGAAGTTGTCCCACTGTCATGTAAGTGGAGCAACTCCATTTGATGGGGTAGGAAATGAGAAAGCCCCTATGGAACATACCTTCTTCTAGGGACTTCCAAGTCTGCCAGTATTACAAGAACACATGCAAAAACACAGATTTATATTAAAGACAGTTAGATGTGAAATGTTCCTACTATGAAAAGCCCCTTTTAATGCATTTTCTGCTGGACTGGAGACAGCTGTACTGAAATGAGCTAAACAGGCTGAGCAGGGAGGCTGTGAAAAGTATCATATGCTTACAGAGGACAGATTTCTGCATGCCTGAGTATACATGTCTCAGTGCAGTTAAATAGTGCAGATTATTAAGGTTAGAAAAGCGCATTGGGAAGTAGATATCGCTGAAAGAGGCACTACCATGTCAACAGTATGTAACATGTAGTGCATTAGTAGCAGTGGTCTTATTTTTGTGGTTTCCAGCGATGGGAACGGCGCTTGGGGCCCCCTTTCTGAAGAGCCAGCATCAGGCTGACCCAGGCAAAGGAGGTGTTTCTTCCATCTGCTCCAGACGCAGCCTGGGTCTGGACCCAAAACTCAGTCCCTGCAGAGAAAGGGCCTGGCTGGCTCCTCAGCTGCTGTAATGTGCACATCAGCAGCTCTGTGCTGCCAGAAGGGTTGTTCCTACTGGTGTTCAGGGTCTGTCAAGTGCAGGCAAATGAATTAAAACTATCTGGAACTGCAGGAAATACAGATTAAGCCAAGCAACCACTCCATTCCTCAATCTTTGTGTGGTTTCTGAAAAAAAAAATTCTGTTTTCTTTACTTTTGCTCCTTATAAATGAATGTATGTACACAGAGAACTGTGAAGAGCTTAGGTATCCAGCCAACACAGGATCCAAAAAAAACCCTGATGTGCCAAGGGAGAACACCAGATCTCTCATACCTCAAAGCCGTCCTTTAACCCCAAGCCCACCTTTCTGCTCTATCCAGTTATCTGTTCCAGCTCTTTCCCTCAAATTTCTACACAGTAGAGGTGGTCCCATTGCTATCTTTATTCCTTAAATAGTTAATATAATTGTTCTTTATATTTTGTAGCAATGTTCTTCCCAACTAATCATTTAAATGAATTTTCAAATTTTTTTCTTTCCAGTAATGAACACCACTATACTTTTTCTTATTTTTAATTTCAGAGATGATGCACCTTCCTCTTCCATTTTTTAACCTTTACTTATGATTTCTTTTTCATACCTTGCAGCATCTTATAAAATATAAAATAAAAAAACCGTAATGAAACATTCAGAGGTTTCTTCTCCTTGTGGGTTTTAGGAGATGCAACATTGTGCTGAAGTTCCAGCCTGCATGTTATTACTTCCAAGAAAGTGCAAAGAATAACAATAAACACCTGCCTGCACTTGTAAGCTGACAAATAGGACATGCTCAAAGGTCCTCTCACCTCAATTTTGAGTCACAACAGGATGCCTCCGAGGCAGGGATGTGGACATTATGCTATGTTGTCATTCTTCTTTGCATATGGAAGTTCCCCAGTCATTAATTTAAATATATAGTCCTTGTACAGTCTTGACCGATTATTGAAGTGGACCAAAAGCTCTTGCATTCTTGTCAGAACAATTTGCTGCTGCCACCACAGCCCCAACTAGTTGTGCTCACTTTTGCGTGGGGTTTTTTTGCTGGTTTTTTTTTTAGGAAGAACATACTGTGTTTTAGTGTCTGTGGTTGTCTGGGCCTCTGTGGTGATTGCACAGCATACTTTCTCACCTGTCCTGTTCCACTCCCTTTTTCCTGCCCATCAAGATCTTCATTACAACATTCTTTCTTAGTCATATGCATTTCTTCTAGGTTACATGAGCTACTGACGCCAACCAGGAAACTAAATGAGATACCATCAGAAAACTCTGGTTCTCAGCAGTTCTCTCCCTCTTCTTCAATTGCTTAGGATGGCTGCCTAGGATTAGCTGTTGCTGATTTGTGCAGACAAAGCAAAACCTGACAGTGAGCACAACTGTACATAATGCTGGAAGTACCACCAGGACACCACTCTCCACAGAAGAGATGGGTCTGCAAATGAAGGACTCTGGGAATTAATTCTGGGAATACAGCACTTCCCTGGGGAAAAGAAAACTTTCTGGATGTTTTAAGAGTGATACTCTAAGTCTGCTGGAATCAAAAGTCAAAAGGGGAAATGATACTGGCTAGTCTTTGCTGAAGTATAAGAAGATATTTAGATGTGTATATTAGTTGAAGAGAGAAAATAGCTGGTAACGTACTATTAATAAGCTTTTTAATGATGGCATGCTGTTAATAGGCTTAATATGGACCACGGCAGGGGAACTGGAACGCGATGATCTTTAAGGTCCCTTCCAATCAAACCATTCCATGAATCTATGATTGTCTGTTCTTGTCATCCCAAAGGTAATCATAGTGTTCAAAAGCAAGAGTTCATAAAAGTGTAACATTTGAATGCACCTACAAAATACTTTGAGAGATAACTTAATATTCCTAGGTAAGGTTTGTGCTTTTACTGATATATATGAAATGTTGGTCACAGGGACAAGTCCCCTGAAAGTTCATGAGTCAATCATGAACTATATTGTGTGAAATAAATCAAGGTTCAAATGCAATGGATTTAAATACGCCACTGTTAAAACATATAGAATGGAACACAATTCCACTGAAAATCCAAGTCTAAACAGAAGACAACGCTTCACTGAGTGTTTATGTAGATTTAAAAAAAAAACTATGCCAAAAGCTAGCAGACAATGAAGCTGTAAACAAAGAAAAGAAGCAGTGGGAAGTATGCGAAACCACAAAACACAGATGAATGTCTAAAAAAAGACTGGCAAATTAGAAATGTGCAGATCTCAGAGAGTCAATGCAGTGGACTCAGGGTCACAGTACAGACAGAATGATGCAGTGAATGCACATTACTGCATGAATAGAAATTATAGAAGGTTCAGCTATAATAGCACAGTGTATTCACAAAGGTTACCAGCACGGAGAAATGACACCAGGATAAACTTTAGTTGATATTTAGTGCACATATTACTTTAATATCCATTAAGATATTTGAACAGGTAAAGCTATTCAAGCTTACCACAGTCATTGTCTAAAAACTGGCCTCATTTTGCAGATTAGTCATGAATGTGCAAGATGTGTGTATGCATTAAAGCAGATAAAATATTTACAATTCTAAATTGCAGATACAATGTCCCACTACTGCTTGCTTTCAAACAATGCCTGAATCTTAAATTGATTGTGTAGATATTAAGACTGGGAACCATCTGACTTCTAATGCTACTAGCATTAAGCCAGAAGATGTAATGGAAGGATACAGAGATTCATTTCATAAACCCCAGCAGTTTCCTGGGGAATACAAGATTAAAGCGAATCCTCCACTACGAGCACCATGAAATATCCCTCTTGCACTAAGACAGATTGGCTAGCAAGACTCTTTGAGACTAAAAAACATACAAAAGCTCCACACCAAAAATAGAAAAAGGCATGCATGAGAGAGCTGTAACTGCATCTAAGTGCATGATCGAGAATATGACTAAATGACTGTATCTGTATATACATTTATATATGCAGTTTAAGCTATACTAAATATTTCAGATGAAGGATGTAAATACAGCTCTAGTTTATTGTTCTGTGTATTACACATTCTTAAATCTTACAGCTTGTCTGCATTGAGTCTATAAATTTCCTTTGACTGCAGTGCACTTTCCAGAGGACACCATGTCTCAGAGACATTCAGCTGTGGCAAAACCACTTCTTTCTTTCCACTCCCACACTATGCTCTTGGTTGTGCACCTTCTCTCATCAGGTTAAAGCACCCTCAGCACCCTCATTTTTCCTCAAGAGCATACATACATGCAGTCATCATTTTCCTTTATGATAATTTAACAAGGCTGAGCTCTTTAAATCTCTTGGATTATTTACAAGGCCAACTGAGCCATACCATATAGCACTTGTCAGCATCACTAAATGAAACTCCTGCAGCAGGATCCTACTCTTATATAAGTGAAACCAGAAACCACAAATACAAGCTCATTGTATGATAAAAGCATGGATAAATAGTAAACTCATTTACATAAAGGTTTGGGATGAAATGGGTCCAAGGTGGCAGTCAGTAATTGACACGAACAAACCTCTAATTCTCACATGCTCTGCAACAAAAAGGTACGCCCAGGACACTTCAGCTGTTCTTTCTTTAACAAAGTCATGTCTGAGTTTTGACTAAAACCTCATTAAATTTGGCAAGGCAATTTCCAGTCTCCAGAGAATAACATCATGACTATGGGGATGCAGCAATAGAGAGAAACTCAGATTCAGAGATGTATACGCCAGCTGCTGGAACCTGAAACAAACTGTGGCAGAGCATGATAATACAGAGAAGACACTCGAAGCAGGTGATGAATGCAATGTAGCTAAGGTTTTCATCGAAGACAGATCATCAGTTATGTCTGTTTCTAGATATTTTCTTTGAGTATTATTCAAAGTAAGTTCTGCAAACATTGTATTTCCAAACAGGAATGCTTCCTCAAATTGGTGCTAGTCCCAAAGAAAACAGTGATGGATAACAAATTGATCTATATACCTGAAAGACTGGTTAGTGCATGATCACTGAAAGATCATGTAGTCATTCATATTGTATGCAAAATATGAGGGTAGCCCCAAAATGTACTCTTCTTACTTGCATACAAATACATGAATAGCTTTGCCAGTCTGTATATATTCCCTGAAAATGCCAATAGTAAACTGCCTACTGAGAATTTGCTTTGGACTGGGAATAGAAGAATACTTTACAAACTTAAATTGCAAGATTATTTTAATCCATGTACTTCAGATTACCTTTCATGGACCTTTATCTTCAGATTAGGTAAGATTTGTCTCACTCTGAATTTTTCTGTTTCAGTCCATAGAGAAATGAAAAGATACAGGAAATCTCTGTTACGATTTTGTCTTGCTTGTACTGTGAAACCACCTAAAGGCTTGAATATATGAATATTTGCTCTGAAGTTGACATTAAATGTTTCTGTTGAAAGGTAAAATGTAGTACACTGAAATATTAGCAGAGCACTGCCTAAAACCCACCTTTGCTGTAAATTCAAGGCGGGGTACACTCTGAAGCAGGCCCTGAACTCCTGAAGCGATGATAATTCAGACCCACTGTGGAAAAGCAGGGATACCAGAGGCAGTGGGCAGGCATGGAGTGCAGTATTTTGGGGAATCACAAGGTGGTGTTATGGCTGACACCAACATACCACTGCCAGTTCTGTTTCACCAAACACAGGGTGACAACCTTCATTCCCTGCTGTGGGACCCTTCCTTTCAGAAACGGTGTATATTATTAGTAAAACCTTCCTATCACATCTTTTCTGACTGGGAATGATTTCTTAGCTGCAGTTATTGCCCCAGGCTAGACCTACATCTTAAAATCTAGGTCTAGGCTCATAGGCCTTTCTTCAGGAGCGCCAGCAGGCAGGGAGGTGCCGCCTGCTCCCCTGCCAGGCTTCGCATCCTCAGAGATCCCACATTCCCCTGAAACTCCAATCCAGAAGGTCTCCTCATTCCCAACCACTTGTGAGTCCAGACAGACGCAGCTCCAGAAAAGAGCAGTGGACATCAATGCGGTTACAACACGTGGGCCTGTCCTCAGCTGCCCACGGCCTGCCCCTGGCAAAGGAGCTGTGCGTGTGGGAGCTGTGTGGCCTGCTCCAGGCAAGACAACACGGGTTACCAGAGGCCAGCAGTTTAAACCTGGAGCAGTGACAGAGGAGGAGGTGACAGTTTTGGTCAAGGAGACGATGGAGAGCTGCAACAGCGGGCAGCTCCAGCAGAAGCTCTGGAGATGGCGTGCGGCTGCTGTCCCAGTGGCACAGGGGCCTGAGCAGCTCCTTTCTGAGGACTGTGTTGCATATACCTTGACTTACACAAGCTTCACTTTATCCACAGTTCCTGCCACTGCAACAACATTTTACAGATGTCCGCCTGTGCCCTGCACTTCACTGTGGGGATTTATTCTTTCAACTGCACCAAAGAGTTGGTTGTTCGAAGCTGGTTGTGTCTTTGTTGTTTCTGCTGGTCAGGAGTGTCCTTCTGGACCAGTACAGAGAATGAAAAGAGAGGAATGCAATGTATTGATTTTTTAAAACATATTTATGATGTCTTTCAATATGCTTAATAAAAAAGACTAAATCAGAAGGCCATGGTTTGCTTTTCCTGCCTTTCACAAGACTGGAAACTTGCTGCACTCTTTGCAATGAAGGCGGCGAGCAGTCCTCCTGCGTCTGCTGCAACCACTCCAGAGTAGCTGCTTGGTTTGAAAGGGTATGGGTGTACAGGCAAGGCATGAAATACACTATGGGGAAACAAGCTTTCTGGCAATATATTTATAAGTATGTTAAATACATCTTTAGAATGTTTTTTTTTCCCCATTCTTTACCATTGTTCCAAAATCTGTCTCCTTCATTGTTACCACGGAAATGGACGTGCTGACCTTGGATATCTCATTACGATCTTTCATACAAAGACCTTCAGGAGTTTAAAAGAAAGGAAAAAAAAGTCTTATTCAAAATAATCTCATCTCAGTAGACCATTTTCCTGTAGCCAGTCTGGGTGTAGTGTGAGTGTTTTGCAGGTGCATTCTTGCTGACCTTGGATATAGCAAATAGGTGTAAATGACATTCAGGCCCCTCTGCTGCTGTCATTATGGGTTCTTTGTTATACTGCAGGAGTCACATTAGCATTACACTGAGAGTACAGTATTGCAGGTGAAAGAGAAAACTGAACCTCATGGATATTACAGTATAACAGCTTTGGCTCAGACTCCCGAGGCATTGAGCCAAGCGATAACAAAATGTATGTTAAATTAAATACAAAAAACCTCCTACATTAGCATTAAGGATTTGACTTACACTCGTAAAGAAAAAATGTTCTAGTTACGTCTGCTTCTGTCTGAGTTTGGAATTAAAGCGATACAGGGGATTTAAACTTTCAAAAAATGGATAACTGCCTGGCTTGGTTTCGTGTTATATGTTTTTCGGTTTTGGTGGTTGATTTTTTTAATTCTGCTTTGGACAGTTTGTAAACCACATATAATAGATTTTGGTCTTAAACCTTTATTTGTTTGTTCAGACAGGAAAAATTAAGTGTCCATCCTGTGAATGTTGTAATCAAATTCAGTGGACTTTGAGGCAGGTCCTGATAATCCAGGAATATAACTGAAACAAAAATTTGCCAAATGCTGGAAGACGGTTTCCAAAAACTACTTTTCACAGAGTAGTTCAGTTTGCACTAATTTCCAGTACTGCATGCACCCATCGTAGCTTCACATTTTTTAAGGTAAGAAATAGAATTTTCCAATTGATAGAGTATTGCTTAACCATATAATTAATTAGTTAATTAAAAAAAAAAAAAAGAACTTATATATTAAAAGCCAGAAAGTGCAAATTATTAAGCATATACAAGTTCCACTGAAAAGAATGGAAGGATTTATGTAAGCAAACTGCACAGTATCTAGGCATGTTGCAAAACTGAACTGTTTATTTGACCTGCCATTCCTTTTCAACCAGTCGCATGCATATAACAAAAGCAATCTAGATAACAAGGTTTGAATTGGAACATAATTCCACAGGAATGGAAAAAACAAAACAGGAAGTGCACAAATTATAATTCTAAACCTGATTTTTAAAAAATATTCTTAGCTTCTTTTGTTATTAATGACCAGATCTTGTGAATGATTATATATGTCACCGAGTCAGACAAGAAGTTTGCTTATAATGCAACTGATAAAGAAATATTGAAATAATGTCCCGGTTCAATAAAAATTAATAAAAATTAAAATAGAATAGAGGTACCGATAACAAATAATGTGAACATGCTTGAAAGATATAAGGCAGGAGTCAAAAAGGACACTGAAAAACCTGCAGCCTACTAATAGCCTGAATGGTCCTGCATGTAGTGAAATACTTACCTATCAACCTCTCTTATGGAAATTTATGTTTATGAAACTTATGGGAAATGATCTTAGCTTAAATTGAAATTATTACATCCACCAGGAGACAAAGCGGTCATGGGGCTTCCTTTGCTTATGTCTTATTAATTGAATTCTAAGTATAAATGAAATAGGTTGCATTTATATTAAAAAAATCAGATACGAATTAACACAGACAGAGGAATTTCAAAACAAAATCAATTTCTTATTGATATTGATTAACATAATTTGTGACAACATTGTATACATCTTCAAATAAGTGAAATATGAAAAGGAAGACCTCTTTCAATATTTTTACTGTTCAATTTGCTTTTGCTGACTGTCATGAACTCTCGAAGACGGCAGAAAAAAATAGTTCTTCTTAACCAACGCTGTTTCTCCAATTGATCTTTGCTCTCTTTTTTTTTTTTAATTGGGACCAACCAGTAAAATGAAAGTCGATAAGGAGGTCAGCTTCTGTGAATCCCTGTGGACATTCCTAGTTTTGTCTAAAAAACCCAAACCTCCAGTTGTACAGCAAATGTTCTGTCAAAAAAATAATCATGACTAGTTATGAAACAAGACTGAAGAAGTGGTAAGGGTTTGAAAAACACTCTTCCTCCTTGCAATAGAAAATTTCAGATTGTTCATTGTGAAATTAAAAGACAGCAGGTCTTCATGTACTATACACAACGAGAGGTGGCAGAACCAAATGCCAGAGCTTGAAGCCATCCTGGTGCTCTCTTGGGCTCATTGTCCATGGTCACGTTCGCATGCAGGGGAGAGTCCATGGGCAATCCATGGGGTTTTGTTCATTTTTGTAAATACCAACCTTTTAACCTCCAAGGGGATCAGAGGATCACTCTGGTAAAAGCACACTGGCAGCATGTGGTCCAAATACACATTAAAGGTAAAGTTGCATTGTGATTTCACAATAACTGACAAAAGCTTCTATCTCCAGGGAAGTGATGGTATGCTTAGTTGAGCTCATATTCCTAGAGCAGCCTGGCTCAATGTCCTCTGATATGTCCTAGGGCACGTTTTAGATGCTTTTCTGCATTTACTGTCCTTGTGACACAGCGGCTGCTGTCCTTGTTCATGCTGATTAACGTGTGGGACAAGTCCATCCGCTGTATGCTGAGTCACCGCATAATCAGAGGTTTTCTGCCTCTTGCCTGCTCCCAGCAAAGAGGCTGGAAACACTTGCTATACTTGAAACTGGGATCCAAGATGTGAACAGGATGTTGTGCTACTCATACTCTTAATATCTCGATGCATGAGTCTCTTCATAGCATCTGCTGCATATGAAGATCCCTTTTCATCCACTTGCTTACAGTGAGACAGCACTGTCTCACTGATGTTATTTCTCTAGAACCAGATGAGATGCACTGTTTGGCTGAAGTTGGCATCTTGGTTGCCAGTTGATTGACAGGTAGCACTGACCTAAAAGTCCCACATGGGCCTTTCCTGTGCTTACGTCCTCTTCTCTCCTTCTATGAGTCCAAGGCAATGAAATAGTTTAAGCAGACAGTCAAGGAAAGCTTCTGGTCCTCAGCAGAATTTTGCTAGGTTTCCAGAGTTCTTTTATACAGTTATTGTTTAATCATTTATACAAAATAAGGAAGGGACAGATATTTCCAAAACTGAACCAAAGGCATCATTGAATTTACAATACAGTATACACAGATTCTTGTTCTGAACAGGTAGAATAGGATGCAAGCTCACTCCAAAAAGTACAGGTTTTGCGTAGCTGCAGCCTCTGGAAAGCTGCTGGGTGCTTGAGATTGAGGTTCCTCTCAGCCATTGTATGTGGGAAGCTCGGGATAGAAATATGTGTCATTGCACAGTCAGAGTGACATCAGTGTGAAATCTCTCATTTCTCCTCTAGCCTGTCCACATGCTTCCCCAACCAATACGTTCTTAATTAAAGGAGAGGCTTTGCATAGCTTCGACTACAATCTTTGGACTGGCCTAGGAGGCTGTTAAGCTGAGTCAGGTCTCCAGGCTTTCTCATCGTGCTCAGCAGTCGCTCCTGTAGGGTATAACATGCCAAGCACAATCAGTTAAACTAGCCAGAAGATCTTATGGGCAACAGTTGGGCTCTTCCCACTTTTTCTTTGAGCAGCAACAGCAGTGTGAACAATCCTGCCAAGAGGAGGTGAATGAGCTGCATGGCTTTGAATTGCTGTTGATGAATTGTTAATTTTCCAAGAGGCTTCTGGGAGTTGAAAGGTGGAGACGAGATGTAACCTTCAAACATCTAAGGATCGTTGAAGAAGGACTTGTTCCTGATAAGGACAGTGGGAGAGACAAGATTAGAAGACCTGAGGGCAAATTGAGCACATCTTGCTCTCCTGGAAGGCTCTGAATTTGAGTTGTATGCAACCACATTAAAAAAAATGGGCCTTACAGACTTTGGCCAGAAACGATGCCAAACCAATCCTAACAATTCTCTTAAAAGACTACTGCATAATTGATTGTTTCCTTCTTAATTTACCAGTTGCCCAGTAGTCCCCCAGGTGAATACAGACAGAAGCCCACTTCTGTGAAAGCTGTCCATCAAGGCAGGCTGGCCCTACTGGCTCAGATTCAACAGCCTGGAGTCCTGCATTCATTTGTAACAGGAGAGAATAAGGTTTAGCCAAACAAGGCTGACTGCAGCAGCTCTGGTAATCCTGCCCTAACTGATGTTAAAATAACAGCCTGCATGAAAATGCCAGCCCTTGCAGGCACAGGCCAGAGTGTTAAGACTTTGTGCTTGGTGAACACTAGGCTGAAAGAATTCAAATTAAAAAGGGCTGGAAAATCTCCATTATCATCATAACTGAGGGAGGGTGGGTGGGGGATCCTAGCTGATCACCCTCTACCTCAGCACCCCCAGTCTCAGCTTGTCTGAAGCCCTCATTAAGACAATAGTCTGATGAACTGCATGATGGGTCTGATGAATTAGAGAATTAGTGTATTCCAATGAAGATTTCAGGGCAACTAGGTACATTAGTAAATTAATTTAGTTCTTTATTTATGCCAGATCCTGTATATTTCCATCAGTGCATCAGAAATTCAGTTCAACCCCCGCTGGAGACAGGGCTTGCTGATATGTGGTAAGTTACTTTCATATGTTGATGCATCATTTAAAGTTGATGCAGAAGAACAAGAGTACAACCTGTGTAACACGGAGACAATGGAGTTAAAGGCAGAAAATTCAGATTTGCCATTAACGTAGATGATCACAACTTCACTGGAGCCCTCTAAAACAAAGGCAGCTTGAAAAATCCAGATTACAAAGCCACACACAGCGTTAGCTTTCATCCTCTAAACAATGAGCCACTGTCATCCTCTCATCATACTCAAAGGAGAGGAGACGAAAAGGGAGCTCTGATTGCAGAGTGACACATTTGCTTAGATATCCCTGATGTGGGGAGAGATGTTATGTTTCTATACATCAGCACATACATTTCTTTACATTTCAAGAGACCCTGAAAATAGAAATGTCTGTGTTCTTGTTTGTAGGGGTGCTGTCTGAACCCCAGCGTCAAGATTTCAGGGCTGGCTAAACAGTAAGCATAAGGCTTTGTGAATTTAAGCTAGAGGATACAGCTACTAAAAGGAAGATTCAAAATGAATTTAAAGGGTTGTTACAAACCAGTTGTCCAGGCTAAGGCTGGTAAAGCATATATAACATTTCTCTTAGAGTATTCATAGCTAATAGCTGAATCAATATTCCAGTCATAACAATTAATTTGACCAGGCCAAGTCAAGTGGTACATCTGACCTGTGGCTTGAGAGCTGAGCAGCAATAAAACTAAGAGCAACAGCTACTGGGTGAGGGAATTCGTGGGCCACATATGTTCTGTCACTCACCCTGCGTAATGGAAATCACTCTTATGTAGAAGGTGTTTTCTGCCTATCAGTACGAATTTAAAATGCTGCACATCTGCAGGGCAAATGAAGGCTCGTTTGGAGCAGAGGTAAGTGAAAAGCTGTGGTTTTAATCCAGCTGCAGAATAATAGCAGATCTTCACTGCAGTCTCAAGTAGGTATCATGGGTGAGCTGCAACACCCCGTTTCAATCTATTCTGCCATAGCCTTGCCTGCTTGTCAGCTGTGTTCGATAAAGCACTCTAGAGCATGCAGGCATATCCCTCTTTCAGTCATGCCCTTACAGCTTAGTGTGCAGCTACATCCCATTACATGGTCAGCAAAACGTCACGGCTTGTAAATCATCAGCTTTTTCCATCTACCTGTTGGCTGTGCCCAACTTCTCCAAGCCTCCCAGCCACGTGTGGTCGGACCGGTCAGCTAGAGAGCTACTCCTGCCACACCAGGTAGTACCTGGCAGTCAGAGAAATGTCAGCTCTACAGAATGACCCGATCGGACCAAATCATTCACTATTGGCACAGGCAGAGCTGGGGGTGAAGGCCTGACTGATTTGCTTTGCACAAACCCAAGCAAAGTCTAACGTCTTTATAAATCCCCTGCATGATTTTAGATCTGTTGAAAGTTAAACTGGCAATTTGCAAAGGCAAGATCCATCTATGTGCAGAGGAACTGTATGAGGCTGTGTACCTTACGTGCCAGAATATGGCTTCAGTGAGACTCAGAGGTACACTGGCCTTCTCCAAGCACTCTGCCCAGGGAGGAATTCCTCCCTAAATGGACAACAGCTCTCCAGTAAGTAAAACCTTCCAGAAATAGCTTGCATGACTGATGTGTCACAGGGTACATCATGTACTATATTTCCCCCCTAGGTAACCTGCCTGAACAAAGACTCACTTTTGTCCTCAAGTTCTTTTGCCTCCTTGTGTGACTTGTATCACTCATTCTTCAGCAATGCCCTCCTTGCTGGAGAGACGCCGTGAAGCCTTGCTAAATTGTGCAACGTTGTCAAAGAAATTTATGGTACAAGATTTTGTTTTCGGAAGGCTGCTTCTCCCCTTTCAGCTTTAGCAGAGAATTTACTCTGGCCAAGGTCATGTGAATTTCAGCAGTGGGGATACCTGACCGACAGTCTACCTTAGCATGCCTCAGAGATGTATTGCCTTTCAAAATACATGACAACAATTTATTAAACACATCTATAGCTTTTTAATTCCAGGTTTGACTAGGTTTGCACACTATACAGACAAAACTTTGGTAGTTGCACCAGAAAAAAGAAAAAAATTGGTAAGTTAGAATAAAAGCATGAATCCATATCAATCACTTGCACAGTTTTATACACAGATAGGTGTGTGGGAAAACTGGAAGAACTCAATCCAAACTGATGTGGAGAGGAAATGACTGGCTATATTGACAATGAGGGATAATTGCTATAGAGATACACACCAGGGAGACTTACAAAAGGGACCCTCAGAACTAGTGACATCATTTGAATGGGAAATGTCTCAGGAAAACTTAAATGTCATTGCTGCTCAGTTTGTCAACAGTAATTCTGTCATTCAGGTAATGCTCCATTACTTTATTACAAGCCTTTAATTACTATTCTTGCATTCTAAATATGCTTTGTTCTTTGAAGCTCAATGATAAAGTGACCCACTACATATTAAAGGTACAATGGCAGCATAACAGCATGCTAGCTAAAAAATAATCTTAATATTGCCATATATTCATGGAGCTAATACTGGACAGCCATGCACAGTACTTCAGTAATATGTCAGGTCCATTGTTCGGTTTGCCTGGTTGTGTTTGTCACATCTTCAAACAAGTATGATGTTCAGCCTTACTCCATACATCAAGGGCATGACAGTACAATTCTAAAGATTGTGGAAAACTGACTAAAAAACAATGAGCATTTGTTCCAGTAATCCGTCAGGATGGACTCATGATAGGGCCCCTACCTCTCCAGAGGACAGATTTTATGGAGGGATTGTAGCCTGTATGCTTTTCAAAAGGAGGCTTCATACCTTGACAAGTTTGCCTTAAAGAGAGATCACATCAGGTAGCTTTCCAACCCAGGCTTCCTTAAGGACAATAATTCATGAGCCTGTTTGACAGCTGAACTGTGAACTTTGGGGTTTTTGCACCGTATGTGAGATTGTGCTCCCAAACCCCCAGACAATGCAGTGGAAAAAAACTGGAAAATGCAGTTATACCTCAGTCACATCACATGACTTGTCTGTTCTTGACCCCAAGTTCACATTCAACTTAACTAAGAAAATGAAACAGATATATAACAAGAGAAACGGGCCTGGGGGAGGGGAGCAATAATGGCCACATGCTGCAGTACAGAGAAGAACTGGAGCAAAGTATTAACACGTGAAAATCACAATTCAAGGCAGGAATAAATCAAATGGGCTGCAAAGACTTCAGCGTATCTAAAGTACTTTCTGTGAAGTAGAGGAAAAGAGGCCATCCAGGGATTTGCAGAAGGGACAGGTGTCAACCCTGAAGAAAAAAGTTCCTATTGAACAAGTAACAAATAACACCCTCTGATCTAATTTTCTTACTTCGCAGTATTTTCTTGACCTGCTGTAATTTTGCAATGTGCTCTCCAACTTTGTGGCTGGTTTGTTGCTTGAAACAAACTGACTCATCAAATGATGCACTTTTACTGCTCTGTTTACAGTACTGTAACAGACTTATCTGCAGTACAATAGTTCACTGCAATACCTGAATCTATGAAAAAAGACAGGCAAAGCTTCCAAAAATAGAAGCATATTCTCATCTTAGGGGTCCATAACAGAACTAAGTCCTTAATAGAACTGGTGTGCGTTTTCCGTCCAAAGTACTAAGTATTCAGTCCTTGCTAGATTTTAATACGGGCAAGATTGCATGCAAGACTGCTTCTGGCTTCAAGGAGCCTCAGTGTGAAACACAGGGTTCACACTGAAAACAAGGAAGGATGTCAGGGACAAAAGACCCTGAATTTGATCATAAAACTACATTTGCATATACCATACAGAGAGGAAGTGATATAGCAGTGAGAGGAACTGCATAGAAAGTACAGAAAGAGTTGTCACGATCTGATTTAAAGAACATACTGAAGCCCCTTCAAAATTTGATCCCCACCCCTTAACTTGCCTTTTCTCTTCACCTTCAACAAGGTTCTTGATCCATCGTAAATGCTTGAAACTTCTTCTAACTCAATGCTTTAAAAAGGAAGAGGTTAACATCACCATCAGGAACCAAGGAGTAGTTGTGGGTGGGTCTGTGCAATCTTAAATACACAGCTCTCCTACAGCACTTCTGCCTTACCTGTAATACCCCTCCTGCTAAGTTTACAGGGTTGAAACTGTAAGTCAAGTAGAAGGAAGTTAAACCACAAGATGCTTTTGCGATGCAAAGAAATCTTCCTTGGTGACTGTATTTCGGTGACAACCCAAATGCTATATAAGACTACCTGAGCATAATTCCTGAGTGTAGCTCTGCCCTATATATCTCAGGCTGTTTTCTTCAGTGCTTGGTATCAGGCAGTCATTTCAAATGTGCATGAGTAGAAATAGGAACAGGATTAAGCAGTTAATGGGAAGCATTTGTATTGCCTAATTGCATAAAATATATCAGTATTTAAGAAATCAAATTATAAATATAACTGACAGCCATGGAATTGTTCAAGGTTGAACACAGTCCTGGAGTCAAAGATTAAACGGCCTTTGCCTGCCATGATTCATCATCATGAACCTGCGGGTATAATGGCAGCCAAGGAGTTTCTGGCCAAGGAGAGAATTCATAACTTACGACAACTCAGTGGATTTCCAGTTACTTTAAATGTCTTTTTTCTTTAAATATAGACTATCTGTATGAGTAGCTACTCATTGTTCCATAAGGGTCAATTATTAGCCCCTTGCAATTATTCTTCCAGCCTCCGGGGCTCAATGATGCCTTTTTTTCTTACACATTTTGAGCACAGTTCTCAAGTGTTCAAGTACAGAGAAACCCTCTGTAGTGAAAAACTGCACAACTTAATTTCACATCCAGAGCTGACATCGCTGCATGAAGAAAACAGACTAATAAATGCAGGTTTTGCACATAATAACAGCCCACATAAATGGGACACAGTATTACTTGTAATTTGACCAGTAAGTTTTTTACAGAAAATCGAAATCACTATTGACATAAACAATGGACTTGAATCTATTTGTTCTTGAGATAAATAAGTGACTCCTAAAGTCACTGGCTCCTGAAAGCAACAGTACTGTTGCTTGCTTGAAGAACTGTTGCTCCCTGAAATGCAGCTGCCCTCCATGCTCTGAGTAGCTTTGCTACTTGTTCAGTTGCATGAAGGACTTCTCTTAAAATGGCAAGATACATAAAGAAGAGTAACAAAAAATATACTGGAGGTGAAAAAGAAATGAGATTTAAATTTCTAAAATACCTCAAAGATAAAACCCAGAGGAGGTCACAAAGATGATATAATACGTTACACGGTACTAAGTCATTTTAATTAACATGAATTAAACCCAACCCAGCATCTTGGGTTGACGTCATTAAAAAACAGTAAAAAAGAGGTACACACAAGATATACTGCAATAAGATGTATTAGGACAAGTATTAGAAGACCAAAACACTTCTGAATGTATGAAAGTATTACTGCAGTCTTTAGTCTAAGCTCGCTACTTTGTAGTTTAACATTATTGGTTGTTAAATCATTATGTGTCACTTTCATTAAAAAAATCATAAAAAAGAGCAAACTGTCAAGCCTAGAGGGTTACAGCTATGGCTGCTGTGGAAGAAGGAGTTTCTAGCAGTCCCTTAAAACAACAATTAGAGCACTCAAATTTAACATGACCACCACAGACAGCAGCATGCAGCTGAGACCTCATTCTGTTTCCTTCTATAAGCTGAAGAGTTGATGAGCCACGTGTGTTTTTAAATGCCACTAAGGCTATCAGATCATACTCTTGGGGGTAAAAAAGTCAGAGGAAAGATGAATCTAAACTGGCAAAAAATGATAAAGGAAAGGAGGGAGGGAAATGTGCTAGAGATTTTTGCCTTGCAGTTCCCTGGCTCCCTCTACCACAAGTTCACCTTTCACAAACTCTGCATGGTCATGGACATCTTCTCAGATGTTTATGCTGACTTTTGGAGGGGGTGTTTTCCCCCTCTTCCTCCCATGGCAGCCCAAAAATATTGGTCTATATAGAACAAATAGGCCATTATATTGTGTATTAAACAAATCCAACTCTGTTCTAGTAGACTTGATCATTGCATGCTTTCATGTCATTTGGAGAAATTATGCCATAAGCTCTCATTTTCCTGGCACCCCAGGCAGTGTCTCCTCCATTTATGCACCGAGTCACTTCAAAGAAAACTACTGTGTAAAAGTCTAACGAAAGCAGTGAAACTCATTTTGATGCTGTCTTGACGTGCAGTGGGCTCTGACATAAGTTCGCACAATCATTCCACCATGAAGAAAAGAATCAGCCCCATGTCTGCTTTTTTATTACATATTAAACCTCAGCAACCAAAAATGTAATCAGGCATAGAAGCGATGATCAATTCTGCTGTGTGTCTGTGACACTAATGGAAAAACAGAGGACACAGATAGATTCCTTTAGAAAGAAGAAAAAAATACAGAAATGTCCTCAGTTATTCAGGTAAAATCACCTTCTGCGATATTCTAAAAAATTTTGTGTTTAGATGCCATTGTACAGACTGGAAAAATATTCACTGGGTGCTCACAGTGAAATCCTTGGTGACATTGCTGTTTAATTACTCACAGTGAATTAAAGGATCAAAGTCCTGAGGAAGTGAAATAAGTTCTCTTGTGCTTTAAAATTATGGGTTTTACTAAACCGCACTGAAATATGCAACTTCAATCCCTTTACAAGTCAACAAACAAGACGGGGCAAAAGCTCCCTCTCACAGACATTTGTTCTCTAATATGAAATCAGTTTTCATTTACCTTAATTCGTTCTGTTTGCTAAGAATTACTGGAGCTATTACAGCTCAGACTTGAATTTTAAGATCAAACAACTTTCTCATTAATTTATCAGTATATTAATCACACACCAGTGGCATCTTCCTTTACCAACATATATCTGGAGTGGAAAACTGCATATATTGTCTGTAAATACACACTTTCCTCAGTAGTAACCTTCCTGGTGGCTGGGCCACCCAAAGCCTTGGTTTCAGCTTTCAAGTAAACAGGGAAGTAAATTATTTCTATGTATTTTTTGATTCAAACACTCCAGAGCAAGTTTTTTTGTATCTTTGGACTCCTTGGCAGTGATAGACCTTGGGAGAGCAGTTTTTAGTGTCCCCTGCCACCATGAGGATGATTGCTCCCAGCTCCTGCAGGAAAACTTTGCCTAGCATTTGTCTCCTCACCCTCCAATTCATTAGGACTTGTCTAGTTACACGTGTATCAATAAACAAATGTGTGCACCACATACAGCCCTGAATTGCTGAGGAATAGCTACCAAAAAAACCCTGAGCAATTATAGATATGGTGCAGGGCATGTTCCTTGATTCATTGATTACCCAGTGCAAAATGGAACATCTCACAAGGACCCCAAAGAGGAGAAAAGATAAAGAAGTCTTGAGGAAACATAAAAAGCAGCTGGATTCTTTTCCATAGGGTAATTGATTTATATAACATCTACTTCCCAGATTTATTAATGATAATATTAGAAACATTTTTCAAAAGCAATAGAATGCAAGACACAGTCTTCTGAAACAGAAATTTTAGACATCTTGAAATGAGGGCCATTTGAAAGTTATGTTAACAGAGTGACTACTAATGAACTTAGCTATTTTGACTGCCCTAAATAATTTTGGATAAATTTTTTACTGTCACAAACAAAACATTCCCTGTGCTTGCTCAAGAAGCTGACAGAGCTGTTCAAGGACTCCTTATGAATCAAGAAAGCTCACTTCTGACATCAGAGCAGGACACGAGAGCTGGTGGTGGGTTCCCACTTCAGCACAAGGTGAGCAGGGAACCCCCTGACAGGTTTTGACTGCAAGAGACAGACTTTCCAATAATACCTGGGATGGAAGCCCCACAAAGAGACTCAGTCAATTAATTCATAGGATCTTTAAAGAGTACGATCTAAAACAAGTGCTGTTACCACGTATGCATCAACATCAAACCACTCTCACACAGGGACATGACAGATATGTGAAGTTAAATTCCTGAATTCCCAGAAAAGAAAAGCTAGAGAGCATGATAAAAACATTACAGACAAGAAAGCACAAATCTGATCTTAAAATTAACATAAATAAAACCTGCCTCACAAACAACTGGTATGTCAAATCAAAAGATTTTACTATTGTACTATGCCACTGGAGAAAACAAATGACTTTGCAATACCTGTGGGAACAGATAAGCATTAATGACAGCATGGGGAAGATGAAAGAGATTAACTAGCTATTCTGGCAATGTGTCCTTCCTGCCTTGACCTACAGTGCAATGCAATACAACTTATTTTTTACATAAAATACTTAACATGTCTCATAAAATGTTTTATAGGGAGAGTCAGCCAAGGTAGAGGAAGACTACAGAGAAATGCAATCCCCAGAGAAAGTCATAAGTAATTGTGATTAAGGTTTGCACAATTTCCTTGTTCTCCCTTCTCTGTCCACACCTCTTGTAAAATTTGCAGATTTTTCTTCATGTTTTCTACCCTTCTACATCTACTTTTGTACTTGAAAGTCACAAGCTAATGTGAGATGCTACGTATCTGTTACCATAATTTACTTGTCACACAGAACTTACTCTTCTGGTTGCTGCTGAGGTGAGTTTACAGAAGAAAGAGAATCATATCCCCTGTGCCTGGCAACCTCCCAGTTTTTGCGTGACCCCAATACATTCAATCTTTAAAAAGTCTTAAAATAAAGGGAGATTTATCCACTATTCTGCAAGTGGAAGTCTTCCAACCAATTTTCATTGGTATATCTTCTCAAATCAAGACCTACCAAATAGACATACCTGGTTACTCCTGAGAAATATTACCCAGATGTTTCCTGTAAACCATCCAACAGTGAAAGGCTTGAATAAGACTACACTTAAAATGCATAAGGTGGCACCCGGAGTTTTAAATGTTTATTCCTTCTAGGTGATGGCAGCAATTTCTTGCAGTTTTTTGTGTAATTTTTCTTGTGAATTCAAAATGACTGGAAAATCATACTGGGCATCTTGTCAGTTAGAACAGTTTACTTACCAGAGACTGTAAAATGTTACGTAAATAACACACCAAAACCCCATAAAATGAACACCACACGCCCCAGGAATACCTAGGCTTTCTACTTTTGCTGATTCCTAAGACTGAGGGAATAAGGGGAGAAACTGGTGGGGAGAGCAAGAGGAAGAAGAGTTCAGATCCCTTTTTTGCTGACAGGGTGCAGATAAATACCACGTCAGAGGTCAAACTGCCTCACCTTCCCAAGTCCCTGGAGTGAGACTGTGGAGAATGGGACTCAAGGGAGGCAGACACCACCATGAGCAGTAGAAATCTGAAGCTAGGCTGGCAGCAGAGCCACGTGGAGGAACAAACTACAGGAAGTTTTGACTTTTATGAGAGCTAAGCACAATCTTACCGTTGGGCTTAGAAACAGCGATTGTGTGTGAAACCAATAAAGGAGATAACAAAGTCATTGGCTTGTGTTGAGACATGCAGCGCATCCATAGCCTCAAGTCTATCCTGTTATTAGTGGCCCTGACTCTGATGCTAGTAGACTTGTGCTTGCAGACACCAAGACTGAGTCAGGCCCACTCACACTTACCGAACACGCCAAGCTATATCAAGTAAAATGGCAAAATAAGGAGGAAGCAATGACAGGAACTGCAACGAGCTACCATAAAATAAATAGCTGAGCAAGGAGCAAAAGCCACAAATCAAGCAGCGTGTTGAAATGAATAAGAGGGTAATGGGCCAGAGCAGGGGAACGCATCTGTGGTGTCATGCTGGAAGGGGAGGTGAGTAGGGTGAGGGCTATCGGGGAGTGTGTGAGAGAGAGAGAGATGCTGCTGGCATCGCACCCTGCCTTCCCTGGGACGGGCCTGACAGGCAGGCAGCACTCATGATACAGAGGGTTCCCTGTCCGCTCTCTGTCTGACTGAACACTGTGACTCAGGAAAAAAAGAAGAGTTTATGACCTTTGGAAGAAGGGGCAGGCAACTCAGGAGGACTACAAGGATGTCATGAAGTTATGAGGGAGAAAATTAGAAAGGCCAAAGCCCAACTAGAACTTAGTCTGGCTACTGCTGTAAAAGACAATAAAAATGTTTCTATAAATACATTAACAAGAAAAGGAGGGCTGAGGAGAATCTGCATCCTTTATTGGATGCGGGGGGAAACATAGTGACAAAGGATGAGGAAAAAGCTGCGGTACTTAATGTCTTGCCTCAGGCTTTAATAGTAAGACCAGTTGTTCTCCAGGTACCCAGCCCCCTGGGCTGGAAGACAGGAATGGGGAGCACAACGAAGCCCCCATAATCCAAAGGGAAATGATCAGTGACCTGCTACACCACTGAGACACACACACAAGTCTACAGGGCCAGAGGGGATCCACCCAAGGGTACTGAGGGAGCTGGCAGAACTGCTCACCAAGCCACTTTCAGTCATTTATCAGCAGTCCTGGCTAACCGGGGAGGTCCCAGTTGTCTGGAAGTTAGCAAACATGACATCTGTCTACAATAAGGGCCAGGAAGAGGATCTGAGGAACTACAGGCCTGTCAGTCTGACATCAGTGCCAGGGAAGGTTATGGAGCAGATCATCTTGAGCACCATCGTGTGACATGTACAGGACAACCAGTTGATCAGTCCCAGTCAGCAGCAGTTTATGCAACACAGGTCCTGTTTGACTAACCTGATCTCCTTCTGTGACAAAGTGGCCTGAGGGACAGACTGTGGGCGTTGTCTGCCTAGACTTTAGTAAAGCACTTGACACCATCTCCCACAGCATTCTCCTGGAGAAACTGGCTGCTCCTGGCCTGGACAGGTGCGCTCTTTCCTGGTTAAAAAGCTGGCTGGCTGGCCGAGCCCAAAGAGCGGTGGTGAATGGAGCCACATCCAGCTGGCGGCTGGGCACAAGTGGTGTTCCCCAGGGCTCAGTGCTGGGGCCAGTCCTGTTTAGTGTCTTTATCTGTGATCTGGACAAGGGGATCCAGTGCGCCCTCAGCAAGTTCACAGACAACACCGGGTTGGGCAGGGGTGCTGATCTGCTGGAGGGCAGGCAGGCTCTGCAGAGGGGTCTGGGCAGGCTGGATCCATGGGCC
>JAVJGI010000001.1:15409938-15459392 GCA_035590275.1 Ibycter americanus | reverse complement strand
AGACGGGCAACGGGGCTGGGGAAGGGTCTGGGGCACAAGTGTTATGAGGAGCGGCTGAGGGAACTGGGGGTGTTTAGATTGGAGAAAAGGAGGCTCAGGGGAGACCTTATCGCTCTCTGCAGCTACCTGACATGAGGCTGTAGGCAGGTGGGGGTCGGTCTCTTCTCCCAGATAACTAGTGACAGGACAAGAAGAAATGGCCTCAAGCTGCACCAGGGAAGGTTTAGAGTGGATATTAGGAAAAATTTCTTCACTGCAAGGGTTGTCATGCATTGGAACAGGCTGCCCAGGGAGGTGGTTGAGTCACCATCCCTGGAAGCATTTAAAAGACATGTAGGTGCAGTGCTTAGGGACATGGTTTACTGGTGGACTTGGCAGTGCTGGGTTAACAGTTGGACCTAATGATCTTAAAGGTCTTTTCCCACCTAAACAATTCTATGATTCTGTGATTCTTTTCTTTTTTCATCATCACTGGACCAGCTCATTGACATTTTTAAAGAACAAAGTATTGGCATGACTAAGATAGAACTCGTGGCTTTTTTTTTTCAAGAGATTTGGATACATTATGACTACAAGTAATGGAAGCAATGATATCTCAAAATACAGCATAAAAATTGGTGATAATTATTGGCAATTGCTTTGTGTGAATGATTGATGGAAGCAGGTACTATGGAAATTCTGCTCCATGGCACACATACTTTCTACAGACCACGTCTGCAGCATTTGAAAAATCAAACATGGAGAGGAGAAGTTGCCACAATTTGAAGTTTCTGCTCAGATAATAACACATATTGTTCTTTGGTTTGTCACAGAAGAAACTCATACTGCTTGACTTATGTAGGAGTTGGAAGTGTTTTCATGCCAGCCTCTGAAGTTAGGACATAGAGGCACAGGGATGCTTTGTCTCTTGGTACAGGTTAGATCGGTGGTGTTGAATGATATGCCCCATAGCTCATCCTTTGCATTGTTCCCAAGAACTCTGGAATTAAAAAGCAGGATTTGTAACTACCGCAACTGAATGCTTGAACTAAACCTCTACATTTCTGTCCATGAGATCCCGAAGAAGGTCAGGCTGGTTGTTATTCATCGCTAACAAATTTTTGCTTCTACAGTGCCTATGGTGGCTGTCAGCAGGCAGTCTAGTCCTGGCGTTCCCTATCTATGAGCTTTCACCAGTTCACTGCCCCACGAACCCTCAGTCAGGCAACTTTTCTCCCCACTGACTGCTTCTTTCAGCAGATAGGCAAGCTTCAAGCAGATGGTGGGATGTGTCATCAGTCCACAGAAAGGGTGCTGGAAGCGACTCCTGTAATGTTTATGTCCGTGTCGATTGGAACTTATTAAGTCTTGATACTATGTTAAAACATAGAACTGTGCCTTACCAAGCACACCAAAATAAGACAAACTCTCATTCTTCATTTAGTTCTACATTATTCTGAGATAGTCCACGAACTTATTTTTGTGATTCTACCATCTTGTCAAGCATTTCTTAAAGCAAACTTGCCCATTGCTAAGCAAAGCTTTTGATTCATTATAACAAGGAATTTGATTCTGCTTACAGTTGAAGAAGATCCATTTATTTTGGCACAAATTCTGCTGACATATGATTAAGTCCCTATTCTTCATTTAAGGCTTAGCACAACTTCTAAGACAATAGAAGTAACCTTTAATATCTACCCTTTCAAAGCTGTCACCATAGTTCTATACAAAGTGAATTTCATGCCTTGCAAAATTATAGTAGAATTCTTACGAAAAATACTTATTATGTTCACATGAATGCCAGTGTGGTTAATAATGATTAAATTTTTGCAGTGAAGAATAAAGAGCTATTTATGATTTACCATTAAGGATGGAATGCTGTCATCTGGAGCTGACACAAATATGACTAAAAGAGAGAAAGAGAAGAATTGTCGCATGTAGTTGACATTAGGAGCTGTGATAAGCACATGAGAAATTGTTACATCATTAGAAATTAAATCATTGCTCTTCTCAATTTTCTTGTATTATGTCTTACACACTTTGTCACATTATTTCGACAAGGAAATTTGAAAAAGAATTAAAATGCAGTAAAATGCTCATATCTGCTTGTCCATAATTTAATTCTATTAGTCCTGATATTTTTTCCCCGGAGAGCATCATTCAGTTGTTTGTGTTCATAGCAGAGAAACTCAGAACACAGTATGAGCAGAAAACCATTTCCCTATCCTGTCTTAGGCATATCAGATGGATTCCTAGCTCATACACGTTAAACCTGAATGCAGCTAGGAGCTTTTTTCCCATGATTTGGAAAGATTTCCTCTTCCACTTCAAGATGATGGGATTTCATAAAGTGTTCCCCCCACTTCACCAGTTAGCTGTAGATCTCGGCCCCACACCGGATTTCATGGAATAGACATGTTTTAAGAAGTCCTACCTATGCTTTCTAATCCAGCTAATAAACTTTTGTGACTACTTTTTGAAACTGAAAAAAAAATAATCAGTATTTCTAACAACATGTCATCTGAAAACTGGGCTTTTATATGATGTGCCTGAGTGGGGACGTAAAGGCCAAGATACTTAAAATCCAAAATTAGGCTTAAAAATGTTCATCACAATATTTTAAGGTTTTAAACTTTTGTGTCTCAGAGTTATGGTGGCACTTTCAGCAGATTTATGTCTCATCGTGTGCATGTAAATTGCAAATAGAAATACTTACAGAAGGACACAGCATCCTGAATAGCTTGGCGAGGGGGAAATTTGCAGTAGCTATGAAAGGAAAAGGCAGAAACCTTATAAATTTAGTGAGAAGAGGTCAGAATAAATCCCTAAAGAATCTAAATTGCTTTAATTTCAGCTTTCTTCTTCCTCTCAGGATGTAAATTATACTTGTCATTCATCTGGGAGTAGGCTCGCTGTACCTGTTTGAAGCAGAGGAAGAATAAGCCTTCAGTAAAAAAATCATTTACTTTTTGAGCCATACTGGGAAGAAGGGAAGTGTTAATTCTGATAGCCGCTCCTGGTCCATCTCCTAGGAGAGAAGCTGTGCAGAGGGGCACAGAGGAAAAAAAAAATGCTTGTGGCACACTGCGCCTCTGAAAGCTCTTACGAAGTGCCTGGCATGGGTCAGGGAGAAGTGGATGGGATGGCAGAGAAATGCTTTACACGTTTGCTGCATGCTTGATCGCGGTAGCACACTTCAGTGTTAGGAGGTCTTCTGCTGCAAAGAGAAGGGGTTTTTGCACCTGAAGTAGTTTAGCTTGGGTGCAGCATCCTTGGAATCAGATTGCTCTCCAAGCAGCTGCAGATGCCAGGCTTTGCAAAACCAGGGATGCTCAGCCCACAGGTGGTTCTCCAGCTCCCTCCCTTCACGTGCCACAGCCCTGCCCAGCTCTGGCCTGTCCAGCACTGACATACTCAGTCAGGCGCTCCAGTTTCATGTGCTTGTCTTTAACCTTCTAACAGACTTGCAAGTTTTCGCATTAGATTTGAAATGCACTTTTTGGTAGGAACAGCTGAAATCTACCATGGTCAAGGGGAGCTGTTCCAGTTCTGTGGATCCTTCTCACTACTAAATGGTTCATCACCACCATGATGGACAAACAGGGCCATGCAGCCTGGCAGCCTTACACCTGCGGTGCCTCCAGAAGTCTGTAGTTGTGGGAGGAAACACATACGTGTACAGAGTATTAAATGCCTCATCTGTGGAAGGGAAGGAAACTCACCTTTAGTCCACAAACTCATAAATTTCTCTTTAGCTCCTATTTGTGGGGCAAATGAGGTGTCATGACATGTACATCTCTTGAACTAGTTTGGGTTAGAATTTTTAGAAACTGAGTTTCATTAGAAAAGGAATCAAAACAGACCACAGCACGAGCACAAATTAACCTAAAGGTAGCATGTTCCTCATGCAGCTGCCTGTAACTAACCAACAATGAGAGAGGTTTGCTTGAAATCCCAGCCTTGCCAGGTACCAGCCAGGTACATTCCTCTGGAACAAGTTCTCTCCACCTGCTAGTCATCCTGTTGGGATGTAGGTGGCCTGCAATACACAGCAGGGAGCTCTTCTAAAGTAGGATGGCAGTTCCTTGTTAAATAAGCCCCAGTGGCTGAAGGCAAAGGGAGGGAAAAGATTTATACCTTTCCACTCTCTCCATCCTAACAGGGCTTCACAGCAAAACAAATGCAGAAGCCCAACCAGGAACCAAAGATAATCCTCTCCTTCAGTGCTGCATATTTTGCAAATCCTATCTGCTTACCTTCTTTGTATTGAGTGGAGCAGGATAGCCTTCTGGGTGGGACAGGAAGTGTCCAAGAATTAAAAACTTTAGTTAGTTGTTTAATTAGTCAGGTCATCAGTCATCTAACACCATTGATTGTGGGAACTGAGTCACAGCTGAACTTCCACACCGGGTTGCAGAGCACTGATTATTATACTGTAAACAAGACTTGTGCCACGTGTGTGATGCCGCATTATTTAAATGCATTCCTCTGTTTATGGCTCAGAATTCTTTCAAGGATTATTTTCTGAAAAAAAAAAAAAAAACCACCCAACTGTGCAATGTCTACTAGAGATAAGAACACTTAATAATTTTGAGTTTTCATGACTTCTGACTTGTTTTATTGGAAAATAAAACCTTCTTTCAGCCACTAATGAGAATGAAGTATTTGTATTTAATAGAGTTTAAGTGGCAGTGGAGGGAAAAACTATGTCTTAAATTGAGAGTTTGTCTCTTAATTGGCCTTCTCAAGCTATATAAGACCATTTATATGTTAAAGTCACTGCAGTACCTAGCCATCTGTATAACCCTCCATCTCCATTTTGTTTGTGTGAATGATAATGGAGATTTACAGGAATCTGTGGTCTGCAGAATATCTTTGTTTAAAATGTAGTTGCCATGTATCAGCAGGACTTCTCCTCTGAAGGCAGCTGGACAGCTGGGATAGATAAATATTCTGGATGGCACTTTCTTTTCCACCTGACAAGTTGTTGTCCTGTTTCGGGGCATGAAACAGGATAGAGCAAGGCAGACCGGGAGGTCTTTTGTGAGGCAGCAGAAATTAGCTAGCCAATTTAGTTCTTCACCATATAGCTATTTTAAAACACAAATGTTAAACCTTTATGACTTACCTTTTTGGTGATGAGATATATGTAAAACAAGTTTTATACTGTCAATGGTACAATGCTTTATAAGACTGCTGGGAAAATAAATGGAAAGGAAAGATGGAAGAAAAGGAGGTTTGATACAGGCGACTTGCTGCAGCAGTCACCTTTATTTCTCATTTCATGTAGCCTCCGAGGACTTGTTTAATCAATAACAGTATCCCATTTGATTGCAATATTCCATCCTTTTTAATACAGGAACAATAATAGAGAGCTTCCCTAAAGGTGTCTGAAAAGGAAGAATTTTGTGGAACAGGTCAGCCTTGAGTTCTGCTGCACTTTCTGAATATAGGTCTCCCTCCTAGTGCTTCCCAAATGGTAGTCATCTGATAAGGAGGTATATGTGCTGTGTATGTGACTGCAAGAAAAAAATATGTTCTTATATGGCATGTATATTTGTATATATGTATATATGTGTGTGTATATGTATGTGTATACATATGTATAAGAAGTAAAATAGCATGATTTCTCCTTCACTTTCTGAATTCTGATATATTAATCTTTGGGGGAGGGAGGGGCTCTGTGGAAGTGAATGGTTCTAGTGCAAAGCTTGAGATAACCTTGTTTTTAACAAGCTTTTTTGTTTTCGCAGAGGTCTTTTTGAAGTATCTTATTTTACTAAGAAATTGCTTCAGGGATGGAAGGTCACATTGGTTTTTCTTTCTTACTTGCTAGTCACATGCTACTTTACTGCAGAAACAAGGTTAAGGCACTGGAATCAAATAGAAGAGCAGAATGCTCTCTATTTTAGGAAAAATAAAGATTCTTTCAGATTTACTGTGCTGACTGTCAGGGCTTGCACACCAACATTTTTGCCATGACATCTGATCCTAGAGTATAAATGCATGTATTTGTCAGTGTTGCTCTGCAAAAGACATACTCAGCTTGAACACTAAAATGCATTGGAGGCTGCTGAAGAGTAGATTGATTTAGAGTCCCAAGACAGCCTTCACATGATGCCTAACTGCTACCAAACAAGAAGGTTGTAGGTCTTTTAAGCCTGTACAAAATCACATACAAATCCAAGATGATGATCACCCTAAGGCGGTTAGTTTTTCACTTTTTAGAAACCCTTGAGCACATTGTAGCAAAGTGTTTCACTACCCGAAAGAAAACCTGGTGGTCAGGCTGTGATTTACAAAAAGAGTAAATTTCCACTCACTGATTTGGAGTGAAAAATTATGAATTTATGCTCAAAGAACAGTTCAAGCATATTAAAACAAATTTACAATAAAATGGTACCTCTTTTTGCCTGGAGTTCTGTGACTGTCTAATTTTGCCAGGGGTTGCTAATATTTTGTGTTCCTAATAATTAAGAGTGTTAAATAGTTCCTCCAATTGAACAGTATCTCCATTACAAAAATGTTCTAGGGAGCTAAATCACAGATCTGGGGTGGAATGCAAATGTCTATGCACATCTGTTTATTCCTATTTTAAATGCCCAGCAACATGTTTTATTGAATGGGTCACTTACAGGTCTTTTGTCACGTCTGCTGGCTCTACATAGACACTTCAGACACCGAGGGTGTAGAAAGTGACAATAGGTTATTATGCTAGGCTCCTGAATAATCCTCTGGGTCACCTGAAAATTCATTTCTAGAAGTACAATTTTCTTTTTTCTTTAAAGTGCCTATGCACTTATTTCCCAGAAAGGAATGTGGCAGAAGTAATGAACAGTCTAAAACTAAAAACAAATTGCAAAGCTTTGACACTCAAAATTTTACTGCATGGCAAGCTTGCCCCATGCCCATCTCACCTCTCCAGTGCAGAAAATATGATGATGATGATGGTGTAATCTGGATGAACATTACCACACCCTTTCATTTCAGATAAATTCTTAAATAGAATAGTACTGTGCAAGCAAAAATCTGGCTAAACAAAGCGCTTGGGTACATAAGTAATTCCACTACAGAGAAACAGGACTGCTTGTGTGCTCCAAGATAAGCGTATCTTTAAATGCTACGTTAAGCTGAAGCCAAAGAAAATAGGTATAGAACAGAGACAAGAAAGTCATGTTAGTGGAAATGTAGAGTTAGAGGGGAAACCAGTGCAAGAAGGCGAAAGCAAGACATTTCTGTCAATCAGCAGGGGTAAGGGTAGAGAAAAGAACCTGTAACTATTTTCTGGGGAAGAAAAATTGAGATCTTTTTAGTTTAATTCTCAGTGTCTATTGTTGTGGGTGAGTGTTCAAGAGGAGAAAATTTTAAGCAAACAGAAGGCAGCATTTGCTGAAGATGAATTTTGCACTAAGCATGATCAGGTTTTCTTTGCGGTATTTCGTCATATGGGTTATATTCACCCCAGCAATGAGCTGCAATACCATAGGATCTGTGGAGTCCACATAAAACGAGATACTCCAAATGAACTAAGAAACTGAGATGCCCTGCCGAGGGTTGGGGAGTTGAGGGAAGACAAAGCATAAGTAATGGGACAAATTGTGAATCTTATAATAAATACACATGTGAAGTGCAAGCTGCTATGTTTACTTTGTAAGAAGAAAACGGTATGGATTTGTCAACATTTCACAGCAAACACTGCCTTCAGCTTATAGTTACTGCTACTACTGTAGTTTGTTCCTGGTGTTACACTTGAACCTGTGTGCTCCTCAGATTCTGATGCAAAAGTAAACCCCGCTGTCTTGGTCCTTGCTTTTACAGTCAAGGAGCTGAATCATGCAAAGCCAGGGTGTACTCACATGTACTTTAGAGGTAAAGCTGTGTTCAGAAACTCTTGCCTCCTTTTCCAGCTGACTTCCCCTCCATCCAGCTGTTACCCAACTTATCAATTGTTCCTTACAAGGAAACTCCTTGTAATTCTGCTTTCTAAACCAGATATACTAAATGATGCTTTTAACATTCATAAACTAGCTAGAGGACAGGTAGCAAAGCAGGAGATGGAATACTGTATAGAGAAGAAAATTCAGATTAAAATGCACCATGTAATCATGGTATATCATTCAACCAGCTGGACTAAATGTCAAAGTGACTGACACTCAACTCATGCAAAACTCCCACAGATTGGAATAAGAGTGATGCATACATAGTGACTTCAGGATCAAGTCTGTTCCCGGGAGCTACTGAACACTCTTCGCTTCTACCACAGTCCTGGAATACACTCGTCAGCATCCAAGAATTTGCCCCAAATCCTAGCTGTGTTTTGCACAGCACCAAAGACTGTAAAATCCTCCTTTTATCCCATTACTTAGTAAAATCTTTGGTTTGTTTTTCTATAAAAATATATGTGTGTTGTTAATGGTTTGAAGGACTATTTAACTAATAGAGAACAACAGATACAAATCCCCTGTGGTTTTGTGTACTGCAGAAAGAAAATATGCCAATGATATGGTCACCAAGAGGCTGAAATACTGTTGGCCAGAGTATGATTGCACTTTTTGTAGCCATTAAATGTCCCTAAATCTGCTGCTTTTCTGACTAACAAACAGTGTAAATAACAGAGGAAGCCTATACAGGTTTTCATCCCTGACTACTCTCACCACAATTCATTCAGAATCAAATTCTTCTGGACTGAAAAAAAAGCTTCTGTTATTAAAGTAAATCAACTTTAATTATTAGACACATTAAGCACATTAAAGATGATTAAATATTTGGGTACTACAGGTAGGCAGTCCACATGAAACCCATATGTAGCTGTTTGTCTCAAGTAACTCTCCTTAATGAAACTCAAGAATTTGAAACTTTTCCATGCTATTTCTAGGAGGACCTTCATACAATGTTTTTCAATTCTGCAAAAGAAAAAAGACTTTTGCACAATTTTTGACTTCGTCAGAGTTGCTTTTCTAATTTTTAGAAACAGAAACATCAGTAAAATTAATAAACATTATTAGTCTATTTAAAGCTAAAGCAGCTTCATGTATTTCAGGGGTAGGCACCAAGAGTTTTCAACTCTTTCTGAAGTTGATTCCATTGCCTGCAATACAAATCACCGTATTGTGCCATGGAAAGTGTGGAAATATGAAGATAGGAAAGAGAAACTTTCGCTTTCCACTGTTATCCCTGCTCAATGTGACAAGTACCTCTGCCACTTTATTTAGGTGGAGCCTGTATCTAACCCAGAATAAACTGAACTACTACATATGATTCAGAACAGAAGGCAATGGTTTTAGCAAAACCCTTTCTCCTTAGCTTCTGTGAGTGATAGAGGCAAGTTTCTCTTGTGAACTGCAGAGTTACAGAGTTTTAGTATCTTGCCAGTGCAACAGCATGTTCATCACTGCTGGCTTCAGTGGAGCGCACAGCCTCACCGGAGCAAAGCATGGGGCTGTGTTTAACAGGTACCTAGAATTCGCTGGTCCATTGGTTCAACAAATGAAGGCATGTTCGTTCATAGAAAAATAATCTAGTTCTGTCAGAAATATCTGTAGTCTGTGTTCTGTAAAACCTGCACCATTATCACATAACCCAGAGCTTTTCTCTTTTAATAGATTCATCTTTTTCTGTAACTTCTTTGGATAACACTTCCCTGCATATGTAGTGTCAGCCAACTGTACATTTTTTTAGAATCTCAAAGTATAAGCAAATGCTTCAGTTTTCATATAACCTGGGTTCTTACTCTCTTCTTAAGAGGTGCAGCCCCCAAAGGATTTTCTGCTGGTTTTCATAATTAATCCTTATCGTATGTGTTCTTTGTAAACACTTTGACAGCAGCTCTCACTTCTCAGCTGGACATTTCAGGAGCAGCAACCTGCCAGCTCTCTGTGTCTTCAGCGGAATAAAAATGTATTGTCAGTTTTCATGACCTCGCGCAGAATTTCAGGCAGAGCAGCCCAAAAGGAATTCATCAGCTTTTGAGTTTCACCCCAGCTTACATTGCTTCAAAGTAATTCCTCCTCTGATGCCCCTTGCAGGTTTCAGCCATATTCACCAACTCCAACTTGTCCCAGGCTTGGTCCCCCCAGCCCCATAAGAGTGCTGGCAGGCAGGATGGCAGCCAGTGAGTGCCAATGGTGCCTCAAATCCTTCACCTTTCTCATCTTTTCCATCTGCCACCTTTTTGCTAAAATTTTCAAGACTTACTAGCATGCCAGCACTGTCAGCAGACATCTTGTGGGCTTCAAGGTTTTTGCCTGTCGGCACTGTTTCTCACTGTGCCCATCCTTGCTCTGCTAACTTTGGGGTACTGTGAGTTTTTTTGCCTCTGTGTTGTCCTTTTCTACGTGACAGACATGATTTCTAGAGAAGGCTGTGGACACTGAAATGTTGGCGGTCTGTGCTGTCTGTCTCTCTGTCCATCAAACAGTTTGGGGAGGGGTCACAGCTGGCTGTGCATCTGCTCCCTGCAGCAGAGCCAGCCAGCTTCAGGCAGGGGCTCTGTTACCACTGCGGCACCCTGCTCTATAGGAACCTTTGTTTCTTGCAAGGATGTTTTATGTCTAACTCAAAATCAAAGAGACAGTAAATTGACATTTAAAAATGTATACTGAAACCAAGAAAAAAAATATTTTTCTGTATTAGCATCTGTTTGCTTCAAAAATGAAGAAATGGAACTTCATGTAAAGAAGAAAATATTTTGTTTTAATTTGAATAAACATTTTCTTTTATGTATCTTCCTTTAAGAAAATAATCATTGTTGTAATCAACATAAGCAGCCTTCATTTCAGTTTTCAAAGATTTGCTGAGCATTTCTGGAGAAATATTTGATCTCCAGTCTGCAAGAGAACAGCTGTTTAGCATAGTGCAACACTTTCTCTGCTAACCCCTATAGCAGTGACATTATTCGTTACATTAATTCTGAGGAAGAAAGAAATGGTCTTGTGGTTGAGATACAGAAGTCAAGCACCTCAGTCCTATTCTTGGCCCCACCGCAGATTTCCTGCTCAGTCTGGGGCGAGTGACAACCTCTCCGTGACTCTCCATTTCTTCCTCTCTAAAGTCTGTGTAGGTTTCTACAGACACCTTTATCACTGCAGCTGGGGAGGATCTGCTCAGGGCAAAGACAAACACTCAGGTGCTTCAAGTTTGAAGTCCCCCTCCTATTTCAGCAGACGCTTGGAGGCATAGCGCAAAATGTTCTGCAAACCTCCCAGCAAGTGCGAGCTGAAGGCTCCACCAGCAGCCCGGCTTCTTCCGTTATGCAGAGGGTACGCACTTCCACCCAGCTGACGACAGAAACTATGGTGTCAGGAAGATAATGACCATCAGTATTTCTCAACTGATTCTTCTTTCAAATAGACATGCAAAGGTGCAGCTTTGAAAAGGTCACTCAGGTGCAAATCTGACCAAATAAATCAATGTATAGGTTACTATTAAAATATTTTATATATTTAAAATGTACCATTTTTAAGTGACAAAAAAAAATAATATCTCAGTATGTTCTTGAACAGCCAAAAAACCTCAGACTATGGTATCTGCAGAAGTAGCATACAAGCCAGGGCCTGAAATGCACATCACAAGTTACCAAAAGCCTAGAAATTTCCCTTTCCCCTTTCCTATCCTTCTGAATTAAAATAAATGAACACACAGAGAAGAAAACAAACTAAAATAGTAAAATGAAACTTTGTTTTCAGAAAAAAATCTAGTTTTAAATAAGTGTGAAGTACAGAAATCACAGGAGTAACCTGTTCTAATCTTTTCTGTTGTCATCAGGCTGATTTTCAAATTGAAAGGATTCTGATATTGCGTGCAATCATTAAGTAAATATCCAGAGTTTTGGATCTATAGCTGAATTAAACTCCAGGTGCTGTTTGGTGGTATCATTACTTCCTGGATACTTGGCTATCCTGAAATGACCTGGAAAAGCAGCTTCACAAAAATACGTTGTAGATTTTATGAGGTCAGTTTCAATTATATCCAGTCTGTTACTTCTAACACACTTTCCTCTGAGCGCTGTATCTATTATTTGAAAATGTTACTTTATGTTTGCTGTGATATTCTCCAGATTTTTAATAACATTCCTTTGAAAATGCCTATTTATCAGCAGCAGGCGTAAGCTTGACTTTTGCCTTGGGAAACAGTGATCTTCCTGGAAGAATTACTTTAGGTTGCTAGAAAGATTAAAAACATAATTTAGTCTTATACAAACATGAAGTATGAATTTAAAAACCTGTCCTTCTAGATATATGGTTTGTTCTTTGGTCAAAATTAAAACAAAGAATGAAAATACTTAGCTGAAAGGTGTACTTTTCATCTTCTACTTGCTCTTTACAGCAAAAATCCACTTATCTTGGCTTTCTATATAAGGTATTTTACATCATCGAGAATTATGGCCGGGTGTGTATAAAGGTTGTGTCAGCATTTCCATTATAAAACCATATTTTAGGGGGTTTATAACTCAGCCATAAAAACTCACTCCACACTGAAACTTGGCATATGAATTCCCAACCTGGAACACTTTTTTATCACCGCCATTTTATATTAAAAAAAAAAACCCAACCACTGCGTTTGGCTGTTTTTCAGTTTTCTGAACGACACATAAAATGAGAAGGATTTCAGGTGGGGCTGAGTGGCAGCGGCTGCCCAGTGAAGATGCTGCTTCAGGGCACTGAAGAAGTGGGGACTGGCATAACTTCAGCCCAAGCCACATTGTCTTGTCACCAGCGAATATTCACTGCAGGCAGGGGTCAGCCCTACACGCCCAGGAGACTCCTGTGCCAGGCTGGCAAGGCTCCCCAGGTGTTTAACCGAAACAAAGTAGTGAGGTGACCACTGCTCCCCCAGACCCAAAGCTGTGCATGGGGGTAGGAAGGTCAGGAGAAGCCACCTCCGGAGATGCCACCTTGGCCAGCAGGAGGGCCAGTCAGCCTGGGTAGTGGCCAAATCACAGGCACTGTTTTGCACAGAAGCAAAGGCAGATATCCAGTATCCACATGACTCTTAGAAACCCCATGTTGCTGCTTTTTAGAGATACTTGTGAGATGTCTCACGACAGGAACAGCCTTTCTTAATTTATGCCTCGAGTAAGTGCACAGGATCATGTTGGTGTGACTGCCAACAAACTGCACTCCCATATATGCAATGACGACTGCACTATATTCAAATTCAGCACTGTCATCGGGGCGAGAAACACCCTCAAATCTAATATTTGGACATTACATAAAATGAGGGAGGTAGACAAAAGGTCAGTGAAAGGAGGAGCAAAAAAAAAGAGTAAAATGCTTGCAATCAGGAGACGCATTTAGTGACACCAGACGAGACACCCAGAAGTTATACCTGCTGTCAAAAGTCTACCACCAGCAACAAGGCTTAAAAGAGAGCTCAGGAAGCTGAGGAGGAGCGGCTACTGTTAAAAATGATACCCTTCAGAAATGACAAATTGCATCTAAAAAAGAAGGAGTGCATAAATCCTGACAAGTTAAATGTTAAACTTCAGGAAGACATGCCAATTTATTGAGGTGCAACTTACTAAAGGAACTCATTAAAGGAATAAAAGTTAATAATAAAACCTTTTTCAAATGTTTCAGGAGCAGGAAGTCTGCCAGAAAGTCGGGGGTGGGGGGGTGGGGGGTGGGGAGCGAATCCCAGATCTGAGAGAAGTTCTTGATAACAATACAACTCTCAGAAATGTTACATGAATTATTTGCAACTTGTCTCTGCAGTGGCAGTCATGCAGGCTCCCAAACTGAAGCTGAACTCTGGAAGAAATGAATTGAAGGACCTATCTCAAATTGGGTCTGTAGAAGTTTTTCCAAAAATCTTGAAAAACTGAAAAGTGCTCTATTAAAAGCTGAAGGCACCAGTTCAACCAAATTGCAAATCATAGTGTGGAAATTACCACTCAAGCCAGCCTCTGTGTGCACATCTCTACAAGACTGGAGGTTAGATTGACCTTTGCTTTGAACCAGTATGGAGGATCTTATGGTTTAAATACTTATAAGTAAGGTTTTTTCTTAAAATTTTACACTTATATCTAAAGCTTTGTTCCTTTTATGGAAGCTTAGCTTCTGGTGACCTAGATACTCGAGCTACACAAGATTAGACATACTAATATAAGAAATAGATTTTTCTTACTTAAGACTCCTTGCTAGAGTTTCCACCTAACATCTACTGGACTGATCACTTTCACCAGGAAAGAAGCTGTTTGTTCACGCCAGTATCCAGGAGATCAGTCTTACAGATTCCTGCTCCCTTTGCACCACTGAGCCCTGTGCCACCGCGCTAGGAGTCATGTTGCTGGGAAGAGAAAGTTCGTGAATGTCACAGCAAAAAATCCACCGCTGAGCAAAGAGACCACTTTTTACAATGACCTTTCTAGCTCAGAGGAGTCTGGCTCCAAGACCACCCATGTTAAAAGGAATAATTCCATTAATTAGCATCCTTAATCCTTTTGAAACAAATTCGTCTCTGAAGATGACTGGGAATGTAGTCCTCAAGAGTGGCTTGTATACTGAGATCACCCAGGGCTGCAGAGCTGTCTCAACGACCTCAGATGCTTTTGAAGAGGATTCCTCCAGTAGCAGGGAAGAAGTGGTACACCATGTCCTCCCCCAGCTACTGGGCTGCAGGCACCACCACTGACTTCCCAGGCTGCTCCACCAGCCCTCAGTTATGGCAGTGAGGAGCTCTCCTGCCCTGCTACCACATCCTTCTCTTAATAGATTTTCACCTTGGAAAGGTTGTTAGTCACAGAAGCAAACAGTTCAAAGTCTTGATGCTAGGTCACTGGTTATAAAAACTCACTTTTCTTTTTGAAAAAAACACAAGCTAGTTATCTTTGATCTTGTCACTCAGCTTTCTTCAGTTAGTCACTTAATTGCTTTCCTTTCCTATATGCAACTGTTTGAAAGGTGGGAGCATCCTTCTCCACAGCACTACAGCACAGCGTCACCTACACAGACAGCATCCTGCCCATTAATTGCAGCTATTGTCACTTTGTGAGAGTATTGGGAGATCATGCAGCTCTGCCATTTCTGCAATGTACTGCAGAGGAAAACAAGCCTTGTCTGTTTTCTAATAGAGTCCCAGATTACTTCTGTTTTAAAGCAATTTATTGTGAGCTTTCGTATCACCTTTGAATGTCGTGGTTTCTTAGTCGCACATCTACTAACGCTTACTTCTATAGAGGGAACAAGCAGGGGTCTCATGTACGGAGGCTGCGTCCCAGTGCAAGCCTGGACCTCACATCACTAATGCTTCAAGTTAGGAACATTCTTTTCCCCCTTTTTCCCTACTTTTCCTTAGTGCAAGACCTCATATAACCCAATGGTACTAAGAACAACCCATACGACTTCTTAATGAAAAAAAGTTTAGGTTATTTTCTCCCTTACATCAAAACTGTGGACAGTGTACACAACAACATGATGATAGGCTTTGCTCCCCAGATGCCTTGGTTGTGGCCACAACAAGAGTGCACTGAGGATTCCTTGTATATGGCACATCCACATTTCCTTCCTGTGGGGATGGGGGCAGAAATGGGGATCACCAGCTCTCAGACCCGTACGAGCAAGTCCTGCTAGGGATATTCGCTGGTAGCAATCCCCGTTCCTTGCTCACCATCTCCTGGGAGGCAGAAACCTTTTTAATTAAGGTTTTGCTTCTACCAGTGAGCATGTTTTTGACATTTATGGTGTAGTGTTCCTCTACAGAATGACTTTCCCAGAGCTGTCCAATTGTTATCCCAAGTTTTCAAGGCAGTATCTGTTGTGCATTTAAGCATGAGTAAATATATATTCCACTCTGGTAGTGAGCAGAGAAAGCTCTCTGCTATTGTCAATTCAGCTCGGAGGCGGAGTGTGTCACTTATTTCCAGCCTTCAGGCCAGATCAATAAGATCCAAGTGCAAAACATCAGTGTGTTAGGGAAGACAAGGAGTTAAAGAAAGAGAAGTCTAAAATGCTGCAAACCTCTGAAAGCTTTAGTGATGCATTTGATGTTCTCTCTTACAATACAGCATATCGTACTGCTGGTTTAGTGCTAGCTGTGTCTTCTCTTGCCCTTCACAAGTATGTTACGAGGACAGCGTTAGACCGTGTTTTAGCAAATACTGACACTGCACAGGTATCACTGGGGTCATCTCTAACCTGTGCTTATCCCATTGCTGATGCTGCTTTCTTAGTGACAAATTTATATACAGTGAATGGGTGCTCGGGTGCATTGAGAGATTCCTCTTACACAGGTAAGGCAGTGTTGCCTTGTCTGTGCGACGACACTGCCCTAGGAAAGCTCTACCCCTCCTTTCCCCTGTACTCCCAGAATACTCAGCGATGCCTAACAGCACTGGGTTCGTTTTGCGGTTCTTTCTGGTGTTCCTCCCACTCACTCCTGTCCATAGCTGTGCAGAGACCCTGTCACCATTACTGCTCAGCTGTTAGTCATTAAAGCCTGAGAGCACTTGGTGTAGTTGTGCTGAGGCTTGTGGGCTCCCTCTCAAACTCAGACTAAGCTGCACGATCTCACTGCTGTCATAGCACTCGAGCTCCTCACAGGCTTTGAGGAAAGCCCCCTACCTCTTTCCCCACAGCCTGTTGGAGGCATATGGCGACACTTCCACAGGCAGCATGGGGGACTTCCCAGACCCAAAGCCCTTCCCTGAAGCGATCTTGGAAGGAGTGTGCACCTAGATGATGGATCTTAAGGAATGACAGAAGAATTTGTGGTTACCCTGGAAACTGAGACCAGAGTCCAGACCATGTGTTAGAGGTGGGGCTGGAGTTGGACAGGTGAAGACCAGCGATCTGTCACGAGCCAGGCATTGTCTGTGGATGACCTACAGCAGATAAACAGGAGATGGTGAGATAATAATACTAATAGGTCACCACAGTTGCTTAACGCAGCCTGTGAAGCTTTTCACCTGACGATGAGTAAGGTGAGGAGAGGATGGCTATGCTCCCAGAAAGCAGCCAGGGACAGCCTGCAAGCAGATGGGAAAAGGCTTCCCACCTTCAGGCAGTGCAGAGCCCAGAGCTCCTGGCCCACAGGGAGAGCTCCTGAGCCCCGTGACCCTGCACCTGAGAAGGCAAATCTCTTCAAATGCCCATAGATTTAGGAAATATCTTACAGGTCATCTCTATTCAAGTGAGTTTCTCTTGGGTTGTACTACTTGAATCATAGTCCTCGCTGTAGCATAGGGAATGAAAACATTCAATATCGCATGACATTCAATACTGAAAAGTATAAAGGGAGTCCTCTCTGTTTTGAAGAAGGAAAAAATTAACCAACATTGTAAATTCGGTTGATTTCTGCTAATACTGGATTTGTTTTCATGGACAGAATGCTATAATACAGTACCATTTTGAGCATAACGTCAGAAGAAAGTCTGCATTTGCTTTTTTTCCACCCAGTATTTTGTTTTCTGTATTTTGGCAGGGAACTATCTGCACAGCTTCCAGATCACAAAGCAGAAGTAGCACTTCAACAAAAGAAGAAAAGTTGGACTGCTCATAGTGTTAAGTAGTTTTAAGTCATAGATTAAATTTGGAGAAAAATGTGAAATAAGGATTACTTTGAATAGCTGTTCACTTTCTTTTTTCCACTGTGTCTCAAAACCCACTTTTTAACTTCTCATCTGCTTTCCATATTTCCCTCAGGCCAGGTCTAGAATAGGAGAATTTAGGTTCATATTGCTGTATGATACAGACTCTGCTTGTATTAGTAAAACTAATTTTTGGAGGAAGTTTCTTACTACCCACCCTGCACAGTATAATGACCAGCAGTAGAAGTGCAGCTTTTCTACGACAAATCCAGCAGTGGCAGGGCTTTTGTAGACACAGGTACATCAGTCGGCCCCTCCTGGCACAGGCTGTTACAGCTACGCTGGAAAATATTGGTACTGTAGACCGGGTTACATTGTTATTTGTCAGTAATCTCTTTCCTATCAATCACAACAGTGTTAAGCAGGAAAGCCTTACAAAACTGAGTGAAAAACAGCCAGAGAACTTCATTTTAAATATAGAAAGGAGAGGAGAGTTTTAATTCTGCCTTAGCATGTGGTAAAAATACAGCAAATTAAAGGCCAAAAGCAAGAATGTTGATATGTTGGTTAAACTGCAGCTCCCAATGCGTGTGAGAAGAGGATTTCCACAGGAAGAAAGTGGTTCCCCAAGTACTGTCTTAGTTATTCTAGGGAACTCAGCTAGGGAAATCCAAGTCAGATAGGAATATCCATGTCAGATAGGAACATGTGCAGCAAGTAATTGATTATTCTGTATCACAGCTTCCACTGTATAGCAAATGATTAAACAGATTGATCTGCATGTTGAAGGAACAGCCAGTCTTCTGTTTTCTTGTGATAAACGCTTTCTCCATTGTGCTATCCAAGACATTTCCCTGTATATTCCCTTCATGCTAGAAAATCAAGAAAGTGATTATAATTATTTTTTGCTGTCTGCAGAGCATTAGCAATGTCATTAATGATCAGAACAAGAGATGTAAAAGTAACACTGATTTAAGTGGAACATTTATAGAAATTTGTTCAATGCGATCATTAACTGAGTATTTCATTATGGTTTTATTGGGGTTTTTCTGAAGGCCATTGTCTTTCTTGTAAAATATGTGGTGACATTAATTAAAAGTTAAAGCTGAAGTAAAAAATTAATCAAAAATTACTTATGTGCTAGAATGTTTGTCCAAAGCCTGAATTAGATAACAATAGCAGATGCTAGCTTTGCAAATGGAAAGCAGTACAGCTCAATTGACTGTAGAAATAAATGCCAATCAAATGATACACTGAATGCTGCGGCGAGTTAAAGGAATATACAGATAGGTATATATAGAATAAATATTATGCACACCTCAGCTTAAGTGATTTTAACTATGATCTTGCTGCATTATTTCATATGCGTGCATGTACAGTACATGCTGCATTAAATCCAAAGGGGAGGGCTGAAAGAAAAGGAAGTTATGATGAAGTTAAGGGACCATGGTGGAGAATATAACAGATTGTTAAAAAAGCAGTAAGAAAGCACAGTAATGTTAGCGCGCATCCCTGTCTGGCTCCATGTGTCCTGGAGACATTTACTTTTCCTTGATTGCACCTGGCATAGAAGCGTAACTATGAACTTTGAGGTGCTGGAAATAAGACAAGGCAGGGAGCTGGCAGCAGCCAGAGAAAGCCGAGAAAGCAGGTTCTTCCTTCATCTCCAGGATGGAGAAGCCCCAGCAGTGGAACTCACGACTGGCTAAAAGGAAAAATTGAAGTTTCATTAAGAAAGACGTAGGTTGCCTTGATTTTAACTTTCTGATTTGCCTTTTAGTAAATAAATTTCTTTGTTCTCAAGGAAGGTCTTCCTTCACCCATAATCAATTCCCAGGAAAAGAGGTTTACTGATGTCATACCCCATTTGACCTGTGATGTTTTCTCTGTTGAGATACTGGGGATGGCAAGCTCCTGGAGCTGCAGGGCTTTGGGCTTCAAATGAGGAACTGGTGTGGGAGGCCAGGCCTCTTGTCTGCTGCCCTTAGGATAGACAAAAGGATTTAAAACTTATTGGCCTCTTAGTCATACCAGGTAAGCTGGAAAAATCCCAGGACTTTCACTAAATAACTAACATACTACTTCTTCCTTAATTTATAGTGTACATTAAAGTATCTGCAGTTGTTGCACAATGAATTGGAACATATACCAGTTTCCTTTTACTGAGCCTTACTACCAAATACAAATTATTAGAGTAACTATTCAAGATGCAGTCTTCCAGGTCAGCATTTCTACCTAAATATATCAAATAATAGGCATATTTCACCAGGATATCATCTAACTTTGACAGCCTTAGTATATTGTACGCAGTACTCCTGCTGGTGGATTTCTGAGTCTCGTTCTGCCCCAGGAGCAAGCCCACAAGCCTGCTCTGCATCCAAGGGTGGTGCGGCAATGTGTGCATGCCAGATTTTAAGCAAGTCCAGCCAACATCAACATATACTACAGAGGATAATTGCCTTTAAAACCATTACACTGGAAATTAGAACCTAATCACCGTAAGATATGGAAACAAGGCAGTGTTCCTAACACTCATGCACTGTTCATCACTCACACAACTGTAACTGCCCGTCGAACTGACTTTATCCCCTCAGATTTGCAGAAGTACATGAAAAGGTCAAAATAAACATCCAGGAGATATAAAATCCCATTTCCTTTTCAGTTGAACTATCTCCAAAGTACTAAAACATGAACATATGCTACAGTATTACTCACTACATAAAAATACATATGTTAGTAGATATACAGTATAGTTAAAACAGAAAATTATACAATCTACATATACTTATATAAACCTGCAACAACATCATCTATCAACACACCCAGTCAGTCAAATCCTATATATAAAAATATTTTCTTATTCTCTACCAGACACTAGACAAAAAGTTACAGAACTTTCAGATGTAGGCATTCCTCTTGAAAATTTCATTAGATTCATAAGTGACAGGATTTTTTTAAAACTGAAGTATACAGTGTTGCTACTGCCCATGATTTCAATGAATTCTTGTTAGTTGACAGTTTCTAAAGTCTCAGCTCCTGAAACTCCAGCTTCAGCTTTTTAAAAACAGCGGGGTTGTCCTCATACTAGGGAGAAACCGTTGATGTCAGTTTTAATACCTAAAAATTCAATTACCAGAAACAAATAAAAAGAACTTAATTCAATACTTGGAAAATATTGCTCCTTACTCTAACAGGAAGGGTTATCATTAATCCACCCAAATCTGCTGATTCTGTTTTTCAGGCACATTTCCTTCCAAATTACTGTGGTTTAAAATAAAATCTAAAAAACATCAGGGTATTTTGGCTTCTTTTTTTAAATTATTTATTAGAAAGGAAAGTCAGTTTTCTTAGCCTACCTTTTCCTGGCTAAAAGTTCCTTTAATTTTTAAAAAGCAAATGAGACTTGAAAGCTCAAATTTGGTAGACCTTATTGATTTTAAACCCTGAAAATAATAATAATAAAAAAATTGCCATTGCCTCAGTCACAGGTAAAATATTTTCTTTGATTCTACAAGTCTTGAAACTTCCTCACTGGTGGCTGAGGTCAGGGCTTTGGCACAGGAAAAGCACTTGCAGAAGCCTACCACCTTATACGCATTACTGTAAGAAGATACAACAATTAACAATGACAGAGGTTTATGCCTCTCAAATCTCATAGCAGTCTGACACCTAAAATGTGGTTCCTTGAAAGCCCTCTAATACACCTCATGCCTTAATTAGCTGTTGATTGTACTTATTTACTCAGGACACAGAGACTGAATACTACGGATTCCTAGAGTCGGAGTGTCTCACCTGACAAACTTTCAGCATTGGCAAGGCAGTAGTTTGCTTTGAGAATTGTGGTGTTCAGTCAAAATATCTTCCTCCATTTCACCAGCTTGAACCTTTCCATTACTTCATCTCTTCGATGAAACTTCTCCTGGTAAGAAACCCAAAAGCAGCACCCACGTATAAAAATCAGGTCTTAAGCTCCCTACAAAAAATGGCAGGTACTGATTTTTGTAATTTGGAGTTAGGCAGTAGAGCAAAATTGATATTCAGTTCCTGTTTTAAGCCGGCTCTGTGCAGAGCAATGCATTTCAGCCAAAGTTACATGGATATCTTTTGGCAACCGATCGCATGGCAGCCCTGTCACTGACCCCCAAGACAGAAGTTAGTTGGAAAATTTAGAAATTATGGCATGCAGAAGTTCTTTTTGCATTGTAGGTGATCTACCTGAGATTTTCTTAGACTGGTTGACTTACCAGTACCTAAGAGTAGCAGTAATTATAATTCCTGAAAAAAGACAGTGTAATCAGCAGGAACATGCAATCAGCAGGGGAAGCTTTAGGGGAGCCTCAAACTTTCAAATGGATACAGGGATCCAAATTACTATTAACTCTCCAGATTAAATTTACAGTTAATATAAGCATCTAGGAAAATGCCAACTTTCTAACAGCATTTAGCCAAATAATGTCATAAACAAAGAAGCCAAGTGTGTGTGTCTAACATTAAAGCCTTACATCGATGGTCAGCAGGTAGGTAGCCTGAGCACTTGCGGATCTCATCTTCATTGCACTGAGGGATGTTTGGCACTTCTCTGAAATAAGACACTTACATTTTTGTTACTCAGTTTCTATTACTGCAGAAGCCTAGGAGAGGCAGCTGGTTTGTAAATGTTGCCAGTTTCTATCTTTCAGGTTCCTTATTCATGTATTATTTGGTTGCCTTTGACTTTCTTGGGTGATTTTTAGATACTTGACAGATTTTTAGAAAACTTCAAAAAGAAACTTCAGCAATCTTCTATAATTCTGTTTCTAGGTGTTTTTAAATAATGGATTAATAAAATAAATAAGTAAAAAATTAGAAGAGGGACAAGGAAATATACGCAAAGCCTTTTTCCTTTTTCCTGCAGGAGAGTGTTCAAATAGCCGTAGTGGGTTTTGTGGTTTTTTTTTTTTAACTAGCTTAGGCAGGATTACTACTTAGTTAATCACTTTTTTTTACACTGGAACATGATTTAATAAGTCAACACTCGCCTTTTTCTGACGCTCTAAAGCCTACAGTTTACTGTTCATAATGATGAGAAATAGCTTGGGTATTTTTTGCTGCACAGATCTATATCTTCTTGGACACCACAAACAATGTAAATATTTTCCATTTATATGCCTGATCATTTTGCCAACATACTGAAGTGTTTGAATTTCCAGGGTCAGAAAATGATTAATCTTATTAAATTTTTGACACAAAGAACTAAGCAAAACATCTTTTGATATTATAAAGAGAAGATAAAAGTATGAATTCTTATCTTTGTAATGCTTTAGCTGCATGACTTCAGGGTTCTTAGGCTATCATAATATAATGTTTATTAGAAGCCAAAACAAAGATTTCTCTCTTAAAGAAATATCAGAATGTAATACAGAAGACAATCTGATAGATACATCCTATTCAGAAAGAAAGTACTGTGTTTGCAAAATGCTAGGAGTATTAAGCAAAAAAAAATGTTTAAAAACAGTCAAATAAACTTCTTTCTGGGCAGGACACTCGCAGTGCCTAACATGCTAACAATAAAGATTTTCAGTGGAATGTATAACAAATCTGGGGGACTTTTATTGAAAAATGGCCATGGGCAGCCATCTTTTGGTTCTGGCTAAGCCTCAGTCACCATGTTTTGATTTAGAAGGAGAAAACCCAAACCACCTGCGGTTTTCATTTTTAATTCATGGCCCATAGGAATATAGACTTTACACTTTCCAATTTTTCCTACCCATGTGCAGCCTGTTAATCAGAAAAATAATATTTTAAAGCTATTTCTATCCATGTGTAGAATTTTAAAGAGACTAAACTGAAAATATACAGAAGCCATCAGCAGTATTGCCCGTGAGCACACAGGATGGACCTTGCAAAATACAAACCACCAACCCTGGTGTCAGAGGTTGCCCTTTCTAGATAGAGCACATCTGCTGCAGCGCTAACACTCTCCAGCTTAAGGTTATATGTTCTTTCCTTTTCTTAATGAATGATGATGGAAATAAGTGAAATAACAGCAGATCTAATGTGACCAGGAGACAAACTTCTAGGCAAAGCTCATTTTCTTCAAGTGCATTGAGTGGTTTTGAAAAGGCTACGGTCAACAAACCTCCTTATTCAGCAAGGATCCAAGTAACAAGCTGCAGGAAATGGGATGGTACACTAGAAAAGTGAAGGCAGAGTACAAAAAAAAAAAAGTACACACACAATCTTCAGAGGTGGCAGGGGTGAGATTTTAAGTGAAATGAGACCACAAACTGTCTGAAACCTGGTAGCTCTGGTGAGGGACACTCACTTCACAGTTGTGCCTTATGTGGTTGTGCTTACGAAGATGCACCAAAACAGAAGTATCAGTCAAACGTTCCCCCTATTTTATTTTAAAGGAAAAAGTGCATTTTATGTGCTAATCTACCACAGCAGACTTTCAAAGCCTCCATCTTTTGTCGTGCAATTAAATGCTGACATGCATTTCTTTTGTCTTAACCCACATCTAACTGGTTCTCCAGCTGGCAGATGTTACTGGCAGCTCTCTTTGAGAAAATACACCGGGTAAAATCCAGATCCCTTTGAAGACAGTGGGAGCTTTGCCATGGACTTCAGTAGGACCATATTTCACACACTTCCATTTGATAAGGGTAGGAAACTAATAGAAATAATTTACTTTTTAAATCTCTATCAAAATAAAGGTACTTCCTTTCTTAGCTAAACTAGGCTTCATCTTCTTTGCTATAGCACTCCCATTGCAAGCAGGTTGGTTTATATGTTTAAATGTATGTATAGATGCACACACACATATGAATATGAAATATGCATAAATACAGTTTGTATTAAATATCTTTCAAATACTAAATACATGTAATAGGGATACAGTTATGTAGACCGTTACCTTCCCTTTAACAGTTAAACTATTTCTATAATAAATGGTCATTTTCCCACAAAAAAATCAGAATATGATAGTTAAAAAGATAGTACGTAAACATCTATATAATCATTAAGTATATGTAAGTGAACAAATCTGAATCTCTTTCATTCTCTCTCATATACATATCAACATATACATACAACAGTAAAATACAAAAAAATCCCTAAATAAGGCATCTGAAAAAGTTTTAATGAAGCAGAGAGAGGCCACAGTGGCAACCGGTGACTTTATGAACAATTCTGTGATCAGAGGCTTCATCATACAAACTAGTCATGACAAAATCACAGCTTAAGGCCCCAGCAAGAGCACCACAAATTCCAGGGAGACTCATCGCATTCATGTGCAGATGCTTTATTACAATGAATTACAACAGCCTTCGGTGGAGCCTCTGTGATTTGCCTCTCGGTGGCGTTTTTCTAAAACGCTCCCAGAAACAAATGAAAGAACCAAACCCATACTTAATATTTAGTCATTTTGCTACTCTCTCTGGATTATTCCTTCATTCTTCAAGTAGATGTATATCCATTTAATTTTTATAGTGATTTTGCTCAAAGTGATGTAACAGGATGGGGTTCCTTGCATGCAGGTAAATTTTTTCATTTTTTTCAATTGCCTTACTGATCTGTCAGCTTCAAAATAGTGAGTAGCATGATCCACTGACATCACAACATAACAACAGCTTCTCCAAAAGTGCCTGAGAAATAAGAGATGACTGAGCCCAGTATTTTTGCGAGACTGAAAAATATTATCTAAGCCTTATAAGCGAGGAAGCTGAAACACAAAATACTTGACAAGTGAAGCACTTGTCAAGAACACCCAGCAACGCCATGACAGAACTGAAACTAGGTCCAAGATCCCCATTTTTTAGGGAGGAAATGGCTTGGCATAGAAGTTAATCACAGATTTTACTGAACCTGAAACCTCGTGGATATCCCACCAGCTCCCCGCAGACACCATTCAGCTGCTGACCCAGTTCACATTAAAGCAAATATTCTGGTCAAAGGGAATGTGTTTAAATGTCATGTAGGATCACCTTCCATAGTAAACCAGGTCTACCAAAAGCTGAGTTTCAATCACCTGTATGTCTTCTGTTTCTTGTTTGCATCTGTAGAAAAGAAAACACAGAAGTGAAAGTCAAACCAATTTTTGGCTAATGAATAGCCCAGCTCCTACATTCAGGGTGCCTTCCTGGATGGATGCTGCCAAAAAAGCCTGGGGTGGGGCGGGAAAACAGTGCAGATTGTCAGGGGAGAAGAGTATTGAAACTGGTTTGATCCAATGCAAGAAAATAATATTTAAAAGTTGTTTCTACAGACAAGAAGAAACTAACACATATACAGAGATAAATTTATAAAACCGAAAAAATTTTACAAGCATGCCTATAGAGTATAACTGAAATTCTCCATCATTTTTATCATGCTGACTTGCTTACATTCATGTGGTTTTAGTCTCACAGATGTTCTGGAGGATAGGACATGTAATATGGCTCCATAGTTTTCTAACCACAGAATATCCAAAATATATAACCAGGAAATCACTTGCAGTCTGTGTGGGGTTTGGCAGATGGTATTTCTAAAAATGCAAATATCCAATATGGAGGTAGTGGAGAAGACGGATTTCACAAGGGAACAGTGTAACTCTTTATATGGAGTGTAAACTTTACACAGTATTCCAATATAGAACTGGTGAGTACTGTTAAAAAAGTTTCCAATGAATATTCATCTCAGTTTATAAACATATTCTCTTCAACTGTTTCAATGCCCTCTTTGTGTTTGCTTACTGTGCATGTTCTAGCTATTGCATTTACTGGCAAGAATGTTTGTAGAAACAGCAAATTTTAAGCAAGTATTGGAGAATATATATCTGGGAAACAAATTTTTAATTTGGAAATACAGGTGCTGGCACCAGAAATTTATTCCAAACAGGTATCCTCATCCGTTCCAGAGAGTAATATATGTGATCTGCAAGATCAAAACTAGCTTAGATTGAATTTGGGTTGTTGGATGCTTGCAACCACATACACCAGCAGTGCACAATTTTAAATTTTGGTCAGATGAGACAAAATTGGAAAGCAGTGCATTCTCCTGCTAAGGAGCTTGTGTGTAATGGAGGGGAATTAGGAAAGAGGATGGTGTGAGATACTGGCTGAGCTGTATTCTGATTTCTATTTAGATACCAGTTAGCCTGATACAGTTATGAAAAGGGTACAGAGAAGAAGGGATGTCTCGGCTGAGGAGCACCCTCCCCTCAGCCTGCTTAGGCTCTGACCAAGTTTTTTCAGCTGAGAGCTGCACCGAGCATCCCTCCCTTTGCTCTGGAGCACTGTTTCAGGATAGAGCAGGAAGAAAGCCCATTTCCGACTGCTGAGGCAATGGGCTGTGCCGCTGCCAGAGAAAAGCCACCGCCTGAGAGTCAACATGGGATGGGGCACACTGGCCACCACTAGCAGCATGAAGGATCTGCTTCTAGGCTTTTGCAGTTGATTGGAAAGATCCTGAGATGAGCAGAACGACTCTCAGTTCCTTATAACTGAAGGCATCTCTACCACTGATCTTCCTTGCCTGACAAGCCCCGTAACTTCAAGTCCTGAGGGCTTTCAAAGCTAAATGGTAAACATGAAATATGAATATATGAGATATATGAAATATGAAAATTATTTGAGCCAAGATTTGCTCACATGAGTCATGAATGACATGAAATCCTTGATAATGATAGTTTAGGTTTAGATAACAGAGTAAGCACAGAAAAAAACAGGCAGATTTCATATGATGGAAGATTTCATTTTAAGTTGCACAGCTGCAGTCACTATCTTAATATACCATAAAATATATAAATTCACATTCCTAAGTGATGCAAGCAATTACTGCTCCATCAAGCCGATTTACAGTGGAACTGAAACGTATCATTCGCCTGGCAATTCTACCATAAACAGACTGGATTGTCTATTAATATAGACTAGTACTTTTATAACACATAAATATATTTACTAGAAAAAATTAGAACGCGAAGGAGACAGAAATGCATGTCCTCACATAAAATTGTTGTAAAGTTTAATAGAAATAGAAATTTCTCTATAAGCTTTTTTTTACACACATGCCATGGCTTAGATTTATGTATGTGTATACACATCTCAAGCACACTACTCTGTAAAATGTTTTAATCACCTGATAGTGAGAATGACAAACTGATGAAGCTGTGCAGCATTTTAGGGTTGAGGGTTAAATTTAATGTCTATTTCTTCTTTTTCTTTTTATCTTTAAATTTTTCATGGCTTTCCAACTCGTATTTTGTCAAAGAAAAATCATAGAACAGAGAAAAAAGTCATCTATGTCTGAATTGCTGACTTTACTAAAGGGTCAGTTTCTTTCCAAGCCGTATCAGACTCAGACAGCTTTCTGGCAATTTCTGTTCAGCTGTGAACAGCCAAGATCATGTGAGATGATCCAAAAGATTCCTAAAATATTAGATATGCCTGTATATATATATATTTCAGACTAAATATTTTCATGAATGTAATCACATGAAACAAAAAAATCCCTAACATATGAAACCCCAGCTTTACGCACTTTAGACTCTACTTATGAACCAATAAGCTATATAAATTGGACTGTCTCTTTCTTAGTGGCTTACATGGGCTTTCTCCACAAAAGTAAGTTCCAGCTGCAGTGAGATTACATCCCACATTGCAGCAGTAATGTTTTACCACTTTGAAAGGACCACATGGTCTGTTATAATGAGAAGCCATCTTCTCTGGTTAGAAAGCCTGATCCATGGCCACTTGGGTTTCTTAGGCTGAGGTCTCTATGCTAATTCCTTTGCAATTAGTAGTTCATACAGAAATTGTTGCTTCTTCAGAAAGTATAACAAAACATCAATCCAAATTTATGTGTATCTGTAATTAAACATTTCCTTTCTAAAATCTTGCCACTGAAACTCATGTGAATTTTTTCTGTATTTTGCATTCTAATAATTAGTATGTGATTGAACAAAAGTCTTATCCTGTATTTGTGTATATTGGTAGCAAAATTTTGGTGCAAAACATCATATTTAACCTTCATTCATAAATTCATTCATTCATTGTCATAAATCAGTGGATATTTTTATGGATATACATGAAGCAAGTAATTAATTCTTGAACCCATGATTTCAAGTTACCATATTTCCAAGCGTTAATTTCCAGTGACGCGCTATTCAGTTTTGCACCAGCAACACCTGAAGAAATTTCTAACTTGATGTACCCTGTGGCCCAGGTTCCCAGATTTCACACTTACCCCCTATTTCTGGCCCCAGTTAAGTCAGCAAGACTTGTGAGCATCCATGGCAATGGACCACTGCTGTAACTGTGTAACAGCTCCTAAGCCCTAAGCACTCTTCCTCCTCTACAGCAGTCAGAATGCAGGTTGACTGAGACACAAAGACGTAATACCAAATCACAGACTTGAGACACAGTCAGATAATGTAGGAGTATCATTATTCTTGTTTTTGAAATCCATTATGTGAAGGAAGAACAGGTACAAAACCAAAATAATTCAGGGTCATAGAGTTCTTCTCTGTGAAAGAGAATAAATTATCATTAGCTTTTCAGTCAGAGAGATGCATATCTGTGACACCGAGCACAGTTTAAAATTTTCAGCTGTGCCTGATATCACAGTATTGGAACTGGAACTAAATTTTCAATATTTTTTCCCAAGAAATTTTAAAGGAAGAAGGGCTGATCAACGTGAGAAGTGGAATAATCAGTACAGCTCTGACTCACGTGTTGTTCATGCAGTAAACAAGGGTGGTAAACAGTTACTTATACTCTGTCAAACTTGATTCTCATGAGTTACTGCATTTTTACTCCCAAATAACACAGCTAGACTTCTGTGAAATTTCTCTTTTTATACTGCAACCGACAGTGTAATCCAAATACCGATTTAAACGCTTTTTCTCTGGATTTACACAATTACAACAGAAATCGATATCTTACACTAGTTTTCAGTGTATTAAAGGCAGAACACTTTTTTCTTTCATAATTTTGCAAGGAAGTGATTCTGTTTTCCCATTCCCAAAGTGCAAAAAGCCACAATGGGTTTCATTCTAAAATAGGTGAAGATTAGTCAAACACAAAACAGGGCTGAAGGCCTGTTCCTCCTGCAGTCACTGGCAAAGCACCGGGCAGGAGCACGGCCGCACTCCAGAGAAACGCATGTCTCCGGCTTTTCCCCAAAAGCCACCAGCAGAGCTCTGGGTACAAGCGACTGTGACATGGCAGAAAACAGGTGAAGTGCTTAAAAATGTAAGCACTGCTTAGAACCAGAATACACCACTTTTCGCTGATATAAGAACATACCACATTCTTATTTTCTTCCTGTGGGAGGTCAGTGTTTACACCATGCATGTGCCTGCCAGGGAGAACATTTTGGCGCTTGCTCTTCTTCCAGTTACTAATCTGCACGTTCATTTGCCTCTGCTTGAAGAACGGTTTGTCTGAACTTTTCCAGCACTACTGGCATTAGACCCAAACATTTTCACACATTCATGCCATTTCACCATCGCGCCTCTGTTGCAGGCACAGGATGGAAATTTTATCTTCTCCCTGATTTGCCTTTCCTGCTGTACCAGGACGTGACTACCTCCAGTCCTGCCCCAGGCACTGGACTGGCTTTTGGAAGCAAGGTCTGAAATTACAGAAACCTTGACCGTGGCTGTGTGCCCTGCTCAGGTCAGGAGGCTGAAGGCCAGCTTTCCTGACCACTGCCTTGCTCCTTGCTTCTGGCAAAGTCCCTGGGCTCCCTCACGATCCTCAGTTTGGCTGCGTGGGCACCAAATCAGATTGCCCTCCTGCAGCATCATGCTAAAAAGCATCATGCCACGCAGCATCATGTGTCTAAAAATGCTCTTATATTATAAAAAAATAATATATATATATATATTATAAAAAAATAAAGCCCTTAGTTGTCCCTGGCAATAAGCTGGAGAAGAAACATAGCACACAGTGCCTCATCATTTTATTCTGCAGTTGTTAAGCTCACCACAGTTTTTTCTTTCCCTTGTGTCAGGAAAATAGCAAGAGGATAACTAAACAGCAGAGTTCCCTTTTAGGGATATTTCCAGGCTACCTCCTAGTGGCATTCAATATACATTATTCCATGCAGTGCATTTTACCCCAACTTTAACCAGGCTGCAGAAAGAAAGGAAAGATCAAGATGGTTTCTCCTACAAATTTGCAGGAGCTTGAAGGAAGGACAAAAAGAGCAAGACCTCAGTGAGACTTTTCCCCCCAAAACATCCTCAAATTTTAGCTCTTTTTAGTGGAGCTAACGTGTTGGATGCAAAACTGCCCCCAGCTAGTCTGTTCATGTCTTTTTCCTTTGAGCCTTACCCAAGAGGGGAAAAAAAAAAAGAAAAAAAAAAAGAGAGAAAAAAAAGAAATGCATTAACTTCTCAGCCTGGCTGTGCCCTGGTTTCTGAGCAGCCCTCTGCAGCCGATCTATCGTAAGTAGCAACGGCTGCTGACTCCCTGGCCACGATGGAGACAGCAAGCTGCCTCTCCCCGTCTCCAGCTGCACAGCCAGGAGCTTGATGGCACACACAGGCTTTTCCAAAGGATCCTGCAGCCAAGAAGCTACTCTCAGAACATCTAAGACCGAAACACGTGGCTTTTACCCCTATCCAGGGAGAGCCGAGGCCATAAGCAAAAACGAAAACCTGAGCAGTGCGGTGCCTCGCTGCCACTCTCCCTTAGCCCTGCGGTTTGTGGGGAGATCAGAACAGAGCATTTCCTGGTTTTCTAATGTTTGTTTGGGGTTTTATTCTCCCACATCCCAGGAGGTACGTGTTAAAGGAGGTATTGTGAGAGACTGCAGCCAAAACTCCATCTTGATAACATTTTTATAGGGGTGAAACTACAAAGAGCAACTCGACAGCTGCCAGCAGGGCTGTGTTGGTGTGCAAGGATCGCCAGAAGCAGGTGAGTAACATTCACGCTGAAAATGTGATAGATCACTTCTGGTTTTTTCCTGCAACTCTGCCCTGGTCCAAACTCAGGCTTGGGGAGAAAAGACTTTAACCAGGGCCGAGTTCAGTCTTCAGAGGCAGCTGCAGTTATTTCCACTAAATCACCAGTTCACATACCAAGCCCAGGGCAAAGCTGGAGGCTTGTGGATGGCATGTTGCCCCAGTCTTTGGTTTGCATAAAAATGATAGAAGCGGACATTGGTCGTTTTTTGAATTCCATCCAAAAGGCAAGTCAATTCATTCATGTATGTGCCAAAAAATGGAGGTAGTTAACTGATCACTGTGTGTTACAAATTACAGCATGCTGCTAATGAAGGTCACTTTACCTCTGTTTTAAAAGGAGCTGAAGGCTTTTCCAGCAGGTAAAGGGCTAAACAACTCTTCATCTTCAAATATACTGGCTCACTGTACATGCCTTTCTGATTAACATTTACACTAAGAGAAAGCAGGATTAGCACCGCTAAAGTTAAGGATACTAAAATGACGTGCATATGCCCTTTGGTTGACATGCTGATATGTCCTGATCGCAGGTACCCTATATAACTTGCGTAAGAGTACATTTACGTAATTTACTTAATTTAACATCTGCTTTGCATATTCAAATATCTACCAAAGAATTTGCCTCTGAGTAGGGCTTTTAGAAAAAAAAATTAGTATACAATCTGGAAAATATATTAAGACCTTTTTCTTAATTCTTTAAGTTCCCTGCTGCTTACAGGAATTAAGTATGGAAACAACATCTGTGTAATATTGTGAAGGATTTCAAAAGGGCTCCTCAAAAAGGGCTGACACAATCTTACTCCTTTTAGAAGAGGATATGAAATGAATTGCTTACTTTGGCTATTACATGCGCTCCCTTCCCCCCAGCAGCAGAGCCAAGAACTAGTGGCACGTCTGAGAAATTTTTTTATGGGGAGTCCTTCAAATATTTTTGACTGTTTGCAATAAGACCTAAGAGAGGTCCCCTCCCATAAACATAACAAAGGAAACCACTACACTAAAGCTCCACTTAAGTGAATGAATAATAGATTAATAGAATCTTATGATGAATTATTTACGTCATGTCTTTGCATATGACCCTGACAGCTGAAAAGGGTAAATGAGTAAAATACATGTAAGAAGTTTGAAAAAAACATAGACACTTGTTAAACCTTAATTAGTTATACAAAAATAATATTATCCAATATAGTAGGTATCAGACATAAACTGGTAAGTATCAGCAAGCCTAAAGAAATGTCATTTGACAGTAGGCAACACTCAATCAATGAAAATATAAATGGATGCTGCCCTCTCCCTGTCCTGTATAGATAGTGAAGAGTTATCAGCCAGAACTGATCATCTGCCCAGGGTCCTGTAACACTGCCCTTGCAAGGGTAGGCACCCCCACTTTGACATATAAAAACATGTATGTTTCTAAAGTCATTAATTAGTCTTAATGTCAGTATAAAGCTTGATTTGAGTGTTAAAGATCACCTTAATGATACTTTCAGAACTTGCCCAGGCCTAATTACGTTTATTTTCTATTGACTCTGAGGTTACTCATGTGTGAACATGCAAAAATAGCATCTTTCTCCTACTTTTCAGAAATATTTCAGCTGATTTGAAGTGAGGAGTTTGCCTTAAAAAGGTGGGTTCTTTCAATTGAAAGACCACAGACTGATTTGGAACAAAGCTACATGTTACTGAAGCCTCTGCCTTCCTTAGGAAAGCTAACCATGAAGTTCCCGTTGACTTGTAACTAGAGTAACAGAACAAAGTGCTCTCTTATAAGAAAAGGAAGTTTCAAATGCTATATATCTAAGATAGGATCACTAAACAAGATCACGTAATGTATGTCTCTCTTCCTCCCCACTGCAGGCATGCCCATCTATGTGACTTACTACTCTCACAGCTCCTTTGTATCACAAATGAGCCTTGCTGCACCAATGCCTTACTGAACTGTCATCTCCTAGCAAGAGTAAATACAGATATTTTAGGACAGACAGTCTCACAAAGGGGACACCAGCATCCTATAGACTCAGACATAAGAGCAGCTTCTGTGAACTACAATACACAATATCACTTTGTCAGGTAGCTACTTATAAACACATATTCTACTTATCAGAAAATTGCCTTGATGGTAACGCCACTGGGACACTGCTGCATTTAGAGTTGAACCAAGCTGTCTCATATAGCTCTTTAAATAAAAATTTGTTTTTCTGAAAATGGGGAAAAATAAATAGAGTTCCGTTGTAAAAAGGCAGATTCAAAATTTTTAGGCATTTTGACCAGCTGTACTTGAAATAAAATAAGTGTGAAACATGTTGCAAAAGCAAGTAAAATGTAGACTTGTATCCCAGCTTAGGACAGCTCTAGTCTGCACTCTGCAGAGAATTTTTGTTCTCTATGAGGACAAGGGAGGTGTTGAGGTTTAACCCTAGCCGGCAATGAGGCACCGCGCAGCCACTCACTCACTCCCCCCCGGTGGGATGGGGGAGAGAATCGGAGGAGTAAAAGTGAGAAAACTCGTGGGTTGAGACAAAGACAGTTCAATAAGTAAAACAAAAGCCAGACACTCCACAAAGCAAAGCTAGGAATTCATTCACCACTTCCCATGGGCAGGCAGGTGTTCAGCCATCTGCAGGAAAGCCGGGCTCCATCACACCTAACGGTGACTTGGGAAGACATAATGCCGTCACTCGGAACATCCCCCGCTTCCCTCTTCCTCCTTCTCCCAACTTCACATGCCGCGCGTGATGTCATATGGTATGGAATGTCCCGGCTGTGTCCCCTCCCAACTCCTTGTGCCCCCCCAGCCTCCTCACTGGTGGGGTGGGTGGGAAGCAGAGAAGCCCTTGGCTCTGTGCAAGCGCTGCTCAGCAATAATGAAAACATCCCTGAATTATTGACGCTGTTTCCAGCACAAATCCAAAACACAGCCCATATTTGACTTGCTACTGTGAAGAAAATCAACTCCACCCCAGCCAACACCAGCACAGGTGGGAAGATCTGGAGCAGGGTAGATAACGGCATCCTTTCCAGGAGCATGCAATCAGCTGTGGCATGACTCCTGCACCTCTGCCCCCCTCCCAGGGACCAGCCCCTACCTCCCACCAGGCACTGCCTGGCTCAGTTTGGAACAGCCGTGGTGGTGAAGCTCCCCGTTCGTGGTAAGACGAGTTGCTATGCCCTGATTCTCCATGCTCCTCCTTCAGCACCCAGCACTGGAGCCTGGTACCCACCCTTAACTCGCCAGTTTGGCAGGAACGACAGAGTTTGCTGGAGAGATTATTTGTAGCAAGACTATTTCCATGCATCAAGCCAGAATCCAACAATGTTCTTTCAAAGTAATGCTGTCTAGTAAAATCAACCAGCTGAAAGGCATTTTGCACAGTATCAAAAATGTAAATGGAATGGACAGTTGGCCAGTTACTATGTGTTCGTATGAATATGTACTCATTGGACAAATCCGAAACAGACATGTAGTTTAGAAAATAAAACAGATGCATGTAACAATGAAATGCGTTAAAATAATTGTACTGTATAAGTGCGGTGCTATTGTTTTACTGTGTAACGGGAAGTGATCAGGAAAGAGAAGGTGCCTGTATTCTCATAATGGTGTTTTAAAACTCTGTGCTTACTCTCATGCATTTCTTATTCATAGGAAGAGTCCCAGCTGAAGCTATCAAGACTAAGTCCTCCAGGATCAAGCCCTTAATTTGTGCATTAACAAAGTCCTTTAGCCTCCAGCACGTTTAATCTTCCATACCTAAACATTTCCCAATAGTATCACAAATACTTTATGAAAAATAAATATTTAGAAAAGGTAATGTATGTTAATGTAGAACCTATTTAACATTGATTCTTTCTTCTCATTACAACTCATCTAATGCCATGGGCTGATTAGATCAGCCCGCATGCACGTCAACAAGGCTTGCAATCATCTAATTTATCCTCAGGGTACTAACTTCTAAAATTGTAACACTTGGGAATTATTAAATTTAAATAAAATGCTTTCAATTTTCCAGTCAGCATTCAGTCCTTCATTTCAAAAGATAAAAGTAGTCTGAATCCTAAAAAAAAAAAAAAATCAGAAGAGTGCCAGCAGTACGATCAGAGGACTTTTTCTTCACTTGCACCAAGGACTTAAGAAGCAGCAGCCAAATCAGGCAGGAAAGCAGGGGAGGACAGCGGCTGTGCCTTTTATCCACTGAGCCTTTTAAGGGGATCACGGTACACTGCCGTAAGCTGCATCTGTAGTGCGGATGCATGCCCAGACACATGATTGCAATCAGGTAGTTGGAGTAACTTTCCTATCAGCAGCATGTGGAAGACTGGCCAAAGCAACGCTTAGGTCCCGAATCGCTGCGAGCATTTGATCCGCTTTGCAACGCTGCCCTTGTGTGAGAGCAGACCTGTGCCCAGCAGGTCGGCAGGGCTGCCGTGCGCCAGCCGAGCCTCGGCGGCAAGAGCTGCCACATCACTCGAGAGATGCCCAGCGCCTTGCTGGGAGGCTGCGGTGCCTCCCTGGCTTGCAGCTGCTGGCAGCTTCGGCAGATGGGCAGTCCTGGGGGTGGCTGCAGTCTGGAGGGGGCTGACCCACACCCTGTCCCCGCTGCAGCTCACGCCAGGCTGGGCGAGGCTGGAAATTGGCATCGCTCCCCCAAAACAACGATGCCTTTGGTTGCAAAGAAGAGGAATCGAAGGGTCTTGTAATGTGGAAAACCCTCAGCCAGGGCCCTGAGGCGAAACGTCTTGGAGTCAGAAGCCCGGATAAAAAAGCCAAAGAAGCCTTTGAGCCCAGAAAAGGATTAAATGGATTTACTGGGTCCAGAGAAAAGCCAAGCAGAAAGAAACAAGGGGAAAAAATATATTGTCTTGGTCTCTTCAGCTCACTGCTATTCAAGAGAGAAGAAATATGAGTTACATTGAACTGGGAAAGGATATTTCTGAGTGTGTGAAAGGAAAAAAAATATATTATTTGTGCTTGTTTTATGCTGTTCAATAAACCAGTCTAGGAAAGGGATAGCCATATAGATTCTGTATATTCATGGGGAGCAGAGGAAAGGAAACTGGGGCAGTGGGCACGCTGTTTCAGCCACCCGTTGCAGGCTGGTGCTGGAGAAAAAGTTCTTTCAGATTAATCTGTCAGTGGCCATTTTCTGACAGGCAGCATTTGGGCTAAGGCTGTCTGTACCGTGGCCACGTTATTCAGGAGCCACAGGGCTGCCCAAATCCTGATTATGGCTGCAGCATTGCAGGTGCCAATGCATGCAATTTAAATAGCTTTTCTGTTTCTCTTATAATCTCTGTGTTTCTTGAGTATCAATAAAATGCCTATGATCCACGCTTCTTAAAAGATTCACCTTTGCAATGAGTGCTTGTATGCAGGCGTTCTCTTTATTTATATTTGTATTTAACTTCCACTTTTTTAATACTCTAAGTCTGCTTATCTGTAGGAGACACTTTAATAATCTGATGTGAATAATATTGATATCTAAGGAGGAACGGAAATTCACGATGCCTATTCTGTTATTCGAAAGGAGGTGCTGAGACTGTGCATTTCTGCTCGTATGATAATTCATTTGTTGGAAGAACAGTACAATATAGGCCTCCATTTCTGTTTAAACATCAGTTGAAGCTAGAAAAAGATTAACAAAGGCAGACAGACTTGCCACTAATTTATCAGAAAGTGTCGTAAACAGAGCTTTGAAAAATAGCAGAAATTGCTCTGTGGCTCTCAGTACTAGATCTCCCAGTAAAATTTCCTTCCATTCACTCCTCTGGAATCTTTTCTTCCTTTGTTTGGATTTTCCCTCCAGAATATACATGGCTTCATCATTTCTGCTGCGCTACACCAGCCCAAACATTTTACCAGTGTAAAAAGCTGTTTGTGTGTCTTGGGATATCTCTTTCTTGCCCTTTTTGGACTGTTCCTTTTTTAAAGCATGGGCAGAGACTTGTTTTGGAAGAAATGCACGTCCACACATCTTTGTATATTCCAGACACATTTGTTTGCAGCAATTTGCTGACATGCTGCATGGTCACATACTTATTTCTTCATTTTCAACTTTATTTAATGCCTTTCTATAAGAATGAATATCTGGACCATGAACTCTCCTTTATCAAAGTATATATTTGTAGGCTGTGATATCTCTGAGTACACAGATACCTGATTAGGTAACGTGTTTGCATTCGGGCTATTTGTGTAGCTGTTGAGCAGCAAGAGCCACTGAAGCACCGTAACAGAGTGCCAAATTTGCTGAAGTTTGAGAACCATTTATGGCTTCAGATAGCGATGCTTTGCTTCCTGCTTGTGTGCAGAGCAGATAAATAAGTTATTGTGGTGTTCTCCATCACCAGTCAAACAGAAATTATTTTGCCATTACATGGTTTTAGCAATAGGGTATACGCATCAGGACTGCCTTACTAACCTAAATGAGAATGACGAATGTGAATAACTCTTGAGTCTGACCCTCCTCTGCTTTTCCTCTAGTCTGTGTACTTAGACCTATGAAAAATGGATATAAAACGGTTCATACCACTCTGCACATAATACACAAAGTCACATGTACGTAGCAGGGGAAATGTGTAACTCTGGAAGCATGTCTGCCTTCACCTGTGTGATTGACACATAATAAAGGCTGGTTTTGGAGAGCTTCAGTAATTTTTTGTTGTTGTTGCTTAAAATTTCTCCTTAAATCCTAAAACAGTTCAAAATTTCAAAATAGCTTTTGTTTTCTTCACTGAGATAAGTATTTCCCTTCTCTCTCTCTCTCTCTCTCTTTTTTTTTTTTTTTTTTTTTTTACCCGGGAGAATCAACAATGTAGGAAAAAAACTTCAGCAAAAATATGTTCTACCATGTCATGCTCCTCATGGACTTTCCCCATTCCTACTCACTCCACCTCAAAGGAATAACTACCTGATAAAAAATTTGTTTCATTTTGGCTGGGAAAAGATAGAATATACTTTTACTTAAGGAAGTGCTATTAAAAATGTGCACAGGGTAATACATACCAATTAGAAGCATACATTTTATTTAAAAAAAAAAAATATGGTTGCCTGAAAAACTGTCAGAGGACTTTTGCATCAGGTCTATCTTTCCCTGCAAGTGGTCTCTTTCTATTCTTGTTCCCTTCTTGCATATACTCACTTCTGTGGCTCTTTCTTTTCCTCAAAAAGCGGTTTCCTAGTTTTTGCTACTTCACCCTCTGTCTTAATTGTCTCTAAATTTACATCCAGAAAAAGAATGGATATTCTTCTTTGATCGATTTGTGTCTGCCAGCATGGAGTCTTGCTTCTAACACTTTGCCGGTGTCACGGTTTAACCCCAGCTGGCAACGAGGCACCGCGCAGCCGCTCACTCCTCCCCCCCGGTGGGATGGGGGAGAGAATCGGAAGAGTAAAAGTGAGAAAACTCGTGGGTTGAGACAAAGACAGTTCAATAAGTAAAACAAAAGCCAGACACTCCACAAAGCAAAGCTAGGAATTCATTCACCACTTCCCATGGGCAGGCAGGTGTTCAGCCATCTGCAGGAAAGCCGGGCTCCATCACACCTAACGGTGACTTGGGAAGACATAATGCCGTCACTCGGAACATCCCCCGCTTCCCCCAGCTTTACATGCTGAGCGTGATGTCATACGGTATGGAATGGCCCTTTGGTCAGTGGGGGTCAGCTGTCCCAGCTGTGTCCCCTGCCAGCTTCTTGTGTCCCCCAGCCTGCTCGCTGGTGGGGTGGGTGGGAAGCAGAGAAGCCCTTGGCTCTGTGCAAGCGCTGCTCAGCAATAACGAAACATCCCTGAATTACCGGCACTGTTTCCAGCACAAATCTGAAACACAGCCCATCTGAAACTCGACTCGCTACTGTGAAGAAAATTAACTCCACCCCAGCCAACACCAGCATGCATCTGGTCACTTCATTGTTATGCCTCATCCTTTTCTCCGATTCCCTGCTTTCTGATTCTACTGCTTCTGTTACCGCTGTATCCACACGTACCGAAATTTCAACGTTTCAGTGGAATGTGAGTCCTGCCTCCCGTGTTTACCCCCACCAGGTTTTCAGCCCAGCATCTCTATGCTAATCTGCACTACTTTAAAACTACCGGCATGCTGATGGCTTTCTTAATGACTTCAGCTCCGTGTCGATTTATTTTCTGAAGTCTGAACTCCTCATCAATAACTAGAGGTTGAAGTTTATAGAAATGTTATAATTTGTGCAAACCTTGTATTAGCGAGGCCCTGGGGAACCTTCAAACCACCCAGCAAACTGTGTGTTTCCTCCTGTAAAATGCAATTGAACTGTAACTTTTCTCTTGTGCTGTCTCATTAACTTCAAAATATTGCTTCAGCCTCTGTATCTGTGTTGGCCAGGTCTCTCTACAAAATGCTATCAAAAGGCATCAGGTTTTCCAATATTTTCTGACATACTGTCAGCATAACTGAGCAAGTTACATTATTCAAACCACATGGTAAATGCTTCTCAGGTGGAAACGGCAGGCAAAGCAGCAGGTCATGTCACACCAAAACAGAATGTGAATGGTAGGGCTCCCTCCCTCAAAGGAAAAATGGCACAAGTCCTTATTTTTGCAGCCAGTATACCTGGCAGACTTTTGTTTCTAGAGTACCCATACACTGATTCTGTGGCTAATATCAGGATTGGTTTTTTTGCTAATAATAGCCACCACTGAATAATAGCACCACTTCAGAGAGAGCAGTGCAAATGTGAATACTAGCTTTAAGCTATTTGAACCTGTGATAACTTGAAATTAATGAGCTGATCACTATTAATGCATTTTGAAGACTGTCTGTAAACACCTTTTGCTTTTTGCTCCCTATATAGAGCTGCGTTTCAATTATCGTCTTCCATTGTCTTCTGTTTAACCACACAAGAATCCTGTTATTTTTATCTTTTTTTTCTTCCATTGAAAGCTGAATAAGCATACTGATAAACTTGTTTATAGTAACTTCTAGCACATTCACAAGACAGTTTTAAATATGCTGTGATGCACAGGAGTAAACCAAGGTTTCAGGCTAAAGTGATGAAGGAGATTGGTGCTCTGATGTGATGCTGATGTTAGGTACCTTGCCATCTCCCATAATCCCAAACACCTAAGTACGGTGCCAAAGCTGTGGTGCCTACGGATGTGATTTACAGAAGCCAGATCAGGATGGGTGTCATTGCTCATTTAGCCATCAGGAAATGCTGAACAGACAGGTCATATTTAAACACCCCTGCCTTCTTGCGGTATTTTTCAGAGTACTTCCACAGGCAGGGGCTAAGCTCTGGGCAAGTGGGTGTAAGGCAATGCTATAGAAGAAGTTGCAGCGAGTGCCTGAATACAGTGCTGAGCCGGAGTCGAGGGGTGCACCACGTTGTGAGGGACATGAGCTGCAGCCCTGTGCCTTCTCCAGGGTGGTTACACAGCTGCTGACTGGACAAACGAGACATTTTCTGGGAACACGGGATTGAGGAGGGCTCACGGTTCAGGAGGCACCGTGACAAAGACTTCGTCTAAACCAAGGAAACCGAAGCTGGAGCAAGGACTGGTGCCATGGCTAGGTCAGAGCAAGAGCAGATAACAGTGGGACTGACAATAAGAGATATTACATATGCTCACATATGCTCTGCCCCTCAACCTGGAGACCCATTTGCACAAGAAGACATTGATGTCTCAGCACAGCGCAGCACTGGAGGCCATGGGGCTTCACACAAGTGCTAAGATGGAGATTTGTGCACCTGTTTGGCAAGTCAGGGTCAGATGCAGGCAAATGTATGTGAACGAATGAGACAAAGTAATGTTTATGTGAATTTTGGTGTTGGTTTGAACATAAACTGTGACAGAAGCCATAAAATTAGCGAAATGGCATGCTTAAAGAAGTGTTAATACAGCGACTAAGTAGGGTAATAGGAAGCTTATAGAATTGGCATATGCTCACATTTTGTTTTTATTTTATAGCTAAGCAGAAGCAAGATGTATTATTCCCTCTAAATTGTGGTTAAAAGTGACAGTAAAACTGGCATTAGACTGCCTAATGTTTATATTTCATTTGCTTCCAGGTATAATACTCTTCTCAGTTTATAAATAAAAAGACTCTTTCTGAACTGTCAGCTCATCAGGCATAAGCTGACCTCTGAGAATTGGACATCCCCATGTCTGATCTGAACAGTAATAAAAGTTATGTTGTATATCCCTAACCCTTGCTACACCACAATTTGCGTGCCAGTTTTGGATAAAGGTGTGCATTTAATGATTGACTTGTATATGCAGATTTTTTTTCGTGCAAACAAAGGAGACAGTCAACTATACAAATAAACACATGTATGAAAATGCTCCTCACGCAGCAAAATGCCTCTGGATTTTGTCAGCAGTTTGCAGAATATAACAAAAAGAGACAACCCTGCCAGTTGTTTGCAGCAAATATCGCAGGAAGGCAATGTGATGACTTCCCTCATTTATTACCAGCGCAAGGCTCAGCCTGTCCCTAGAATATAAGGTCCCATGCAGAGAAAATGCACAGGGAGGAGTTTCCAGGAACTAGTTTTTTCTTTGTTGCCTGATATTCTGCCAGATGACGCATGCAGGGAGGGGAGGAATTCACGAAAACCTGACGAGTAAGTGACGCTGATCTCCCCCACTCCCTCTACAGTCACTCAAGAGGTAGGTAGCCTCTTCCTTGAGCCAAGTGGGCTTCAGCACCTTCCCACAAGGGAGCCTGGAGAAGTCAGGGATGACCCCCGCAGGCTCTGGCAGCAACCCTGCTGCTGGTCACCATGGGCAGGTGGGTCAGCTGGGTGGGAGCCCAGGGCTCCAGGGACTTCCTCACTGGGCACAGCCAGAGACATCCCTTGCAGCTCCCTCCCACCTCCGTGATGCCCATCCACAAACGAAGAGGGAGCCCCAGGTAACAGCACCTGGCTGGTTTGCAGTGGTCCGCAGGGCAGATGGAGGCTCTAACGTTTGAGTTGGGTTTGCCATTGAAAACGTATCCATCGCACTTGAAGAAAATACATTCTCGAAGTTGCTTGAAAGAGTCAAGAGTCATTAAAATATGTAAATGGTAAAATTGTACATGGATAATAGTCTGATTACCATTTCAGCGACAGATGTTCTAACACAGAACCAGATTTTCAAAGGAGATCCGGGTTAAATTTTCAAGTATTCAGCCCCACATCTGGAGTGTTGAATTTTCAGATGAGCTCACCTCTTGCTGAGGCACTAAGTGGGCAATTCTCTGTAAAGCCCTTGACATGTAGTTCCCATTGTGGTTTTAGTCAGATCTTTTCTTTTTTTCTTTTTTTTTTTTTTTTTTTTGGTTGCAAAAGAAAAGTTGAAGGCAGCTGAACTTATTTGAAAATCTGGCTCCAGCTGTCAGTGCTGAACACTTGTGGAAATCCAGCTTCTCACGTGTACCTGAGCCCCACAGGCACAGGGTATATCCTGTGAACCTTCTCCTGAGGGGGGTTTCAGGGACCTTGGTACAGGAGAGTGGATTCCCCCCTTGCCCTACCAAGGGCATTCAGCAATGGTCTGTTATACCCCATGCTAGGCATCAGTCTCTCTAGGATATCAGGGGTAGTCAAAGCCACACTGAAACCAAAGGCAGGCTTCCAAACGTTGGTGCAATGCACGTCAGGTGCCAGGATCTGATCTTAGCCACAGAAGTTTAGGACTGGAACTACTATCAAAGTCATGGGAAACTAAGTGTGACTAGGAACTGGCTTTCTATATGCATGTACATATTGTCCAAAACGTGACAGAACCTCCCAGGCAACCTCCATCTGTCTCCTTACAAAGTTTCAAGTTAAAAAAGGGGCTTGTAATGACAGCTAACTTCAGGAAGAGCATCACTGTTTGACTTGCGCACCATGCAGCATTTGCACTTAAGGCACTTCCATTCTGCTGAAGATCCTACAGAAGGAAAAAGGCATTACTTAGCTGAGCTACCCTTGAGCACCTTTGCAAAGAGAACTGTATCGCTAAATCGCACAGCATGAAGCTAAGACAACTCAAACACAGAATAAACATCGTCACCATGCTGGCTGCACCAGGGAGATGCTGCAAAGAAGGGCAGGGAGAAGCCGGGGCAAAGCTCCCCGTGGCCATGGCCCCCTGGAAGGGCTCGGCACAGCCACCTGCACCATCAGCTCACACAGTAGAATTGCCACCTATAGAAAAAAGAATTTATGTGCTTTTGCGCTATTAAAAATAGGCATCTGTTATCAATGTATATAAATTGCTTTAAGAGGGGGAAACATGTTCAAGTATGATGACTCATTTTCGCATTCATATCTAAGAGTATACAACTAATACCGAAAGTACCGAAGCCGTTCTTGCACATTTGGTTTATTATATGTTCAGATTCTAGAGTGTACAAAACACTTTCATAATTGCTTACTGTCTTATTTGAGTTTCTTTATTACTGGGAGTCAAAACTTGCCTGCTCCACTCACTCGGTGCCTTGTCTTGCACCAGTGACCTTCCCAGTTCACTCATCATAATGCTAAATTGCTGTTTTGGGGGCAGGCAATTCCCCTGTCCTTCAGCTGCCTTTTTTTCTTTTTTTTTTTTTTTTCTTTCCGTTGTAATTCAAGCATCTCCCAGCAACTCATTTCTCAAACCTGTGACTTCTTTTTAACTAACATTTATTTTGAAGTGATACATCAAGGGGAAAAAAAATGTATCTGTCGGGCACCCCCTCAAAGCTCTCTGTATTTTGTCACTACTGGCTGCCTCATTTTAAGAGTGAGGCATGTGTGTTTTCTATGAGAAAATCAACAAGCCTTATTACTGCAGGATTATGACCGTCCCTGCTCACCATTTGTGGAAGGTTTGTTAATGGAAAAATTCATTAATATTTAGCACCCAGGATTGTCTATCAACGAGTTTCATGTTGGAAGGATTTAATATTGAAAGTCCACACTCAAAACCCTCTATTATGTTGTGACAGCAGAATAAAATGTATTTCATAAATGTTGCCTAGAACTAGTGGCAAGATACCTGGCAGTGTGGAGAGCTGGCTAGTGCCTGATGGCTAACATCTGCATAATGTTGACAGATACAGTAAAATGTGACGTTATTACAGGTCTTTATGACAAGCTGCTGGAGGAAGCAGTGTGAAATCTGGCTATTTGAGCTTAAGTTGATTCTTACAGTTGGAGTCAACGACAGGGAGGTAGGAGCTAATTAAGATGTGAGATGGGGAAGAGATTAGAAAATAATTCCAAAATCTTATAAAGGTAGATAATTAGTGATACAGGGTTTAATTGCCAGAATTATATACAAATAAGAATGAGAATGTTTTCCTCTCTTCCTAACTACAAACATTTGTTGGTTTTGGTAATAATTACTAGCTATCTTTTGTCAATCTTATTTTTGTATGCGAACAGCTATTTCTACCAAAAGCTAGATCAAAGCAAGATGTATTTATCAGTTCTAAGTACAGTGAAGTTAACAATCGCTGTTACCTGCTGTGAGGCAAGTTTCTTGCTCCGCATCCAGCTACTGAGAAAGGTCCATCCCCGTCCTCCTGTTTTGGTTGAAAGTTTTGCTACGTTAGTGCATTTCCCAGCATTGTGAAAGGCTGTGATGGAAGTAGGTAAATAAAAAATAAATATTTCAAGTAGCTAGACACACTCCTAAAAGAGACTGTGCATTGATTTCAGATTTCAGCCTTAGTAATCATTAATGTCTTGATGAGTGTGGACTGATTTTTTACCTTAACTAGCAGCACTTTTCCCCTATAATTCTTCCTAGCCAGACTCACAGAATTAATTCAACTTTATTTAGCCATCCATTAGAAAGCCCAGACAAATGTTGCTGTTACATTTTATAATTGTTTCTGAAGATTAAACATGCAAAATATCTATAATAGATGTTGTTTCTTAAGTAGAAATCTCCATACCTCAGCTAAAATGACTCCGCTGGGAGCCTGACAAGCATCGGTCACTTGCGAATCTACTCAGCAAAGACTTAGTGTGGTTAACAAGTCCCTATGAAATGTGCTGTTTGTCACTGAGGCTGCTGTCAAACTGCACAATGCTTTTCCACTTTGTCCAAGCAGTTTGTGAAAAATTTGATGGTTCTGTGTCAGGCAGTATCAGGCTCATTCAGAGACAACTCATTGGGATCGACAGTTGTCTGAGGAGGCACTGTTTGATCAGAAAGATACTTTCTTCCAAATACACATTTAGGTGGAGAGAGTTTAGCAGATGTCACAGCATAATCAATTGCTTCCCACTGAGGCAGTACATGAGACAGCCAGCAGCTCTGGTAGGGTACAGATGATGGCTGCACTTCTGCACTTCTGCAACTGGGTCATCTCTGTCTGGAAGCGCTCAGCACCAGTGTGCAGGAGGTGATCCAACAGGAAATCCCATCTTTTCCTACCTGTGAGAAGACCACAAAGTCACCACATGTACCATCTTGTTATGAGCATCTGCTTGCATTTTCCTCGGATGATGATGATATACTTCACAGAGCTCTGGAAATGAGGTTAATTTGCTGGGAATGTCAGAAACAGGGAAAAAACTGGGGTCCTGCTGTGACATGTTTCGGTCAGCTTTTGCACATCTGAAGTGTGAATTTCCACACGTGCCACCGTCAGGACATGGGGGTACCACCACATCAGAAACAAGCTCCAGGACAGAGGCAGCGTCCTTGGTTCAGAGAGGAGGGGAGACAGCCTGGCACCCATGCCAGGCATCATGCCAAAGGGCCGCTGACAATGTCATTGCCATTTTTATCTTATTTCTTTTATCTGAGGACTACCACCAAGAAGCAAATAGCAGAGGGTAGTCCCATGCTGGCAGAGCAGTCCTGAGATGGCGAGCACTGAGGTGGATGGGACCAGAGACCTTCTCTTTACTGGTCCCAGCTCTGTCCCCAAGGTGTTGAGCTGCATGTATGTCTTCCTCTCCTGCTCATATTCACCAGCCATAAAGTACGGATAGGGCTTATTTAGCTCTTAGTCACATTGTGAACATGATTTTATGAGTGTGCTACACTGTTTTGAAAACTAAAGTATTCCCTGAATTGTTTTAATGCTGTGCTAGAGATCAACAGCGCTGATAAACCGGGTTGCCTTGTCATTAAGTCATACATTTGACCAGCACACCACTCAGCACGCAACCCGGGGAGCTGCGAGCTCCCCTCTTGTGCGTGCCATCACCAGAGCAAGAGTCTCACCCGCATTTGCTGAATCATCTGCTGGAGCTGCATAATCAATGTATTTGCTCTAGATATTATTTCCAGTGAAAATAACTGCTCATGAGGCCACACCTCACACTTTGAGTGAGATAAGTGGTTAACCATTCCCTTAACGAAAAGATCCACACGAAGCTGATAAAGCCAGCAAGCTAACTGAGCAGTAACCTCATTAACTCCCTACATGCCAATCAACCGGGGCATTTTACAATCTGACCAGAAACTAAGGCCACCTGAAACGCAATGCAAGCCTTTCCAGATGCTCCCGAGTGTTTACTGAGTAAATCTCCACCAGTAGTGCACACGCTGTGCCAGCTTTAAAGCCTTACACTCACCTGTTTCAACTAGCTCTGCAAGCATCTGCAACCAAACCTTCACCATGACTGTATGGTTCCCTCCGGGCTCTCCAGGCATCCCGCCTTCAGAAAAAGCCCCATCCTCTCGTCCATGTAAACATGCTTTCTCATCTCACATCTTGTCTCCTCTTTTATCCTTTACAGCAAGAAAAACACAGATCAGTCATGACGTGGATGGAGCACCACAGCGGACAAGACACCATTATCCCTACCAGTGGAGTTGTGCAAGTCCTCAAGATCTCTCTCACTGTGTCCAAAAGGAAAATGTGGCACTTTTGGTTTTTCTCCCCTCCATGTGCTCTGCCCAGCAGCCTGCTTGCTGTAACACTGGTGGGATGGAGACACCGCTGCCCAAAGAGCCTGCAAGAGCCTCATCAAAACATTTTCTTTCAAGACCCAAACCCAGCTGTGCTTCTGGGTATCCTACAGTTGTCTTTCAGCCTACCTCTGGCATCTGCTTTACTTCAGCAGATCTCCATAGGGGTGGTTTTCTTACCAGCAGCTCCTGGTGGGTGGCAGCCTGCCTGGGGCGGTCCCCTGCTGCCCACACTGCCCTGCCCTGCCTCATGAGCCCACCCGCACCCCCCCTCACTCCCCCCCACCCCCCACCCCCAGCTGCCCAACAGTAGCTCAGCTGAGCCTTTGGGACTGGGTGGTTCAGATGTTTGTGGTCTTACAGCTGACCTCAGCGCAACTGCTGGGCTTGTTTGCTGTCTTCTCAGAAAACCATGAGCTGAGTGGACGTAACAGCTTCTCTGCCACAAGAGTTGTCTTTTCAAGTCAGGACTGAGGCACGTTGCCAGAATAACATTAAAAAAAAAAAAAAAAGGGTTGTGCTACAGGGGAAAGCTTTGAAAGTCCAGCTGAACCCCAAGATTCAAGTCTCTCTCCTGCAAAACCTTCAGTCTTCGCTGTGTAATCTGCTGAAGTTTGGACGATGACGAACAGCAAGTTTCATTTCTCAGACTGCTCATCCAGAATTCCACACAGGGCCCTAAACCTACTGTGTACAACTTCTGCTGCTTAAAATATGACATATTTTTTTCCCCTGCAGACTTAAGAGCATGAGAAACCACCTTGTATACATTATTACAGTCTCAGATCTGTAGCAAGTCATCAGTTGCAGAGAAAATATTTGATAGCTCCATCCTGTTGAGTAATCAACATCTTGCCCTTGGACTACATCATAACATTTGCAGCATGCCTCTGCAGAACACACTCTGCAAAGGGATCCCTGACGCCTTGTACTTGCTCTTCGTACATTGCTTTCATCTTTCCTGCATATGAAATCTGACCGAATCTTTCACACCCCAGGAGATAGGGCAGGATTTTTTCGAAGCAAATTGCAAAGTAAGGAGTTCCTTAACAGAGTAATCATAGTTTATTGTTTCAGTCAGTAAATGTTTAAAAAAGCATCCATCTCTTAAGAACATACCATAAAATGTGACATGCGCCAAAACTGTAAATACATAGAAATAATTGCTTGCACTAGAAGATCCAGTCCAGGGTTGGTTTCAGTTCCTGGTACACTTGCAAACTTTCTGTCCACCTATGAGCAAAGCAATTAATCTTCCCTGTATCTCATTTTCCTCTCAGGGCGATGGGCAGAGTATTTCCCCTGTCCAGAGGATGAGTTCTCTAGCTCAACAGAGCCCCAGCATACTCACTCACTGCCCCAAGGAGGACTTTAGCAGGACCAAAGTAAATAGCTCACCATGATTTCACATATTCCCAGCCCCGTGGGCTTAACATGATTTTAAAAAGAAAAAAGATTTCCAGACAACCTGTGGCTTGACTGTTACCCATTTACACCAAAGAGCCCAGAAAGGGCTCAGGTTAATGTGTGACTTGGTCAGCAGCATTTCTTTTCGCAGACAGATACCTCACTGTCTTCTAACACCATCACTGTCAAGAGGAGCAAAAGTGAACCTCAAAAGCTGGGATTTACATGAGGGCCACAGACCACAGCTGCTCCCATAGCTCTTGCAACAAGAGCAATCAGATTTGTGTTTCGGTGATTTTTTTATTCTTGCTCTATCAGTTAATACTGGTAATCACGCAGCACTGGCAGAAGCAGCGCTTGTTTGCCACCCGTTGTTGTTGCATCTAACCATCCTCCTATAATTAAAGTGCAGGGGCTCTTTCCCCCATTTCCCCACCCACTTCTAAGAAGCATCTGAAAATCTTTGTGTCTCTACGGGGAGACACAATACAGCCTCGTGCTTGTGCTTTTCTGCAGACTTTTTCCTGCTGAGCTGGTGATCTTGTCATCTGTATAGAAAAAAAGACCCATTTTCAAGGAGAATGAAAAATGGATCTCTGCAATTATGAGGGACTCACCTCTCCGTGCTTCACTGGTACCTTCACTGTCATGACAGTGGCTACCTAGCAACCATGCCTTTCAACTCAAGCCAGCTTTATTTATATATATATTTGTATTTCTACTGGCGGGGGCGGGGGGGGGGGGGGGGGGGGGGAACG
>JAVJGI010000001.1:15349890-15409838 GCA_035590275.1 Ibycter americanus | reverse complement strand
CCCCCCCCCCCCCCCCCCCCCCCCCCCCCCCCCCCCCCCCCCCCCCCCCCCCCCCCCCCCCCCCCCCCCCCGCAAGGTGGTCATGAAAATATTAACTTGCTTGGAGATGGTAGGCTAAAGCGTCTTCTTGCAGAGAATTTAAAACAATATTTCATCCCCAGCTTGAAGAAACGCCAGTGGCTTGTTTGTTGGCATGGCAGGTAGTACCTGTTCAAGCTCACTATTTAGACATGCTTCTTCCCAGGTTACAGCGTGCAAAAAGAAATTACTGTGAAAATTAAAAAGCAAAAAAAAAACCAATAAACCCCCACACACACACAGACTCCCCCCACCCCCAGCCAAACCCCTGAAAAACAAGACCTTGTGGTTTTACAGGAGCAAGTCCTGTGCCTAATGCACAGTAGCAATTAACTCCCACCAGCGGGTGGTTTCTGGACTTACCTTAACATGAGAATTACTTAAGCTTTAAATTTATGTACTTAATGCCAGTTACTTTTTGCCCAGAAGACAGGGTGGAGTGAAGTGTGCTTGAGATTTGTAGACAGAGGCAATCTAAGGCAATAAATAAGTTCTTTCGCCTCCCTCCTGTCTGAAGGCAGAACTAGGTTAACCTTATAAAGCCGTGTAATTGTTCTTGGTTGTTTGTATTTTAGATCACTGCCCGCCCTTTCAGCCCTCCCTCCGAATTATCTACGAAAAACAAAATTAAGCAGAAGCTGTAAATGACTGTGGAGCTTACCTAACTCGATCCGTTTTCAGCTGACAAGAAGTAAAAACTAGTAAATATAGTTGCTGTCCATTTCCATATGGCAACAGTTTTGTCAATTCATGGGATGAGATACCCTTCCAAAAATGTTTAAACATGGCTCTGTATTCCTCCCTGTCACCCTTCTGCTCCAAGCTGAAGCCTTGTCACAGCGCTCCTCTCCCTGGCTTTATTCCAGCCTGCAGACTGGTGTATTAGGTTTTTGTCCATTTCAGTGCTTCTTATTTAGTATTATCCCACTAACTTCCAGTTTTTCAGAGTATTTATCGATTAACCTTCACAAAACTTCTGTGAAGTAGCAAACTGCTCCTAGTCCAATCCAACATGTGAGGAACAGGACACTGTATTTAGTATTACATAGTATTGGGTAAATCCCTTATTCTGCTGGAACTGGGTACTGAATAAAAGGACTTTTTACAAGCAGACAGCGTTTGGCCAGCTGTTGGAAAGACTGAAACAGAAACAGCCAGTAGGCCAATCAAAGAAAGGAGGAAAAAACTGTTTCTGTAAAAGTAGACACAGTAATAAACAGGCGTTCAAATAATCTAGAGCAATTATATTGAGTGTTGGAAAGTAAAATGAACAGCCAGTGTTTCCAAATACCGAGCTACCCACCCCAGGTGTTTGAGGTGTGAGTTCAACTTCGGGCTCCTACAGGAGCCTAATGGTCCTGTAACAGGTTCACAGTTAACAAATAAACACGAAAAGAAGGGACTAAGTGAAATGCAGCCCCACAGTAAGTGCTTGGGCCCTTGAGATGCTCTGAGTAGGATCTTAAACAGGTGTCACTTTAGGTGGTAACAGAAAAGAAACTGCGATGTGGGAGGAGGGCTGCTGCCGCCGTCTCCCAAGGTCTCAGTCATTTCAGGTGAGGCTTTAAGGAGTCACTTCTATTCACCCAAAATCCACAGACCAGTGAACACGTGGACTCTGGTACTTACAGGTTACTTTCATCTGCATTTCACATCCTTTGAAGGACTATATGCGATTTTTAAATCGTGGATTAGATCTCAGGTCTTCACCACTAATGCCTTAGTCATGTAGTATCGATTCCTGTCTGCCTTCCTGTTATCCAGCTGGATTATGCTGGAAATCATTGTTTTACAAGAAGGGATGTGCCAGTGAGTCACCCAAAATCTCCTGTGGTCCAGCCTGCTTGAGACAGACTGATGCATGGACTCCTGCTGAAAGGAGCTGAACACACAGGTCTCTGTAGCTGGGTGACGTTTAAAGAGGAGAGAGCGAGCACCAGCAGCAATTAAAACACAGCAGCTGCAGCTGGCTTGTTTGGGAGGTGCCCATCCCTTTGACATTTGAGACAATCCCCGAGAAAGTACTGAATTCCAGGTGAACACTGACAAGATTTTTTTTTTTGGACAGAAGGATTCACAATCCATTTAAATCCTGCTGTAGGTAGGATTTACTCTTGGTCAAGGCATATCTTTAACAACTGATCTTATTGAGCCAATTGTTTCAAGCCTGCAAAAGCCCACACAGTTGCATCCCAAACTGTGGCTCCATTTCTTTAACAGGTTCTGTGAAGGAGAGCAATGCCTTGCCTTTGCCACCCTTACTGCTTTCATTAGATTTATTATTAAGCATGTCAGGTGGAAAAAGGCAAAGAGCAGGTTCAAGTTCAAGGTGGATTGTATTCAAGGTCTCTAAAGTGGGGGTGATACCACTCGCCCAACTCACAGGAGAGCTGAAGTTTGAAAAGTGTTCTGCAGATCACATCTGCAGAAAAAGCATTCTGCAGAAATGATCATTAATTAAAAAATGATCATTCGACTTCATCTGATTCTAGGCAGATTTCACCCTCTACCCTTTCTATTACAACTGTTGAATTGCAATTTCATTTATCTTCATTGTCTGCAGTTCTGAAGTAATGGGAAAAGTTCACAGTGAAGGCTTTGAGGTGTCTTCCTGTTATCAAGGGTTCCTATTAAATACATTACATTGATTTAAGCCTATTAGTTTATCAAAGGAGGATAATCCTATTCTTTAGCTTTCAAGGGAAAGCAGCAACTATCTCAGTTAATTACTCTGTCCTTGCTGGTACCCCAGAGCAAGCAAATGTTCTACAGCCCAAAGTAATTGGTAATGACTGAGAATGAACGTGTACGTATTGGTCCTACTAACTAATAAGGTTAATTGGAAAAACTGGAAAAAGTGTGGACTGTAAAATAACTGAATTTGCTTCACAAAAGAACATGAATCTTCCATCTTACGGAAAACATATACATGTTTTACTTGGTGCTTATATAAAAAATGGGTTACAGAAGATCCCTAAATGACATAAACATGTAACCTATGAGTCACCACGCAAATTCAAATGCAGACAGGATCAGTTTTGACAAGATGTCGGCTGTTTTCGGTAGACAAGTGTAATGCAAAGAGTGTGAGCACCCCTGTACAGGGACCGAAGAAGTTCAGCTGCCCACAGATCCTGCATGCCCTCATCACAGGCAGCTTTCGGGCCCTTCTTCTGAAGACCTTCTGTGTCATGTCAGGGACAGCTCGCCTGCATCCCACCAGCCACAGGATGCAATTGCGAGGTGACAGTAAGTGTACAGCAGGAGTGGAGAGCACGAGTTTCTCCTGGCCATGCTGCCCCAGAGGCATATTTTGCTATGGGGGAGAAAGGAGCTGGTGCTTCCTCCTTAACATGCGAGATCCTGATACACCTCACCCCAGATGGACGGAGGAAACGCATCCCAGGGTGGGAGAGATGAACAGGACTGACAGAACAGGAATGGATGGGCAAAGCAAGTTGGGTGCAGGGGGAGTCTGGTGGCACGGGGTGGGGAATCATGCACTTCACCTCACATGGGTTTGAATCCAAGCCAGAGAGTGCAATGAAGCAGAAAGCTTTTTGAAGTATATTTCAATAAATTTGTCCAGATTCTTAGGAGATTTGTAATAAAATAGTCCTGTCAACTTCAGTGAGTCTTTGATTTATACTTACTGGGGATTTATCCTTCTGTTGGGGTATTTCTAAAGCACCTATAATTTTGTTGTACTAGCGAGTCAGAGTTCTTCTGATATACGTATTATTGGTTATTATGGACTGTCATCAACCCTTCAGTCAGCTGGCCATGATTCATGAAAGAAAATCACTCCTAATTAAACATTCATCTAATTATTCTTGCCAGAAACAAATGAAATATGCAACCAATATGTTCCATAACAGCCTCAGAAGAGTACCACTAGGATTTGTGAAGCCGGATGATTGAATGCACAGGGAAGCTTTTCGGCACGTTACATGAGGAAAGGATCCATCCCTACCTTTTAACTGTCTTCCGAACATTTCAAGCAGTATTTAATGTCAGACTAGATTTTGGAGCAAGGCACATTAATGACTACAGTAATTGCTCTTTGGGAGAACAGATTTGAGTGACAACACTTTCTCTAACCTCCAGGGTCTTACTTTCCTATGAACAGCTTAACGTTTAAACAAACTGATTTCTCAATATTTCACACACCAAAAAAAAAAAAAAAAAAATCCCTGCAGAGGCTCACGTAACTATTTTTCTGTATGTAATTAAAAAGAAAATATCTAGCATAACATTCTTCTTTGGTGTGTCACTGTATTGCTAGTCTGTTTCGTGCATGCATATGCATCTAAGTAGTAGGATGTTGACCCCTACAGAATGACTTCAAAATGCCTAGAGCTTATCGTTCCCTCCATGTCTGAGAGTATAAATCTAATTACTGAGTGCCTGGAATAGTTTTGTAAGTCCTGAGAATTTCTTTCTTGCCCTAACTTATCTCAGCTTACGAAGTCTTGAATATGCAGTAGCTAAAGATTTTTTTCCCAACGCATGGACCTATGTGATGCAAATTGCGTATATACAATTGATTGAAATCAGTTGAACTTCCCTAGTATTAAAAAACAGTCTAACTGAAGGGAGAAACAGAAATGAGATTTAGCAATACCTGCCTCATCAAAAGGGCAAATGTAGAAGGTGAGTGTGAGTTTCCACTTCAAATTCACCCCAAAAGTTTGGCCTTTAATTTTTTTTTTATTACATAATCCAATAACCATTAACAGATGGGTTGCCAAAAGATATGTTGTGCCTTCATAAAAAAATACAGTAATGTTATAAAATTCTCAGAACTTGTTCACAATTATCATAAGACAATTTCTGTTAAGAAAACTTCTGCTTCTTAATCTGAGGAAAGTGTAACATGAATTATAAGAAAACAAAGAGCAGTTTGCGGGGTTTATTCTGTGGCAAAAGCCTGGAGATTCAGCAGGTTGCTTCTGATACTGTCGCATCTGCAGGTTATCAGGTTCTGGCATGCCTCTTCTCTGCAATTATTTATTAGAAGACCTAAAATGAATGTTTCAAAAGGATTTTGCAGAGTGCTTGGCGTTTGAGTTTGTTTCTCAATCCTGCCACAGCTTTTATGTGCAGGGAATTTAGAACCACACTGGCTGAAGCAGGTAGGTGCTCGTCTCCCTTTGAAATCAAGACTTACAGATGTTTCTTATGAAATTGGTGGGAAGTAGACATCTAAGAAACTTCAAAAATCTAGCTTCTATGCTCTCTAGAATAACCTCTGATTCAAAGCAATGTGCAGTGTAATGCCTGATATGGTTTGGGAGTTCAATGTAAATTGATTATATGTTGGAGATCTCTTGAGATCAGCTTTGCTTTTCATAGATATCATAGCGTTCCAAGGACTTCCTTCAGTAAACATAAACCATTCCAGTTTTTCATTGAAAGAGTTATATTTTGAACTCACAGAACTGCTTAATCGTATTTTGACTTCAAACACGATTTGTTCCATATTTGCCAGAAACAGGTAATTCAGTGAGACAAGTGGTCGTTGCTGAGAACAATTATTGGAGTCAAGATGCTGAATGGATATGGATGCTGCTGTTGTTTTATACAGGGTAAATACTTGTTCCCTGTGGTTCACAACAATTGCATTAAGATCTGGGGCTCAAACACTCCCCTTTCAAAGAGCCACATGTGCATCACCTGAAGCTGGAATTCACAGTACAGCCAGGACTTTATTAATATACTTCTATGCTATAGGAATATTTTGTGACTCTTGAATGCCACCATCAAAGTTTCCTCTTTCTCATTCTGAAAATACAGTCAATTTAGCTTTATTTTTCAGTCATCATAACCAGAGATTACCACTGACCTTAATCCACAAATCATGTCTGCCTTACCACATTGACCAGATTAGTCATCAAATAGTCAGATCTGTAGTCATCTTTCTCTCTTGGTTTCCTTATTACCATTTTATTAGCTGCAAATTCCTGCAAAACCACAGACTTCCTTTCCAAATCTGACTACCACTGCTCCCATAAGATGGAGGAGTATTTCAGCAAGCTGTGACAACAGGAGAACGGCAATTAAAAAATTGCCGCTGTGACTGCATCCTTCTGCGACTGCCAGCAGGCACCAGTGAAGCACTATAGCACCTCACACGGCACCCAAAAGTGTGAAAAGCAGAGGAAGCATCAAGGCAGTAAACCAGCAGCAGACAGATGTACCGGGAGGCTGGGAATGCAAGGTCTCTGGGCAGGCTGCCCCGCATGGTCACTTGTGTCACCAAAGCACCTGATTTGCTTCTCCCGCTGTGTCCTGAAGCTACCAGCGGCACGGAGCACGTTTTCTCACGGGAGATTTCTGCTTTCACTTGTGCTGCAACACGTTAGTGTTGAACTTGTGACTCACCCCTCTCGCAGCAAGCGCAGTGCTCTCTCCTCCCCTGGCACCGCTGGCAGGGGTGCCTGCTGCCCGCACCAGCCTCTAGCTCAGCAATGGGGCCAGCCCTGCCTTCAGACCCCAGGGGAACAGGGCTGCCTCCATGGGTGCTGAGTCTTGTGAGATGGACATAATTAAAGCCATGCCCTCTGCTTAGTGTTTTGAACCAGTTAGACCTAGACAGGTCCCTGCTTAGCTGTAAGGGGTTTGTTAACAAGCCCTTTCGATGTGCCTATGTGCTGTTCGAAGGGTCCAAGCACTTAACTTTAGATTTTTGCTTCTATTCTGGGGACCAGTTGGCTAAATACTCACTTTGCAACATCTAAACATATGGGCATCTACATTCTTTTTCACATGTAGCTGAGAGTCCACTGAGCAATAAGGAGACTTATTTGTGCTAACTGTTCATTTTGCATTGTTTTTAATACTGCAAAATAAGGATTTAAATTTGTTTGCATACAGAAAGCAAATTATTTTTACGTTGTGCTGCCAGAGTAAAATTTTGCTGCACGCAGCTTTCCTCTTCTTTTCGAAGAAGCTCGCTAAAAATAAATGCTGTACACCTGCCTTGTCTCTGTATACCATCCAGTAACTGAAACTGAACATGTATGTAGCACTGTGCTAAAAGCCTCCGTGAAGCCTAGAGGGGGAACTTCACATGCACGGCCTTTGCCAGCAGCCTTTATATGCTTGCCACATCAGAAAGCTTGGACTGTCCCAGCCCGAGCTCCCCGCAGAAGGCACCTCTGACACGGCATGCTTTAGCTGCGGTCAGCCCTGCAGCGGTCAGGCGGTTGGACTAGACGATCACTGTAGGTCCCTACCAACTGAGATACTCAATTCTCTTCTGTTTTCTTCTATTCTAGCCTATTCGATTCGATTGTATTTGATGTGACTCGATTCTACAAGAAACCAAAAATCCATTTCCTTGCTTTTTCCTTTACAGAGGTTTGCCCGATGTTTCCCTTCAGTTTACTTCAGCCTGCCTTCCCCCCGCCGCACGCCGACAGACGTAGCAGTGCAAGGTCGATCACGACACAAACCAAGGCCAGAAGCACATTCCAGCACTGGGAAGGTCCCACACCTCACACTGCAGCTCCCGCTGGCAACAGGGAGTCACGAGCCAAAACGCTGCTGGCACGCTGGCTTGTACGACAGACTCATTCTCCGAGAGCGTATGAATTGGCAAATTGTGGTTTCGGATTCAGATTGGGCCCCAACAAGTCTTGCGCTGTTGGATACACCTCAGTTTCAGGGATTTACGTCATCCGTGTTTCTGCTTCGCGCTCGTTATTTCTGTCTTCTGAAAGAAATGGTCTTGTTTTCACATTCTGGAAAGCATTGTGGCTGCCGTTACGCTGCTACAGCAATACAGCATTGGCTAATAGCTATTTTGGAAATTCATGTCAGGTCTGTTCAACCATTTTTATTCCTCTTTTGTCCATTAAATCGGACTGGCACCCTGGGCCTCGTCCACTGATGTCTGGGTCATGCTAGTTAATGCAATGCCCCCAGAATTTCCTGGTAACCTCATCTTCTCCAAAGTTATATAGACAATCTGCTAATAAATCAAGCACATATAACTGGCTACAACGACATCTCTAAATCTAACACACATTAAATGTACCTGGGACACATAGCCAGGAACCAATGAGGATCAATGCATCTTTCAATGTTCATCACTGAAGGATCTCAAGAAATAACGTGGAGAGAGCCGTACTTCTTGACTTGAAGTTGCTTATCGCTTACTGCTTGGGGTACTCTGTTTAGTGATGGGAGGTACACGTTTGAATGCCCACAGACTGAAAACAGATTAAACTATGGATTTCCATTTGCTGGCCCTGAGCAGAGGACTGTATGCGTCCTTACAAATAAGGAGCAGCTTCTGTTGGATTTCACAGGGATGGATTCTCACGGGGTGTGTGCCCAGCCTCTGGGCTCCTGGAGATGGAGACCACCTCTAAAACACAATCCAAGGAGTACTGAGGTCACCTGGCAAACCAGAGCCTAAACCACACTGGGGACCAACCATTCTGATATGACCCAGCTGTGTCCAGCTGCTTTTGAAGTGTAGAGAGTAAAAAACAAAAAAATGAAAATCTGAGAAAACTTTTCCTGCTGGGTAACCAAACAAAGCATGCTACTGCATAAAAAGCATTTTCAGGGAAAAGTTGCACTGTGGCGTGAATTTGAAGTTTTTTTCACTTATATCTGTTACATTGAAATGACAAGTGTCAGTCCCTGCACTTCAGGGCATAAAATAAGGTCACAAAATATTCCCTGAGGATGAAAGTTTTGCAAAGTTGTGTCAAAAAAGGCATTGTCAATTAATTTTACCTTCTGCTGGAATATATATGAATATCAATGGAGACAAGTGATTGGACCAGTCACTGGTGTGTGACATTAAGGTTCCTACAGAAATACTCACTGCAGAATTACTGAGAGGCATGATAGGTGCACACCTATGAAAATTAAAAACATTGTGGGTCGGCTATAGTACAAAACACGTAATTGCTATCAAATGAGCACAAAAAGGTTTATCTCTGATGATTATTACCACTTTTAGATTACATGTTCTGGGACAAGGAAATTCTTTTTGTCATGAATTGTTCAGATGTTTTGGTTCCTGGGTCAAGAGCTGTGGAGGCATCAATAATATATGAACTAAGGATTTCTTTCTTTGTCCCAAAATGTGCCAGCCAAACAATTTTAGGAGAATCCACCAACCTGAATGGATGCAATAATTTTTCAAAAATAGGAAAGGGTGTCCTAGATTCTGACACACAGTAAGTCACCAGAACAGTGGGGAAGAATGTAGCAGAATGCCCCATAAGCAAAACAGATAGAGTCACCAGTCATTCAGTGCAGCTCTGAGCTTCCAAAGCTGTTAGAGAGTTGTGCCCACAAGGAAAATAAATCAGTAATGTAGTAAACATTTCAGAATGGGTTTGGACTGGAGTCTACAGCATGTCAACATGCAACAATTTAATCAGCCTTCATTCTGCACTAAATACCTCAGAGCCCTATCCTGTAGTTGGGCAAAATGCCCACGAAAGCCAAGAGGAAAGCATAGAGCTCTTTAGTGCAAGGAGGGAAATACAGTTTGTTTTTTTAATAAATCTACAAATATGTCAGCCAAGCTCAGAATAATGCAGGGAAGTTGTTTCCTTCTTCCTACAAATAATGTATTTCAGTGGAATCACACATTTCCTGATTTGAAACGGCTACTTCTAATGGAAATACGGGGTGACATGTGAGCGATAATCTTTTGATTCTGGAATTAAAGAAGCAGAGGAAGTCTGTTGTGGACCAGATGCAGCAACTTTAAATTCCTTCCTGCCTTCCTTCAGTATGTCTTATGTTGCAGTATAAAGAGGGTGTCATTAAGCTTTTTCAAACTACCATCATAGATCTATCAACGTAGTGCCAGCAGCTTTGAAAGTGGTGTAAGTTTGTGGCAGGTGAGGATGCAGCCTGGAGTTTGTGCTTGTGTGTAGGCATGTGTGCCTGCTGAGGGGAAAAATGCACGCACAAGCGCAGATCTCTAGTTTTCTCCATTTTTTTTAGCAATTTCTCAGTTCAGCCACTGTTTAAAGTGTAAGCTCTTTCAAAGCTCTCTTTAAACATTCTACCTTTTTTGAGAGACATTTGAGAGTTTTGAAAATAACCTTAAAAATGTCCATGTCCAATAAAAGAGATTTGACTGCTTCTTAGTTAACATATAGTCAATCATCTAATAAGATTTAATCCAACAAGGAGACCAATTAAATTGTTCTAGGGGCAGCTCTTACAGTCAGGAACATGTTTAGATGAGGAGTAGTAGTGGTGGTTTAGTAGTAGTGGTAGTAGTAGTAGTAAATGGATTTTGACCCATTTCCAATTTATTAAAGCCTTTCTCAACTCAATGTAAATCCCACTCTTAGAATTAAAAACTGAATTAGAAAATGAAATCTGACATAACATCTTTTTGATGCCATAGGAAATGAGAGTGGTATTTCATCTCCTATTGTTCAACACTTAAAAGTACTATTGATTTGAAAAATTGAGAAAAAAATCTGTAGGACAGAGTAACTGTTATATTTAAGATGAAAGAATAGCTAGATTTCTTGGACTGATTAATCTCCCTTCCTTTCTCATGAAAAAGGCTTCCATACGAAAATAAAATTGCATGTTTCTTACAGCATGAATTGTCTTTACCTAACTAAATAGAAGACTCTTCCAAGAGCGCTAAGGAAAATTTATTTATCCTTAGGCAGAACATAAGTACACATGGTTATGAAGGTCAGCCTGGTTTCTAATCTGAGTGAAATATATGTACCATATTTAGCAGATGCATGTACTAGTATGCCCATACAAGAAGAGAGAGTGAGAAAAGCAATTATAATTGCTATTCCCCAAATACATCATGAATTCTCAGATTTTTGTATTATGCTTTTACTTTCCAAGAACAAACCTTCAGGTCTTGGCGGGGCGGGACGGGGAGACAAGAGAAGTTTCAGCTTCTGGTAGGACTTCTTGCTTGATGAAATATTAAAAAAAAATTAAATCATCTTTAGTGAACTGCAGTCTTTTTGTGATCTTTCAGAAAACCGTGTTAATCCAAAAAGCAATTTTTATTCTAGGCAAAGTTGGATGGCAAAATTCTGCTCTCGAAGCAACACTTTAGATGCCCACGAATTGCATGAATCTGTCACTGGAAGTCGAATTTGATGCCAAATATCTGTATTTTCAGCATCTATTGACAGGCCTATCTAACTAGTCTGCTACAGAGAGAATAGTCTGATCTTTGTACCTTAGGGAGCTTTTGTATTTAAACAGCAAAAAGGAAGATAACCTGGCATATGGATATTAGAGTGTTTTATACATACACACAAAGGAAACACCATCGATTTCCTCTTTGGTCACTGTTCAAATGAAATCAAAGCAAATCCATAGTCCTCAGGTGTCTTGGGCTTAATACCTATATTATAGACAAGCTAGGTCCTTTACCGTGTAAACCATCGTTGTGGCAATGTACATGGCATGTGCCTTCCTTGCTTCTTTTGCTTTGTGCTTTCAAGGCATATGATAAAGACAATTAGAAAAATAATTAGTTCGTCAGATTTGTTCCCCATTTTTACACAAATAGACTTTTACATATCTTGAAAGGGTGAAAAAGTTAAGAAATTTTATGCAGGTACTATAATGGCACAGCTGTCAAGGTCTGATCTCTCTTCCCTTTTTTAATTCTATTGTAGCACAGGAAGAGTACAAAAATTCAATAGAAAAGAATTAAAGTAAAATCATTACATTTCTTATAGCAAATCATGACCAATTGTGTAGTGTCACTGAAGAGCACGAAGTGCAGTAAAGTTTAAAAGCTGTAAGTACCCCATTATTCATTTTTACTGAAAATCTAAGAGGGCTTCTTGTAAACTCAAAATTTGTCATATGGCCCTTAAAGTAGACCGTTCAGGGTTTCAAGTAATTGCTTCACTACTGACCTTCAGAACCACGAGTTATTTCTGTATTTACGGGGTTCACAGCATTTATAGATGCCTAAAATGCTGTGTTAAGAAGCAAAAATACAAAGTGAAAACTGGATCTCTTTGGCTACCAACATCAAACTGACATCAGCGCTCAAGATATAAACATATGGAGATTGAGAAAAGAATTGCTTTCCCTCTTCCATTCAGTGATTTTGTGCCTTCACTTCTTGCCTTTGCAAGGATTATACTTTTAAACCAAAAAGTCTCAATCCGATAACTGAGTGGAATTTCTTCAAAATCTGGGATACCCACAGTACTTTGCAGTTTATTGTTCTCTGAAGTGAAAGATGCAAATAAAAAATAAAACCGTGACCAAAGTGGTCTTTATAGTAACTGAATGCTGATTGCTCCAGAAGACGTTGAGCTGCATTAACAGTTCCCATATCCCTCAACAGACCGATTGGTCTAGTTTGAATTTCAGATCTGCTCACGCAAAAAGAAATATTGCACAGGCAGAGAGATCAGGAAAAGGGTTCCTGTTCCAGGCTCGGTTTATGGAGTAGGTAACGTCTCTGAACAGCTTCTCACCACCTGATAGTTTTCCTTACTTCACTCTTTGTGCAAGTGCATCTGTATGCCCCATTTCAATCACTTTTCAGGATCTTTTTGTAATTCTTTAATCTCGTATAACTATCTACCACCTCATCCCACTTTGCCCCAGTATTTCGGATATTGGGATCAAATCGGTCTCAAGACCTCTGTTTTGTAACCGAAAGCATCACTGACAGAAACTCCCACTGCCTCTCGCTGGCTGCGTGTCTCCGCACCAGGGAGACCACTTCTTCCCGATGACAAGGCACGCCTTCGCGGTACCCTGCCTGCCGTAGCCAGCGGCTGCTCGACACGTGCCGCGGGTTGCCAGCGCCAGGGCAGGCATGACGCTACACCCCGGTGCAAGTTTAGCTTCTGACCGCAGGCAGATGAAGCCATCTGGCTTGGTTCCTTATTGCTTGTAATGATGATGATGGACCTCAAGCATTAGCTCCTGGCTATGCCAAACTACTATTTATTTTTTTTTTCTTTCTTCTCTCTCCATTCCGTAATAGGCAATTAAGAGCTGAAAATGCACCAAGTACATGACAAAATGCCTATGGAGAGCTGTGCTTCTTAGGAAGGAAACTTACAGCCTCAGTACCAAGCAGCAGCAGCAGCCCGCGCCCATCCTGTATTCCACAATCTGTAATTTCAGCTACATATCTATTTATTCCAATGCTGCAGTATTCCATTTCTGAATGAGTTCCCACATCATGGTGACACATGCCTAGCATTATTGCATTTTAGACAGCCATCTGTACTGATATATTCAGCCAATAATTTGCCACCAGGAAATTGGTTCCTGGGAATATATTTTTTATGCAGAGCGCATGCATGCCTGTCTCTAATTTCTAAAATCCATATATCCTTGACGTGTCTTGTAGGAAGCGGAAATCCTATTTCACCCTGAACTGGCCATAGAACATAATGCTTGGTATTAATTAACAGGCAAGAAAATTTATGCCATAGTTCATCAGCAAAACCTTAGCACTGGCTTAACAATCCCCGCAAGAATAAGTAGTAGCGTGGAGATGCCAGTTATCTAAATATGGCAAATGGCAGGGAAGAATGAAATAGGTCTAAAGGGACACAGATCCTCTAACTGATGAAAGATACGGGCTAAAAATATACTTGAGCACAGATAAATTTAGAATAATGATTGTAAGAAAAATAATCTAAACGTGGGTTGTAGCGTTTAGTGGAGTGATCTTACAGTACCCTGAAACAGAAAAAGCCAGGTAGTTATTAACGAATAATCCTTCAGTATGTTATCAGACCAGCTTATAATTGCCATAGGCAGTGAGAAATGGCTACCTAACTTCAGGTCATTAAGTCCATTTCCTGTGACACTAGAACATAGTCCACCAGATGGGAGACACATGAAATATTAAAAAGATACTAAACATGTACTTTAACTTTGGGCAGAAAGCCAAGGGTAGTAGGAGCACGGGCAGACAGCTCACGAAGAGGGGGATGAGGAGGTAAAAGTTCCTCAGCTGAAAAGCGTGGTTCAAATTATATGCAATGTAATTTTTATATCTGCTAAAGTAGGCTTTTTTTTTTTTTTCTTTTTTTTGGTCTAGGGAGGGGTGGAAGAGGGAGACAGAATTAAAAAGGGAAAGCTTTAAAGGATAGTTCCACATGCTAAAAAAGAAAGATAAATTCTATTACTTTAAGCTAAAAGAGGCAGACTTCTGGAAATAAAGATTTATTTTTTTTTAATTATCAGAGCTTTTCCTGTCTTTGCACAGACACCAGGCTGCTAATCAGGGGCTTTCACAGCAGTTAATTCCACTTTGAGTAGGATTAGCTTTAATATTTAAATGAATAATCTCCATGCCTTTGGAGGTTTTGGGTGACGGGAGTCTGGGAACGAAAAAAAATGGTAATAATGGGAAAAAATGAAGCCTCTGTCCTCCACCAGCTCTGGAAGCTAAGCAGCAAAACTGGGAGAACATCTCAAAGGTCTTCCACAGCCACAGTGGAAATTTCAGAGGAACCGGTCAGCCATTTGCAATAAATGTAAGTTCAGTTCGTGCTTGGAGGAAAGTCGACATTCATAAGTATCTCTAGTCTACCAAGTCTTTCTAGAGAAAATACTTGTTCATAGTGAAGAATCAGTCTTCAAAGTATTTATGAAACCATACATAAATATTGTTTTGACTTACACAAAATCATCTTCGGTGTGGATTGAATTATTTTTTTTTCTGGCAAATTTACACAGTGCTACAAAAATGCTACATTTTGTAATAGATGTCAGCCTGCTTTTGTATTTCAACAGATTTTTTACTGTCAATTTAAATATCTTTATGAAAAATTCATTTAAAGAGTATTTGGGGTTTGTTTCCTTCCTGTATAGAAAAACTTTTCACTTCTGTACGTTTTGAACTCATACAGACCATTATAACAATGTTATCAGTACATCATGGTCAGAAGTAGAAGTATTGTGCACTGTTGCCTTTTAGAGTATACTGATATTTTATGTAATATCCTTTTCCATACTCAAGAGAAGGATTTTTAAATCAGTCTGGAATTAGAAAATTTAACCCATTTCCTCGATTAATGGCAGCTTGCATATCACAACAGGCTTTGAAAGGGAAATAACCTGTGCTAGCAGTTTAAAGGGATGGCAAGATTTTGCAATAGGAATAACATCTTAGAGATATTTTTTTAGAATAACCCTGTTAAAATGAAATATGTACTATTGCAAGAAGGAAACAAAAACATTTGGGTCAAAGGAAGTGATCGAGGTGTGTACTTACTCAGGGATCATTAACTGTAAGATCACGCTTTTGTGAGCACTTCAAGCTGGCACCAGCGCAAGCGTTGGTGCAGCCTTGCACTGCCTCCAGGGAGGGACCACTGCAGGTTAACCCCCCTAGAGCCCCCTCCTCACTGCCTGGCCCCGCACATCGGTGGGCACAGGGGGCAGGCACCCGCAGTACGGGATGCGGGTGAAGGCAAAGGCAGTCCTGTAGTGGTAGACTTGGCAGCCCTGGGTTAATGGTTAGACTTGGTGATCTTAAGGGTCTATTCCAACCTAAATGATTCCATGGTTCTATTCCCCAGCTTTGCCAGATTTTCCCTGGTTTGCAGAGATGCGACCTGATACGTGTTCTTAGGACAAAGGGTAAAATTTTCAAATTTTGTCTGTCTGCTTCAAACAAAACTAAGAAAATACAGAGTGCTCCAAGTTTCTTAGCTCTCCACTGCTGCAGATCCTGGGAGAATCATCTTAGAGGGAATAATTCTCATTTTTCCTGAAGTCCCCCTTGCAAGCACTCTAGGTAAGGAACAACAGAGCTGTTGTCAGCTACATTTAGATTGGCTCTAAGGCCTTTTGACATTACCAGAATGAAGGAAAAAAGAAGGAAAAAAAAACCACCCAAAAACAGATGCCCATGAGCTGACTTCTAGGTTGAAATTCGTTGCATATGTTCAAAAAACACAAGCGACATTTGCTCCCATGTATTGCAGGCAGCAGCAGCAGAAATTTGACATGTCAAATAGAGTACATGCCACTTAATCTATCCAGCTTGAGATCTGGAACACAGTGTGTTACAAAGACCTGGGGAAAAAAAAAGGCAGAAAAAAACCAACCACTAAACTTTAAATATATGTGAAATGCTATGGAAAAAATTGTAAATTCTGTTTTTCAGCCCCCAGCTTCACAATTCTTCCTTTCTGATGTAAATATCTTCCAACAGAAAGATTCGGGAGTGCAAATTTGTATGAAATGTTGGCAATTCAAAAAATAAAATGTTGAGAGGAATGACATAGTTTGTTTCCTTCAAAATTTCTAAAGTTCCTACTCTTTTATGAAGCATCAGGAGAGATTTCATCACAGGTCAGAATTAAGCCTCCCTAAAATGTTATATATTAGCTTTCTCTTCAGTTCTTCAAAAGGACAATGTGTGGGAAAAGTCTAAAAAAACCTCTGTATTAAAAACCCCCAAACATATGAAATGGTAGTTCAAAGAGTTAACAACCACAGCAAATACATTTACTGCACTTCATTATAAAGTTAAAGTAAATGGAGCATTTAAAAAGAAATAACAGATGCCATCATCCTGGATGGATAATTAACAGCAGACTCTTTAACACTTATATTTAAATGGGACAGAAACATTTCAAAAAGATTTTTTTTTCTGTTGCAAAACATTCAGATGTAAAAAAAAGACCATTCTCCTCCAACAACCTCCTTAGGGAAACGAACTTCTGAACAAAACTGAGAGAACACTTCAGCAGCCCAGGTTTCCGCATTTCTTGAGAGAAGTGTGGGCAGCATGTTGAGTTCCTGGATGTAGAAAAACAGTGAAGGAGATGCCTAACCCACCATCATTCCTTTGGGGCAAAGAGTTTACCCTCCTTAGCCTTGCAGACCCCTGGAGCCCAGCTTCCCTGCTTTTGGTGGACTTTTCAAGGCAGCTCAGACTTGCCTGCACCAAAACAGGCTCTGGTACAGAGCCAAGACCGTGTCGTCCTCTTCTGCGCCATCGGCTCAGGTATAGCTGCGTGGGAGCACCATCCTTTAGCAGGTGCTTGATAATAAAAATAAAAATACCTTTTCCCGTACGCATTTTTCTCCCACCTTCACTTGAGCAGCTCTGTTCTTTTTCCACCTTCCTGGTTTTGCGGAGATGCACAAAGCCAAAGTTTGCTCAGATCTATTCATCACAAAACTACACCTAGTTTGCCGTCACCTGGCACCTTTTTTGGCTGCAACAGTAGAAAAACTGGCTCACACTGCCAGAGAGGTTGGAACTCTCCTCTGTTTTCTAGAAGTGATCTCTCAAGGTAAGGATTGACACTGTTCGGACAGTCTGCGGGAACAAAGCTGCTTTTGCCATTCCCTGTGCCGTTTCAAGGCATTGGATAACACCTTTCCTTTTAATTTTAAGCAATACAAAAGCCTTTGAAAAGACGGTGAAGCCATCAGCTGCCAGGTTGTAAAACTCACTCCAGGTTACCTGCTCTGAATGTTGAGGTTGGTGTGTGATGCGTGGCTGTCCAGAGGCTGGGCATATACCTGCTGAGGCTGGACAGCCACCCCGGCAGGACATTTTACTGTCATCTCGGGCCCCTTCAACACATGGCACAGTTCAACCACCAGCTGCCCCCATACATCGTTTCAGGCTCTGAGTGTACGTTGCTTAGAAAACACAGCCTTTCAGATAAACACAGGTTTCTCACTTTCCTGTTCTGTTTACCAGGCTGTATGTATACAGATTATCTTCTGAATTGAGACACACAGATGCTCTCCTTATTAATGTGAGAAAATAATAGTGCCAAGGGGCATTATAGATCTATTCATTTGGGATGGAGGGGGTTGCGCAATATGATGAAGTCAGACAAATACCAGGAAATTAAGGACAACACCCCCCTCCCCCAACTATTTACTTGTCAAACAGATTTGAAGTTTGAATATGCAGCCTGCATATGCAGTCTCCATATTAGCAGGTGCAAATTAATAACTGAGCTTTTTGACAATCCTAGCACTAGAAACTTAACATACAGCAATAGCAAGGCATGTAGCTCGTTAAAAAAAACCAAAACAACAGAGGCTCCGAAGAATAGAACAAAAAGGGCTCTATCTGACAATCAGGAACAACTGCATTTGCCTGTGCCTACATAGAAAGCAAACCTCCAGCTCGCAGCGTGCAGAGGGTAACTGATGAATATGAACATCCAAGAACGATTATGACAGGAAGTTTACATAATGGTAACAGTATCTGTCATACTTTGCGATTCTCCCACATGTGATATCTGATGTCTGACAGTGACTCATGGGCCACGGCTCTCATGTGGCTGCTCAGTTAGGTATGACTAAAAGGCAGACCCAGAATCGTGTAAACGGCGCGCACGTGTGCCCCGATGCTGACAGATAAGTGGGCGTTTATTGGTGCTGGTGTCAGACACCTGGATGCATCATCAATATTTAGAGGAAGGCACATGGGCACTGAGTTGCATCTTTTATATAACTGTGATTGCGAGATGTCTGGGAAGAGAAGTGATACTCAGAGTCACAGTCCCCCCCTCTCCTGATAAGTCGATAAGTTAGCATTTCTGTCTCATTTTAATTTTTCCAAACTTCTACATGTATGAAATTGCTATAGGCAACTGCCCAATGCCTTTGCATCTGTTAGAGCTGTTAAGTAGCTGATGAGGTCTTTTTCACAAGATCTGGCTTTTATTTAATTAATTATTTAGAATTTTTTTTAAAAAAAAAAAACCAAAACATTTCTGAAGATATAGAATCTGTTCCTGCAATATGGCGAGTGCAAATGCTCCTATTGGAGACCTGCTGATATCCAAGAAGATGTCTTAGTCCTGCTCATAAAATTATCTTTTGAGCATAAAGGTGTAAAATAAGTATGTATACTTGTATGCAATAAGTATGTATACAGGTATGTGTAGAGAAGGGATACCAAGATACATAAATTTCCAGTATCTGAGATTTGTCTATGACCCCCATGAGAGACATTTATTTTAATGGAAATTGCTAAAGGACAGTCAAGCTCTGCATGATATTAGTATTGGATATCAATATCTTCGATGTAATGGGCTATATTCAGTCCTTAGTGCACAGTAAAACTACCACTGAAATCGGAAACTATTGACTACACACAATTATGATTATATACTTCAGTTAAATTGAAAAAACAGGTAAAAAAACCTCTTTTTTTTTCTATAGTTAGTTGAATTGCTTTAATACTGTTCACAGCACTTTGATGACTGAATGGCTTCCCAGGAACCCTACGAATTGTTAGCTCATAGATGACGTTTCACATATATTTTCTCATACAGGTTTAGGTTCCCTGGAATGCAGCCTGATTTCACAGGCTCCTTCTTTGTAAACTTACTTGTGAAGGGAGGATCTCGGAAGTTTGCAGGCTGTCTGCTGTGGAGGAAAGTGAGGCAAAGGACTGTAAAACAAATAAAAAAGGGAGGGGTAAGATCAAAGTAAGAGCACTACGTTACAGCCTTGTCCAACCGCTGCCTGCAGAGATTGTGTACCCGTCTGTCCCCAGTTAGCTGATAGCTGTTTGTGAGGCGCCAGGGCGGGAGGAGGAGGACGGGCTGGGGGTGCTGAAATAACCTGTGCTCCCCCTCACAAACTGCATCCTGAGCCACCCTCGCCTGGTTTTTGAGCAAGCTGTGAAGCTGTTGGCCATGTTCTCTAGCAGCCGAGTTGCATTTCCACCCAAGTGCTCCTGGAAACGTAGAGCAGATATTTAATATTTACCTTAACAGAGGCTCCTAATTGTACTTGGCTGTGTAGGCATACGTGCTTACACCTCTTCTGACAACTGCACGTCAAGGCAAAGACCTTGGAGGAGAGACGTCTCTATCTACAGGATTTCCCACCCAAGTCTGTGACTGAGCCAGGGTGGCTGAGCTCTGCCATTGCCCTCACGCTTTGGCTGTCTCTTGCTAATGCCAGTCTGTTCCCCAGCAGAGGTGCTAGCCACGTCGCAAACTTTCTGTGAGGGCCTCCTCACCTGGGTATGAAGGTATGGCCTGCCTTTCCTTCTTCATGTTGCCAGAGCCAGGAGGACTTTGGACTCATCCTTCCCACCTGACAACTGCTTTTCAGCTCTGAACAGGAGCCAGAAACTCTTCTGAGCTGACAGCTCCTCCGGGGCCAGTTTCACACCCACTCCTTGTGAGTGCTCCTCCAGGCTGGTACGGGCTCCTCCAGGCTGGTATGGGCTCCTCCAGGCTGGTATGGGCTCCTCCAGGCTGGTGTGGGCTCCTCCAGGCTGGTACGGGCTCCTCCAGGCTGGTATGGGCTCCTCCAGGCTGGTGTGGACTCCTCCAGGCTGGTATAGGCTCCTCCAGCCTTTCATGTGCCCAGTGGAACCTTTAGGAAGGAGGATACATCTCCAAGATTTGAACCAGCTTTCCAGCATTGTGGCAAGACTGGTCTAAGGAGTTCCGTGTGGCAGAGGCAAGTTGAGATTTGCTCCTCTGTTGAAAAGAAGTAATGGGGAGTGAGAGCAATTGGGTTTCCATTTTGCTGTGTGAGCTAACTTCTGTCCTGCCGCCTACCAGGGCACCTTGGCTGCTCTGCTGCCCGTTGAAATTCTCAGGCATTGCTACATGTTGTGCAATTTGGTTAAGATGTAAGGAAAGTTCAGCAGTAAGTAACCCTTGCCTCGACCTGCTTTCGACAGGCGCTGTGTGGCAACTTCAGCAGTGGCTCTGAAGTACCTCAGGACACTTTGGATACTGCTTTGGGCCATATGGTACTGCCTGAGCAGGAATACTTGCAGCCTGAAAAGCATCTTTGAAGCCAAATGACCCTGTTGCACAGCTTACACGGGCCATGTTTGGTGCAATAAGTAGTGACCTGGCTGCCCCATGCGTGGTCTCCTCTCACAGCTGCGCTGCTAAGGAGGCAGGAGACCCCATGGAGCTGTGGAGGGCTGGATGCTAACCATCATAAGTTGCAACGCTCTGGGTCTTGGTATTTTGGATTTGATCAGAGGACCAGGATACAAGTTGTGTAGTAATACTTACAGAACATCAAGGCATTTAAGACAGGACAATCTTGGCAACCGGGTCCAGGGCTCAGATGTGGTCAGCTCCTTGCAGCGGAGGTAGCTCTTTAGGAAAGACCCTGTTTCTGCCTTACCTCTAGGGAAATGTGCTTGCTGGTCTGTCTCAGAGGCTGAGTAGAAAGAGATCCTGCTGCAGCATTTGGCCTTGCAGCACAGCATGTCATGAAGCTACAGGAGAAACCAAGTCCGACACCTCAGCATCTGCTCAGGTGGCTACAGCCCTGGCCACAGGCTGGCTCATGGGCCTGTGTTCATCACCTCCTGCACCGCAGGTAGGCACAAGCATACCTCAAACTCTCCCTGAAACACAGAATTCACATGGTTTCACCGAGAAGAAAAGGAAAGGCAATGTTACAGCCACCACAACTGCAGCTGCTCGCTGCCACGTCCCAGAGGGACACCTTCAGAGCCCCAGCCCAGAGATACCCAGCTGGGCTCACCCCAGACCTCACATGCCTAAGTGCATGAGGATTGCAAATGAGGAATTTAGAGGCCTAGAAAAAAAAAAAAAAAAGACCTAGAGGAGGCAGATTGCCTTAGGACCTGGCTGCTGGTTAGATGCTTAAGCAGCCTTGGCTGTTTGACACGTGTAAGAGAGGCACCCAGGGTTCTCTGTGTGTTTGAATATCGGGGTGCTGCTCTCCTGCAGATGGAAGCTTGACATGTATTTAGACATCTAGCCTAGGGCTTGTGGTGACTATGGAAGCGAGAGAAGTCATGAAGATAAATTCCTGTCAAACACACGGATGAATAAGCAGCCTTAGACACCTGAATTGATAAGATTAATCATATCCTTGATGCTTCCTAGACACATTGGTTGCACCTGCCCATGGCTCCTCATCAGAGGCACAGCAGGTATGCCCTTCAGAGATGTAGCCAAGGGCTGTCTTTTCATTTTACATGCTACCTAAAACATTGGTAACCAAATCACCAGTGACGCCTTGCAGACTATATTGTCATATAAATAACTACTAATAACAATTGTTCAAATATTTATCAAGCTATAAGAGTCTCCTCGCCACACCCACGAGAGCATGATGTGATTCCATTGGGGTGAGATCTCGCTTCGTAGCAATCACACCCTCGGCAGGTTTGCTCTGCCACAGCAGCTGCCTGCCCTGATGAAGACCATTATATCCCTGCAACATGGACTCAAGGAAGTTCATGGTTGATCCTTTTTTTTTTTTTTTTTTCCCCTTGCTTGCTAATTACCTGCTAATAGCCTTACAAAAAGTTCCATTGGTTCTTCTCCAGCTGGACTGGTCAGTTTGTAATGCAATTTATGAGAATTAGGTCTTCCATCAAAAATGGGAAAACCAGAAAGCAGCTCAGTTGTGGTCTCTGCAGCGAAGAATTTACAAAGAGGTGGAACTCCAATTTTAAGGAACAGGTCTATATTGAGGATTTTTGTGAATGCACACTCTCTCTGTCATTCTCTTTTTTTCCTCACCTGTCTGCTGTCATTCCAACTCCTCCTAGGAGGCAGGCACCCCTCTGGGGTCATCTTCGCATCCTGATGGAGGTTGTAGCGCAAGGTGGCACTGGAGTGTTTTTACACCTTTTAGGTGACTGCTGGTTTCCTTCCTATTAAACTAGGGTTTTTCCCATAGGGAATACAAACAAATTAGTGTACCATATAAATAATTACCTTTATGTAAATGCATGTGATAAGATAAATGCAATCTGAAATGATTAACTAACCTTCCATTTAACAACATTTCTGACATTTGATTCAAGGAATGAAGTCCAACCAGCTTTCCCATGCCTTTTACTGTAGAATAGCAAGGATGTGAAGTGGTCATTAAAGCGACTCAGCCATGCTTTGATCTTCTTCTTCACATAGGCTGAAAATACCAAAAAAAAAGGGGGGGAAAAATACAGAAGCAAACCATTCAGCCACTTTTTGATGTCCAGCCAGAGTCAGCTACCACTAAGGGAGGAGCACCTTCTTCTCCATGGCTTGTCTTCAGCAATTTTGTTTGATCTGTGCTCCAAGTTAAACTCAGGTTGACTTGGAGCCTTGAGCCCTAGCATCACCCAACCAGCACAGCTCTGCATGGCAGTCAGCTGGGAAGCTGGCGATCCAGCAGCATTTTCCCAGGGTTGGTCCCGAGTTTATTAAAGCTGCCTGTCAGTAGCTCCATGCAAACATGGCTGTACTGATTCAAGGTCTGGAGCTAGATCGTTCAGTGTTCATCTGGGGATTTCTGTACCACACCTTCCTGCCCAGTGTAGACATGTCCCAGGTCTATCATCATTTTCATCTGCCAAGCATTCAGACAAAATAATTAACTTAGCTTTGCTGGCACGCATTCTTCACTCTAAATTATTTGTATCAAAGAGCATTATTTCAACAAAATCTTCATATTTAAATCATGAAAAATAAACATGAGAAGGCTCAACAGTAACAACACTGATTAAAAATATAGAAAAACTTGACTGTGTTTTCTGGCACAGACAGATAATTAAGAGGATTTTTAAAGGTTTTCTCTATAACAGGTAGAGATTTAGTGGTATTTTGTGTCAATTACCTCTAGGCTGCAGAGACAGTACCACTGCACGGTACAAAATAAATGACCAGAAGGCTTAATGTTTTTTGTGGGTTTATTTAAAGTTATTTCATATTACAAGCTTGTGCCAAACGGTTCATTTGTTTCGGAGTTTCTGGCTCTGAGAACTGTTATCCATGCTGTGAATGTGCAACTGTTTGTCCACACAGTTATTGGAGTGCCTATGAATAGTTTGCAGGTGCCATTCAAGCTTCTCTCTTTTTTGGTCCCCAAAAATACTTCTGACAGCTACTGATTGGTCCATTTTAACTATCTAAAATGATGTATCTGCTGTGATTATTACTGTGATTCATGAAAAAAATGTCTCTTATCAGGCTGGGAATATCTTTTGCATAAGAGCATACCTGCTGTAGGAGTGTTATACAACACCTCTTGCCATCACTGGAGGAGTCTTACCAGTCACTTCCCTACGTTGTAAATGAAGTCCTAAATTGCTCATATAAGCTCTTTTATATCCTAGGGTTTTTTTAAAGGAATCATCCCTCTTATGTTGCCCAGCCCTTCTTTAACCAGCCAGAGCTTCAGCCACATTTTTACTTCTGGACATTACGTTCCCATGCCAGGACTTGCCTTGATGCCTTCTGCCCTGCGCGTCTTCTGCTGCAAAGTTCCCAAAGGGAGTCTGAGACACCTTTGGATAAGAGTTACAAGGTGACATCAGCTTCAGCCACCCTCAATGAATTCAGCTGTTGTTCAAGGTATTTGCAGCTGCAAAGTCTCTTCACACATGTAAGGTGTTTGCTGAGTGTTTGGGGACCCCGAGAGTCTGGACAGCTGAATGTGTCGCACCCTAACTGCCCCCCTCCGTAGCCCCCTTTTCTCTGAAAGAGAGCAAGAAACTGTGGCCCATCCTTCTGCTTTCAAGAGTGGTAGAAAAGGGGACACCAAAAGTTTTGGGGAGCTGAGAAGGGAAAGGGCCTGTGAATTACAGGTTAATTATTTCAGGTCTTGCTGCTTGATGCCCTGCTTGCTGTGCCAGCTTTCCATAAACAAACTTTGGGAATCCTTGTTCTAATAGTATCTTTCCATCTTCTTAATGGTTAGGTTTTTTCACTCCATATGGCCACTTCATCTGCATTAAGCCTCCTCGCTTGTAACAAAAAATCCTTCTGTCGTTTCTGTGTTTAGCCAGGTCTGTTGCTCAGATGGTGCAACCACTGAATGGTTAAGCTGAGTCTGTGTAAAATGTTGTTTCTCCAGCTATAGGCAAGGGCAGAAATAAATATCTTTGCTACCATATCTATTTAACTGAAAATCTAACCAGACCTCCAAATCTGTGCGCCTTGTCGCATATGTTACAAACAGATCCGCTATGAATTGATTTGTAATAGCCATTCCTACCACCACCTCCTCCTCCCCAGAAGCCTGACTGCTCTTGATTCTATCCCGATGGTGTCCAAGGAAAATTGTATGGATTAAGTGAGGTTGAGAGAGAAATGGAATGTTGTTTTAACACCATGACACTTTGGCTGCACTGGACCAAAGGTCCTGTGTTACCAACACTAGCTGACAAGGAATGTAAGAAAAACAGGTAATAGCAGAGGAGCAGAGTGAACCTATGATGGTACTTTCCCTTGCAATTTTCTTTGCTCCAGGCACCTCTGCCCATTCAAAGCCATATATAATGTTCTTGCCCATGGTAGGTCTTTTCTTCTGTGAATTTGTCAAACCAATTCTTGAGCACATTGAAACCTTCAGCATCAGCAGCATCCTATGATAAGCATATTTCAGCTGTGTTTTGCATGATAAAGTACTTCCTCTTTTTCTTTTGAACTTCTGGATGACAACTTTATCTGGCTTACCCTAATTCTTATCATATGCAGAACAACGACCAACTGTTCCTGATTCACTTTCCCTATTGCCACTATTAATATCACAAATGCCTACTGTATTTTTTCTTTAGGTCTTACTCCACTGAATTATTTCTTACAGGATTTATCCCATGCCTCCTGTTGGTCACTGTTGTTCTCTGTTTCTCTTGCAGTTCTGCTTTACCTTTTTTGAGAGAAGGATCAGAAGTGCGTATGGTAGAAAGATCATGAATTTAGACAGTGACAGAAAGACATTTCTTTTCACTGCTCTGCCCTCTCCTCTCCTCTCCTCTCCTCTCCTCTCCTCCCCGCTCCGCTCCACTCCTCTCCTCCCCTCTCCCTCTCCCCTTCTCTCCTCTCCTCTTCACTCCACTTCTCTGTTCCTTTCCTATTAACTCTAAGGTAATTGTGTTCATTAAAAGCTTTATTCAAATCACCTTTTGCTTAAGAAAAAGTTTCCCATTAACTCTGAATTGAATCAGATGTTTGCTTTCCTACTGCCCAAAGATGGAACAGGACTGCCAAAACACATTCTTGTAGTGATCTAGTTGATCAAATGTAGTACCACACTCACTCTATTCTGTGTAAAGCTCATTATTAACACCAGTTAAAGCCCAATCCATAAATCTTACAAACACCTAAACCTGGATTTTATGATGTTAACAAGAACCACGTCATTGATTTCAACTTTGACAGGGTCTCTCTTCAGGTCTTCTCCCTAAGAGCCAGTAGGGTCACCTGGTGCTGCAAAAAGCACAGTGCTGTGCCCAGGACAGCACCCCGGGTGCCTCAGTATTCAGGTGAGCTGACATGTTCTCCAGCCCTGTAAAGAAAACAGAAATATTTCAAATTCACTGACAGATTAGCTGAGACCAGACTGGTCATTTTGTTGTGGCACTTGAAGACTTTTGCCAGGTGGGGTGAGAGGAATTTTCCTTTGAGAAGATCACAACAGCTTGTCTCTACTGTATAGTATTCCTCTTGGTCTTTTAAAATATTGTCTCACATCTTTGTTCCATACAGACTTCTTTTGCCTAAAATCATGCTTACCCTGGCCACCTATGTCTAGAGTGACCTATGGGACCTTTATTAGAAAAGGAAGCTGGTTTAGTTGGGGAATGGGAAGCTGTAGCAGTAGTTCACCAGCAGCTCATGCTCAGAATTCTTCTTTCAGTTTCTGGGGATGTGTTATTTCTGAATTTCTCCTTGCATGCTTTCTCTTAACAATTCCATTTCCAGCATTAGCTCACCCCTTTACTACCTTAGAGCTGTAAATACGTCTCCAGGAGCCCTCTGGCAAGGCGCTGCTGTAAGGCACAGTGCCTTTTTCGCTTTATCACTAGGTGTGTCTCGAAAGTTGCCTCTTTTTTCTACCCTTCCCTCCCCTCCTGTCAGGAAACCAGATTTTTCAATAGAGTATCTAGGCAGACGGTTCAAAGGCAGGCTAATTCTTCGGTAGCACCATAAATAAGCCTGTCTCTCTCTGCTCCTGCAGTTCAGCAGCTCAGACCTCCTGGTACTATAAAAGTCTCTGTCATTGGAACCTTTGCTCTGTGACTGCACATTTTTGGGCAATAGGGCATGTAACACACTTTTGAGTCTTCATATGCCAAGATGCAGAAAATCAATTTTAATGTCCCTGCAAAAGAGAACTAGTGAAGCGAAAGGCTATCGATATTGCCAGACACCCTCCTGCCCTGGAAGTATGAAGAGAAATGCTACAAAAATAAAAAGAGGTTTGGTGATTTTTTGAGCCAGTTACTGTTGTGACAGTCATTAGCTGTATGACACAGTGCAGGGGAATGGAAACAGGGAAAGTGTCTTCTTCATCATTTCCCTAAGAAATGTTTGTTTCAATAAAACTAAAAAAGCAAAAGATTATGTTTTCTTTGCCTGCCTACTAGTAGATCTTACTCTGTTCATGTCAGCACCAGATCAGAAATCAAATGAGAAAATTGAAGAACAACATCTATAAACCTACAACACCTGAAGAGAAAGCGTTGAGAAAAATTTCCCAAGACAGAAGTAATTAAATAGTAAAGTAATGGTACTATAAAGATCTCTTTGTAGTTTTAATTTAAATCCCTAGTTCATATCACTCAGTAATAATTGGCTTTATCATACCTTGCTGCATCTGAGGCATAAAACCACCCATATCTTGATTTTTCTAAGCCCTCATACTAGCTTCAAAATTTCTAATGGTTGAACTCCACAAATGAGAAAATAGAAACTGAAAGGAGGAGAGAGAACAAATCAAAACAATCAGTTCAAAGCAAATTGTATTTTAAAAGCTGAACGTTTCATTTCAGGGTTTTGACAGCGGCAGATTCTAAAATCTTGGAATACATGGTAGGAGAGTCAACAGCTTTTGTCAGCAAGTAACATATAAACGGGAATTATTTCAACCATGTGAGAATCTTAAACTTTGCAACTGTGCCTTTCTAGGGATGTTTCAAGCTGTGCATGAACTGACACTCTTTTGTACACTCATACAAGGCATGTTCTTGTTCTTCCAGTTTTCTTCACCCTGTCTACTGTTGCTAACCTCTTCCTTTCTGACTGCATCCTGAAACAATTTCTCAGCGCACTCCGAGCGTTGCACATGGCTATCTGTTGGTTTTATTTAGCAATAGGGAAGAGTTGTATTGTGCAAGACTTCTCTGTTAATGTACAAATACTGATACACACAAAATATCAGCACGGCATTTGGCACAGGGAAAGTCTTTTTTGGCTGGCTGTGTATCAAAAATAAATGGATGTTCAACAGGTGGATTTAACTGGTGTTTTATTTTCCTCTGAATATCGTCTTAACAACAGCATCATTTAAGCAACCTCAGAAAGAAATAATGCTGAGTGCAAAGAGCCAAATATAATAAAGCTGTGAGAAATGTGTTTGTACAGCGCATTTAAATGTATACTGGATTACAAACCAGGTGATTCCCTAGAAACACCTACAATAAAAAAAGTTTGTTGTGAGCAGCTCTGCCTATTACGAACCAGCTGTTTGCAGAATTACGCAGGTATCACTGTGCAACTCATTCAAAAAAAGAATAATGTAGCCTGAGAAAGATTACAAAAGAGCAGGTTTGAGGCATTATATCAGAAAAAAAAAAAATACTCAAGCACAAAAAGTTATTGTAAGTATGGCAGACAGGGACCTACAGGTGCTTAAAACACAGTATCCTATAGGGCAACAAACATAAAGACATGGTATCAGAAAATGAAGACAGGCGATCTGAATGCTTCATATGCTCAAAATATATAAAGTTGAAAATAGATATTCAATATACAATGCAAAAAAAATTTCTGAATTATTAAATCTATGGCTTTCTCTGAGCAATGCTTGCTCGTAACAGCTACTTCAATTAAGCTTTCTAAAAACATTGAAATAGTCACAGCTTTTAGTATATTGTGTTATGCTGCGAGAATCATAGCTTAGTGGTTTGCTCTGGCATGTGAAATAATTTTAATATTTGTACCACTGAAAGATATGGTCAGTGTTCTGCTGCTACAAATGGTTATATTTTGTTAGAAAATCACTGGAGATGGGATGATTGGTGGGCTGTGGATGCATGCGTAAATAACGTTCTCAGAGTGCACAGAGCTGTCAATTTCTGGAAATACATCACATTCTGAGTTATTTTACTAAATGCAAGTGTCTACATCACTTTGATATATAAAGTAAGATTATATTTCTATCTGAGATAGGGAAGATTTTCACAATGAAGATATTTTTTTTTAGTTGTATATATATATTGTAACATATACATATACCCATGAAACACATGGAATGCACACTGAGAAATTTGGGGTAGTTTGGCTAAGCTATTTTTCCCAACAGTAGGAAAAATGCATATTGTGAAGATGATGTTTTAAAAAAGAAAATCCTGGAGCGGTAAAAATTACTTTGGGAAAAACAGATAGTTTTGGAAGTGAGATGGAGTAGCCATCAGCCCTGCCTCCAGGGTGAGAAAGACGCAGAGCCTTGCAAGCATCCAGGTGTGCCACCGTTGCCTGGGGGTGGCATGGCTGCCCTGGGGCAGACCCTCCTAGCCAGGCATCAGGACCCCCAGGCCTGTAGGAGGACGGGGGTGCCCAGAGGGTCCCCCCAGCACCTGCCATCAGTAGCGCGGGCACCCCTTGGTGGGACCCATGGCTGCAGGGTCATCACAGCGCGCATCCATCCACTAGAGCTGAGCCCAGGGTCCAGCAAGGGTTTAATCTCTCTGCTTCCCAGAACATCTCTGACATCTTTGACAAACGCACATTATTTCCAGTGGAAAGCTATTTTCCTGTGAAATTCCCAGCCAGCTGTAATCAGGAGTTACGGCTATATCCTTCCAGAGCTTGTCTTCCACAACACAGCAATAGAGGTTGCAAGGCTTGTGACAAATAAGTCTTTAACATCGATGGCATGCCAGGCAACTGCTTTCTACCCGCACGTGCCAAGCTGCGCAGGATCAGGTGTTCGTTTTTCCTCTGCCACATTTTAAAGGTGTGTGGTTGAGCTATTCCTGCAAAACACACCCCTGCCACAAAACCATGCAGTAACAATAAAAAGTGCCGTGGCCTTTCACATGATATACTCTGCCATTATTAGGTTTTAGTCATTGATGGAGCCAACTAGTTTCTGACATAAATCCACAGACTTCCATGTTTTTGGTTGGGTGTTTTTTTCACATTAGGAAACAATAAATTTCATGATGTTTATGAACTGTTAAAACTAACTATACCCATTTATCTCTCTTCTACAGTCTCAATTTTCTGTCGAGGATACCACACGAAAACACAGTGATATAAATCTAGATGAACCTGCAGACACATTTATTCATGCTACATTTTAAGAGCTTAAAGCACAAATGCAATGCAGCTCACTAGCTTTCCTTTCGATGGTCCTGAGGCATATAGCAACAGTTTATTATACTGATGTACCATACAGTTTGCTTTTTGCCAGTTCTCAAAAATCACGTGAGCCTATATAACCACAATTTAAATGATAACTGTTTGGTTCACTTCTCTTCATCTACTTGCAACACATATGTACTGTAACAACACACTTGCTCTGCTCACTTGGTATTTATCATCACTGTAAATAGTTCTTACCCAATTTGTGTATTAATTTGGGTGGCTGGCATAAGCTGTACCTAGCATGTTTTCAAGTGTTCAGTTCAGTTAGAAATTCATCCTGTAAAAATGTTTACCAGCACTAACCTCTCAGGGCACGTATGTATGGCTATGGGTGTCTGCTGGATTAAGGTTAGCTATTTTCTGACTCAGTGGCATCTGGCAGAGCATTTCTTGCCATTCCAAATAATGCCTGCAAGACTAGTTAACATGTTACAAGAACTGATATAAGTGAGAGATTTTTGTAAGTCTCTAACTCAGCGTCAGCTAGATGTTTCCAGAAGCCTAACCAAAGCTGGAACACGCTGACTACTTTCATTTAACAAAAGAAAAAAAAAAAAAAAAAAGTACTGTGTTCTTTCTTTTCTGTTTTCCTCTTTCTGGTGGATCAAATGTAATACACCACCAGTGAGAAATAGTGCCCATAATGTTGGCCTAAAGGAGCAAGGGAAGGATTGGAAGAAAAGTAAGAAATGTAGAGTGCAGAAGACACCTGACTGGAGGTTCTGCAGGTGTACGAGGAAGGGAATGGATGGAAAATGGTTTCAGTCCCAGTTCCCTTTCCTCCCCGCTGGCTTTCTTTTCAGTTTAAGAATCAAGAAAGAGGTCATGGTGCTTTATTCAAAGCTCTTCAAGTCATCGACCAGCTGTTTATCCATCAGGAGCCTGAATGCTCTGACAGGAGATCGGTGAAAAAACCAACCATCCTCCTATTTCCTTCACAACCTCCATTTGAGACCATTCCTGATCGGAGGGGAAAAAAACCTTTTCTAAGTACTCTGAGTCACAAGCCTCCATTGAAATGGCTCCCTTCAAAGGTGCAGCACCTTTTTACACAGCAATGGACTTTTTTCATTTGGAAGAAACTACTACAGTTCCCAAAAGAGATACTGAATACTTGTCCCACATCACCTCTTTCTGAGCGAAAGCCCCACAGCCACCACTGAGTCTGCAGGACCTGGAGTGCTGCTGGAGGACAGCAAACATCAGTCCAGTGCAGGACAGTTACAGCACTCCTCCCTCCCTCCCATCCAGCACGGATACCTGTGCATCCTGTCCTGTGGCTTATAGTATCAGAAAAATTTAAAAAAAAAAAAAATCTCTAGATAAGCTGTGATTTAGGGAGAGCTGCCCTCCCTGAGTCTCTCTCCAGCTCACTGCCTCATCCCCTTTCCAGCCACTCCTCCTCCCTGCCCGGACACATCCCTTCCCATCCCCTCCCACACCCCAAGCCAAGGGCTCAAAGCATGTGAGGGCTGCCTGGATGCCAGCTAGGAGAGCTCCTCAGCCCCCAGCACGGGTCCTGGGCTGGCCCTGGTGTCCAGGGAGCTTCCACAGGAGCCTTGGAACTCCTTGCATGAGCTAATGACTGTAAATATACTCAAAGGTGGTATCTTCCATACACTGAAAACAGTTTTCTTTATCCCAAGAAAAATATTAACTGTTTTCCAGGTAAGCCTTCCTTAATGCTTCTATTTCTCTGTTTCCCACTTTCAAACAGCAAATGGAATTAAACTCTCAGACAGACAACTGTTGATGTGGGAGAGGAAGAGCAAACGCTGACTTGTACATACACACTTCTTACAGATCTGCCTTTTATTTTACCAAAAGCAACCTTCTGTTATTCAGCCTTAGTAAGTCTTGATGATTTAAATGACAGGTTTTGAGTGATGCACTGTTCCTTCTTCCCTAGGCAGGACATGAGGAGAGCAGAAGCCTTCCACCCAGCCCTAGACCCACAGTTAAGGTTTTCTTCATCTTCTCTGAGTCAGGTACACTGGGGAAAAGCCTAAAAACTTATTACCAGAACACAGAGTTCTCTAGACATTTCCCACAGGGTCCACAAGGTGCAAGAGACCCAGCTCAGCACCAGAGGATGACTGCAAAGCAGCTCACGGAGGTACCAAGAACCCCAAGGAAACACCATCCTGCAGACACGGGACAGCAAAGAGCCACTCACAAAGGACACAGCCCAGCCACTGCAAGGCATCGGTTGTCCCGAGACATCCTCATGCCACTGCCACAGCAGGCATGGTGCAGGATGACTGCACACGTTTCCCTGCAAGAGCCTTCCCCATCGGGGGCAGCTGCCCCAGCAGTGCCGTGCTGGCTGTCTCCTCTTCCCACAGGCACTCGCTCCGGAGGGCTGTCCATGGGTGTTGGTTTTTACTTCCGAAGCTGAAATATTTCCTGAAATGTTGTCAAAACTTGTCATCACTAAATAGGTCAGACTGGCTGGAGCTCCTCCTAAAACCTCACCAGTGTGTCTTAACTAGTGTCATTTCATTCCTGGTCCTTTTTTGCCATGTCCAAACCCAAGCCATACCGACAAATACAAGTTAACTCTGAAACTCGCTCTAACTTTTGTCCTAATGCGGCTTCAAGCCAAAGGCAAAGAGTTAGTACTTTAATCCACTTCACCATCTATCCCTCTGGGGGTTCATAACTCAGCCATGAATGTTTGTTTTGAGCTGAAACTTGCAGTGCAGGTTCTCCGCCAAAAAGCCGCAGCAGGGCGGTGGGCAGCCGCTCTCCGGCAAGCACCGCAGCCCCCGCGCAGCACGCAGCCGGGAAGCACGGAGGGACCTGGGGAACAGGGAGGGCAGAGACCCCCTGCAGGGAGAGGGGTGGGCAATGCGGGAAGGTGCAGTCTGGAAAGGGAAAGAAAAATGACGAGGCATATGTACCGTAACGCCTTCATATTCGGTTTGCATATTCTGACTCTGTCACGGTTTGGCTGTCCTGACTTTTCACTCTGCGAGCTCTTTGCACAGAGACTGGGGATTTCTCCTGATCCTGATTAGGCAGCGTTGGAGTCAGCGTAATGCTCTGAATCACCATAATCACAATGATAATAACGCCAGTGTGACTGGTTCTTATTTCTAAAACTGACCATTTTTGCATTTGTGAGCATTCGTTTTCACCTCGTTGCAAGTTTTATGCAGATTATTATAATGTAATGCAGAGTAAGATTCAAGCAACCGATGTGCTTTACCTGAGGTCCTGCCACTGGGTTGCCTGCCTGTCTCAGGCTTTACGCTGTGGGGTTTTTCATAATGCCTTCATCAAGAGTGGAAATGCCATCTCCACTTTACAGAAGAGGAAGTGAGGTACAGGGAAGCTAAATGACTTCCCTGAGGCCAGGTGGGATGTCTCCAGCAAAGCAAAGAATGGGAATGTCTCACAGAATCCAGATCGTTGAAGTCCTGCGGTGGATTTCCAAGCACGGGGGAACTGAGATGTGAACTATGACCTTTACTGACTACAAAAATAAAGTCAGGCATCCTCTTATCAGAACACGAAGTACTTTATATATGGCATGTTTACTGACAGTTTTCCTCGGTTTTGACTTCTAAAGTTACATCTTTAATCTGTTTAATGCAAAGCTTGGTGGAATTATATCAATAATGGACCTAATGAAAGATTTTCCATTTCTAAAATCCTTTTTCTGTTCTGACATGTACCTTCAAAACACATCTTATTGAACTGCTCTCTTGTTTTGTTTACGCAGCTACTCCTTTCTTTAGAAATCTTTCCATGGGTAACAGTTAGTTAATCTGAATTTTGAAGCTCCAGAAGGAAAACAATCTCTATAACCTACTGTCATCTGTATGTAGGTATACATACCACTATGCCTGATCAGAAGTACACCACCAAAGATTGTTGCAGCTGTAAGCATCTTCAATAACATTTCATTTTACATGCTTAAACATAACATGCTTAACATTTATTTAACAGAGGCACAGTCGCCCAAGCCGTGTTTCTTGACAATATTTTGATTGATCCAAGCTATTTGATTTGCAGCAGGGACCAAGTTTCTGTACAAACCCACATGGAAAAAACGTATTTTTCATCAACTACTGACAAACCAGTGTAAGGATAGGCATGATTAAGCAAGTGTGTAATGTGAATAGAGGAAAAGCTGAGGTGTTCTTGGAAATGCGGCTCTCGGTGCGCAATGTTGCACAAATATCTGCCCACTTAATTCTGGCTGAGTGGGCATTAAATGATCAATCAGCAGCTCACCCACACAGCCATTTACCTTCGATGGAAAAAGGGACTCCAGTCTGCTAACGCCCAACAGCAGAAAAGGGCTTGTGGTCCACCAAAGCAAAGCCTGTTCTGGGAAAGCCTGCAGACCACAGGATCACATGCTGGCGGTCACCACCTGCCTGTCAGCCCAGGCAATCTGTCACTTACCCCCTCTGTCACCTGTGTTCATCTGGCAGTTGGTCTGCTTTGCATTAAAAGGCATGGGAGCAACGTAAGCTGACCTCCCTGCACTCGGTACCCGGCGTCCTCTGTCTAGTTCTTCTCCACACCCATGTTCTCACAAAAGCAGCAGAAAACCACCCAAACAAGCAAACAAAACTACTTGAGAAAAGAGAAACAAGGAGACAGCTACTGGTGAAACATCCCAGCTCTCTGACTCCCAGGAACCAGCATCTGCTCTTCTCGGCAGCCCTCTCCGAACGCAGCAGCATTGGCTGACATACAGCGGGACTTCGCGCTCAGGCTTTTTTGGTGTTTTTCTCTTTCCTTTGGGTGATTATTAAATGTGTTCGCTTTTCCAATATTTGTCTCTTCGGTCTAGAAATAGCACAGATATAATATTTCAGCTGAATGAGAAAACGCTGACTTCTGATATTTTCCACAATAGATGGGTTGATGTGAATATGAAAGATGATGTACTTGATTTGCTTCGCTTTTACCAGCCTCTAGAGAGTTTAATCTATCCAGAAAAGAAGTGTCTGTCTGATTTTTTTTTTTCCCTGTGTGACTGGCAGTTCATCATTTTGTAAGACAGCTATTCTAAAAACAAAAAAGTAGAATTCATAAGGCAACTTGATGAGTTTTATTCATCCTATTTGTAGTCATCTTCCTCTATGAGATTATGTTGAGATACGTTTAATTGGCCAGCTACCATCAAAAAGGTGACACCTGGATTCAGTGCCCAGACTTCAAAGAAAGGGGGTTTCCGTCTGCTTATCAATATTTACTGAATTGAAACTGTCAGATTCAGCTTTATAAAACTGGCCTAATGCAACACATGTTTACTTTATGTTTACTTACAAATTTAAGCTTATTTTGCATACTTCCTAATATTTATTTCCACTTATTTTATCTCCCAAAGGGAAGAAGAAGAATATGCTTCAAGCATCACGCAGCAACAGAAAGATGTCTCAGGCCATGTTTTCTTATTTTTATAAAGGTTTTTTAAAATCCTCACAGTAGAAAAGCGATACACTGAATATCATTAACTAGGATGGTCCTGATTCACTGATTTGTAGTGATAAGTCTGGCTGGCACAGAAAAAGCTGTAAGGTGGTGCAGAGCAAGGGGTCCCTTGCTCGATGATCGCCAGCAGCCAGACCCCAGAGAGCCACGGCACCTCCTCACACACGGGACCCCGTCCTCTGTCCGAGGGAGCACCAGTTGCAACCATTCAGCTTTGAGGTTTTCTGTCTGCCAAAAAAGCAGCAGGCGAATTTAGTTCCTGGTACCTCCGGCGGGAATTCTGGTAAATATGACCTTTTCCTGCTTTTAGTGGACACACAAAGCCCTGAGTGACACGAAAATATGTAAAGGCATAAACCAAATGGATGTTGAGCAAGAGCTTCTGCTTTCCTTCCCTAGTCATATGAGGATAAGGTGACATTCAATTACATTAAAAATTGGCAGCTTTGAATAAAGGAGGTCTCCTTTCACATAATTAATGGATGGAAGTCCTGGCCCCAGGATATCATTGAAAAGAAGTACTATTCCCTGACTCCAATGAATCTGCAGGGATCCGCACATGCTCCAAACCCAGCCCTGGGACTTCCCAGGATCAACAGTCTGCAAAATCCAGGGATGACTCTTTGAAGGGATTTTATAGAAAAAGAACAATAAAAAATGCCTCCTATGACATGTCACTAAATGTTTGTTACATACATCTGTACAGCTGTTGTGAAGATTTAACTCACCAGCAACAACTAGTGATGTGTCCAGTTTTTCACAAGCAGTAGCGTACTGACAGCTCTGCTAGAGCCAGTGGCTTCATTGCTAATCATTTAAGAATTTAAGACAATTTTAGACATTTTAGACAACATTTATCAGTTACAAAATCTTACAAAGTTCTACATTTTCATTTGCATCATGGACTGCACTTTTCCATTGACTTTTGGTGTGCATTTTGATGGCCGAAAACCAGATGTGGCACTCACTTCAAGTAGCACATCAGCAAAACTAATAATAAAATAAACAAGCATCTCTCATCAGGTAGATATTTTTTTAAGAAACACCGAGTATAACTTGTGAGTGGGAACAGTAGGTAAATAGTCCTGATTACTTAGTTGCCAGCAACTTTTTTTGCCATGTTTTTAACAAATATATTCAGCCACATCTAATTGCGTGATAAAGATAACATCTTCAACAGGTAGGAAGTCAGTCACGAAGCTGTTCCATTTGGCTCCCCGAGACCTGGAGAGTGGGATGAATGGAGTATGTTCTACAGTTACACAATAGTCTTTCATTTCAAGTTTTATTTATAACAGAAGGAGGTGCCTCAAAGACTGCTTGCATCTAGGAAACTAATGGGGGAAATGCAACAAGAGGTGGAGCCGGTACCTGCCCATATTTCAGCACAAGTGCACCAGAGTTGTTGGCAGGGGGTTCTTGTCAGAGTGTACAAAATACCAGACTAGAATTTAATTTTGTAGTTCAAATAACATGACAGCACTGTACAGCACAGGTTGACTAAGAAGAGGACCAGATTACATCGGATATCTGTGCTAGGTACTACATCTATAAAAATTTAGGCTTACAGTTTTAGCAGGTGAGACCAAAGCTACATCTCACCTAAGGTCCTGCCTCCAACAGCTGCTCTAGCAGCAGCTCAGGTATAAAGACACGCTAGCTTGGCTTAAAATTTCCAGCTCCTGAATTTCTGTACTTCAAACCAAGTATTGGAGCAGCAAGTTTAAGGACACTTTTTTTCCTCATTCATGAGAAGTAGATATACAAGCAGAGATGTCATTTTCAATGCTCTAATCCAAGTAATTTGAAATAAGTACAGCTGTATTGTTAGAGGTTAAAGAGGATACGTGATGATTATTAAAAAAAATCAGCTTCACCACACCATTTATCTTACTTTTTTTTTGTTCCAGAGGATAAGATCATGACGGTGTGATCTCTCCTGAAAAAACCAGGTAATTGCACGTCTCTCCTCGCATGAACGGCTCTGTGGGCTCCTTTGGGCAAGAGAGAAAACTGCACCCACCAGCAGGGAGGTGCAAGGTGCTGCTGCCCGCCGTGCCGGGGGTGGCACAGCCATGCAAAGCTGCTGGGCAGCCCAAAGCAAAGCTGGCCTTGGCAGTGTTGGCAAGCTGAACACACTTGTCCCAACGGTCAGTGTACTCCAAATACCAACTCCAACCTTTATAAGAAGGGACGAATGATTTAGGCAGAGCAGCTTAATATTATTTCAACTGATATTTGCCCTCATAGAGATTCAGGCCAGCGCCTGACGTGACAAAATCCCAAAACAAAATGCATGTGGTGGGCCAAATACACCCGGTCAAGATAAGCACCTGAAAGTTAGGATTTCCATGTGAATTAAAGCACTTTATCTTTTGAGGTTTGTGTCTCACTATTTATAGCACAGCTAGGTGGGTCCTGCTCTTGCAGCCTTAAGCATATGAATAGACCCATTCACTACCACCAGTGAGGAGAACAAGGACTGTAACAGCATCTTTCACTGTCTCTTTCACCATTAGCAACTGCCAGCGCCGAGGCTGCTGAGCAGATGCCATTATAACCCGCAGCCCGATCCTGATCTCAGCTTACTGTAGCGAATCACGGGTAAATCCACGGCAGTCGCTGTCGTTACGGCAGGAGTAAAAGAGCTGCGAGCTAAGTGGCATCAGGATCAGATCATCTGCTTACAGCCTCATATGTTTCCAAAACATTCTCTGATGAGGCTGAAATTTTCCGTGATTGATCTCTGGCTAAAAGCAACTCTTCTTTTTTTTGTTTTTTGTTTTTGTTTTCCCTTTTTTTTGTTTGTTTGTTTTTTTTGTTTTTTCTTTTAAGTATAAGCAAACCCTCCATTTCCAAGAGGAGAGAAGATGTTGGGAAGAGGACAGAGCAACCCTGTGAGGAACAATTCTCTAACCCACAGCCTTTTTGCTTGAGCCTTTGTATCCTCATAGTTCAAAATGTTGTTTATTACTATAAGATAGTTGATTGCTAAAAAAGCCCAGAAAAACTGCTGTTGGACAAAAATAATGCTTTTGTCCCACATCTTATTCAAACACATCTCCTGCATACATTTTTCCTGTAATTGTACGTATTGTGCAACAGTGGCAATCAGAAAGTAACCGCTGTACAGCTGTTTACAGAATGGGACCTGACAAACCTGGCTATAAAACAAATAAATCTTTCCCTCTGTAGTTTCAGGGGTGTAAAAGCATCTCTCTACTTTGCAGAGCCCATGCAGGGGCCTAACCCACAGGTCCCCCATCCAGGAGAGAGAACAAGCTCAAAGCTACTGATCAGGACAAAGCCAAAGAGCGGGCCAGCTCATTTGCAAGTGAACAGTTTACACAAACACACCGAAAAGAACAGACCCATTTAAAAGAAGTTGTATTACTGTTAAAAATAATTTTTTTAAAAGCCATGAATGTATCTTCTAGCATTTGCCGCAGACTTTTGGATAAAGTACCTCTTTACTAACTCAGAGCAGAAGATGGAGAGCCTGCTTTAGTTTCTCCAGGTTTTTGTTTCCAGCTCAGTGGTTTCTGCCTGAGTGCAGCCCAGATTCTCCACAAGGTCAGCAGCCATTCAAAATCGGTCCTGCTTCCAAGGACCAGCCAAGCCTCATTATATTTCTGTGCAAACATCCTCCTGAAATCGCGGCTCCACTGACAAACAGTTTTGCACAGCAGAAAACAGGGTAAATCACACTGAGCTGCAAGTCACCACTTCAGAGTTTCCAGCCCGTCTATAAAAAGCGTGTAGCAGCGTAGAGGCACAAAACCTTTAAACAGGACAAAAGCAGGCAGCGCCGGTCAGGCCTGCGTGTTGGTCTAAGGAGGTGTTCAGGATCCATACAAGGGTTGGTTTGATAAGATGGTCACATATTTAATGATTTTCAAATGCACACGGTGAGGCCCCAGCCCTGGCTCAACAGCAGCGTGAGCTGTTCAGCAAAAAGGTTGGTCTGCAGTGGGGATCTAACACAGAAGGGGGGAAAAATCCACCTTACTCTGCAACGGCAATATACAGAGCTGCTTGAAGGGGAGGTCTCATGTCACCAAGAGGATGGTACGCACCGCTCCCGCCCCACGCTTCCCCTGCCTCCCGCTCTCTCCGTTGGTGTGTGCGGTCCCCGGGAGGTCACATCTCCTTCCTGCGCTGGGAAGAGCACCGATAGTTTTTATTGGATTTCAGTTATTTAGCATGTGTATATCCAAAGGGAGAACGACGTGAACGTCCATGGCAAACGTAAGCAGTGTATGGATGATACCATGACACAAACCCGGCCAGTTACCCGATCAGTCACAGGCTGCCTGTGAAATCTCAGGCAAATCACTCACCTGCCCCACAGGACTGCAGAGCAGGACCGTGTCAGATGCCTGTATCCCAAAATCCCCGCCTCACTGTCCTTTAAGTGCTGTTTCTGCACAATCCCAGACTCTTTCAGTAGTGTTGATATCTCACTCCTAAACCTTGCACAAGCTTTTCCTTGGCTCCTCTGACAGCCCAATTACATACACTTCACATTTTAAAAGTTCTCTGAGAAGAGGGATCAAGTGAAATGAGGATTTCCTTCCCACCCAGGGATGCCATAAACACCAGGGTTCAGAGCCAACCTCACTGACGTTGGACACCTTTTTCTCTGCACTACACTGCTTCGGCAAAGGCCGTGGGGATTTCAGCCTCCCCCGGAGCCTGCTGCAGCCCCATAGGGCTGCCCCGTAAAGCACAGGATGCTCAGAGCCCAAGCCTCCCTCGTTAAGGAGAAGGGACACCCAAAGAGACTGGCTTTCTTCCCCAGCCAGAATGAAAGAGCTGACCTCCAGGTGGGGAGAAGGAGCTGGGAGTTCAGCCTGCACGGCGCTGGGCAGCAAAGGCAGCCGGGCTGCAGGGCTGGCTGCTTGGCCAGCGTGGCTGATGGCAGAGGCGTGCTGCAAGACAAGCAAGGGTGGCTGCTGCCTGCAGTGCTCGGTGGGGGCGACCAGCGTGAGTGGGGAAGCGGTGGCTGCTGATTCTGGGGGCACTGGGGAGATGGGGTACTGCTGCTGTGGCGTGGGTTGCTACTAGAGTCCCAGAATCATGCTCAGCCCTTGCCACAGCAGCAATGCTGGGCGGTCCTGACTTGGGTGACTAATGCCAAAAGAGGGCTTTGGTTTAGGATTCTGGATTTCATCAAGAGTCCTTCTTCAAATCCAAATTGAAGCCTCTGCTTTCTGTCGGCAAGCTGGGGAGAGCTGCCGCCCCTGCCGCAGGGACTGTGTGCGTCGAGCGGGTTAAGGCGGAGAGGCACAAAAATAGTGTGGCAATGGGTGACCACAGAAGCACCATAGTTAGACATGGTTTGTTTAGTGCCAGAAGTATGCAAGTCACTTTGCCAGACAAGAATCTTCCTCCCAGAGAGGCTCCCAAAGAGCCTATCATCAGTTTTTTGAAGTGTTTGCAGTTTGCTGGCTGAAGCTTTCAACTGGAGTTGGTCTTGCCTTGGGGCTGTACACTTGCAGGGTTGGAAAACATAGTGTTGATATATTCTTGCCAAATTCAGCTTGTTCCTTGGATTGTTTCCTTTCTCTAATCACTGTTTATCTTTATATGGGCCAGATTGGCGCATTTCTTCCCCTCTTTCACTAGTATCTACAACAGATATATGATCTCTGAAATTCTTCCTTGGCTGACCATGGTTCATTCATCAGGGAATAAATTTATCCCATTGTTGGGCAATTAGCAAGCACTCAGTGAATTTCCAAAGGCATTTCTGAGACCTCGGCCGCCTTGGATTTCCAGGTGTCACATGTGCACTACCCTGCGCGCACCCAGGCTTTTCCCCTTTTAGCAAAGCATCTCCCACCAAGAGCCTGCAAAAGCGCTGTACCTCCAGCTCTTGGAGAGGAGTCAGCACCTCCCCACTCTCCTCCACTTTGGCAGGCAAGGAAAAAAGAGAGCTACCCAAAACCTGCCCTCAGCTGTGTTTCTAAGCAGGAATTCTCACTGAGCCAACTGCATTTGTGATTTCTACTCTCTTTCTCGTGGTATTTGTTTTGATTCTGTCTATCTACCTCTGTCACTCCTATACTCCCAAGCCCATTTGCTCAATGTTCTGTTATTATTGCTTACATTTCAGTATATATTCTACTCTGAATAGGTAAGATAGATGAATAAAAGGTTACCACCCCTTTTCACAGGCAGGCAAGTGAGAGAGTGGAAGAATTAGGTTATTCCTTCACAGTCTGCAGCACAGTCACAAGCAGAGCCTCAGTCCCTTGATTTCAGTACCCCGATGGTAATCCCGTAATTTTCCACCTGAACCCATTCCAGCTCCTACTGATTCTGGAGGGCTGGATGAACGTGCTTTAGCGGTACCTCTAGCTGCCTGGGACAGCAAAAGCAATACTTTTACACTGAAGAGAGGGGAAGTAACCAGCCACTAAAACACCGGGAGGCAGATTCAGCCCTTACATAAGTGAAAGCAATCCTATTTTGCCAAGTCTGAATTTGCCTCTGTATCCATAGCGTTGCATTTTTCACGTTCTTCTGGCCAGAATGAAAAGGGGTTTGGTAACCCAAAGAAACCATAAAGCCCAGCTCTGAACTGGCTATAACGCAGCCGGCTGCGATCTCTGACAGCTGGAGATCGTCGGGCTGCGGATGCAGTGCCAGCACGCAGATCCATCACCCATTGCCCCCCGCGGGGATGCAAGGACCATCGCCAGACTATTCCCATCTTGCAGCCAGAACCATGAGGCTGAAGCAGCTCTCCTGCCGTCTCACGCTGTGCTTCTTCTGGCCTGCCTCTGTCAAGAGCCTGCTCTCCACCACCGGGAACGGAAGCCAGGGCTGAGCACGGCAGTGATGCATGGGGCCCCGTGTGCTTCGCCATGGGAATTTTCACACATTAGCCTCTGCAGAACTCCCACTTGGAAATAAAAATCGCAAGTTTGGGGCAAAAAGTATTTGCCAAGACCCCTTAATTGGATGAGTTTGTATTCAATTTCCTAGTGGCTGAGTAGTACATCTATACGCAATTTCTAACTTCTTTCCTCTCAAGCACACATTTAACATTTGGGTGTGCAGATCCGTACGGAAGAAAAGTGCTGTGACTTTAATAAAAGTCTTGTAAACATTGCCTGTGCAAGAGAGCACACAGGGTGGTGATGTCCAGGCAGCTGGCATAAATCGGTAGATTCATGTCATTGCCAGAGTCATCCCTGCCAGCAATGAGTTATACTTCATTCAAAATGGTGATGTCAGCTCGCAGGTAGTGAAGATGACAAAGTTTGCTCGGGACATCTGAATGTGCTGTCTTGAAATCTTTACGATACGTTGCATTACCCTGACCTGTGTTTCTCTCCATGTAAATAAAACAGCCAAACTGACTTTTTAAATAATCTTCTTGCCCATTTTAATATAAAAACATATTTGAGTCTATTTTAAGAGCCTTCATATAGCCCCCTCTCCATTTTCCACAGTGAGGCACAAATGCAGCATGTACAAACGCAGCAGAATTCACAAATAAAAAAGCTCCAGCAAACGCAAGACTGTAATCCAGAATAACTTTGACCCTCCAGAGCAAATGGGAGAAATAAAGAAGAAGGATGCTGGGCCCTGGGATGCTGAGGCAACAAAACCTCTCCACCGACTTTGAGCAAGAAGTCCTCCCCATCCTTTGCCCTACATCAGCATCAGCCAAATTCAAAGATACTGCAGATGATAACATGCCCCTAGTCCACAGCTCGTAACCAGAAGGCTACACCCTTGTGTGGTCACGAGCTCTGTGGCCCGCGCAGTATCTCAGTTTAGGCTCTAGAGACCTCGTGAAAACCACGCATGGTGACTGCTGCATGTAGGAGGAAGGTTCCTATGCCCCATTTCCCCCCTAGGACACCTGCACCACAGAGAACTCTATAAAAGGCCACAGTTTTATACCCCCGAAAAAAAGGAAAAAAAACCACCAGTAAATATTTTCAAGAAATGGTCTAATTACATTCAGTTCCTTCAGTGCTCGCTGGAATAATCATGATGAACTCTGTCAGTGTTAATGGGGGTGTTATAAGTATCTGTGTAGGACTGCCTCTGTAATTCAGCATTAATTAGCTGAATCATTATTTTAGAGTGTTACTGAATTATCTTATAATTACCACCTAACATGGTGCTTGTAAATGAGGCAACAGAAGGAAATGGCAATTCTTTTAAATGTACTTAAAATTAAGAAGGCATAATAAACACTCCATTCTGTCCTTTTTAGAAGCTTTTTTATCTTCTGTGAGATGTAAGGCTAGTACGACTGCTTTCATCTATGCCTTGTAGATTTATTACAATCATTATAACAAATGGAAATGAATATTATTCAGGTTTATTACCCCACAGTATATCTTTATGAGCTCGCAGGAAACCATGTTGCTTGTTTATCCACTGCCTATGAAGAGAAAGAAAAAATCCTGCCCAGGAAAACAGAATATTGTGATTAAAAAAAATAATTTGATTCTTCTAATATAACTGTTTTGCTAGTAACTTATCTGCTCTGATTCCCAACACAATCAGACCTAATTGTGGCTCACTAAGAAGCCTCATTAAGGCTTGACTGGGAAGGTAGTTAGGAAATACCACGTACATTTTGTTGTCCCTGATTCTGCTCTGGAAGTGCTAACTCTGCGCTACAAAGTCGATCGCACCACATCCCCCTGCCTGCAATGTGCAGAAGGAAGGGGCAAGAAAGGGAATATGGTTGTCACTGGGCAAATCAGAAAAGCCTGTAACACCTGGCTGGTTTGGGTTCAGACGCTTGGGATCAGCTTTGAATGCTGTGGACAAGACACTTTGCTCAGAGAGCCATATGCTCCCAAGAGAATACTCAGTTTAATATTTTGCAGGATTTTCTGATGGCACAGACAGGTTTATAAAATCATCAAGAAGTGTGCTAAGCAAACCTCTCCTTATTCTCAGGCTTTTACTGGAAAGTACTTTTCGTAACGTCTCTGCTCAGACTAAAAGAGATTGTCCGGGTCAATAGATCTGAGGTCTGCTAGACCAAAGGGGAGTCAATGTTGTGCAACCAGTTGTACTAGCAACCAGACATTTCTTGCGTGCTTTTGTTTTTCAGGGTGTATTCAGAGATTTGCAGCAGGCAGTTACAGTCTGCATTCTCTTACTTTTACCACATACTCCTGATGCGGGAGTCACAACATACCTACAGCCTCCATTTTGTTAGTATTATTTTGCCAGCAGAGCTGAGGGCATGTTAGCACTTGACTTCTTTAGCAGCTAAATGATTCTAAATATAACACAAAACACAAAACTATATATATATATATATATATATATGAGGATTGGAGATACTTGAAAAATCTTTCTTGTGAACAAATTTTCAGCCTGACTGTTCTCAAATACACTGCTTCCTCAACACTAAATACCATATGCAGTTTGAAATAATGTAATAGTTTATTGTGGATGATTGCTGGTAGGATGTTACTGATACAATGAAGGTATGAAACCCTAAATCACACTTTACTTTTATATCTATGAGAAAAAGATGATTTTCATACCCTGGCATGTTTATTGCTTTGAGACCGAGCCTGTTACTTATTAGGGTTCACTCTGTAGTTCTTAGAATGGCAGAATATTAACTATTGTGATTGCTCTTCTTGCTAGAATCATGATGGTATTCACTCTTCATACAGAGCAGCATAAATCATGGGAAGAATGCACAGCACAGTTAAAACAATTTCATGGCAAACGTAGTCCACAAATAACCACAACTTATGCGTAGTATGGTTTTACAGATGACAGGAGAATGTTTTTCTTTCCTTAAGCTTCTCAACCCTCTTAGCCAAGGTCAATTGATTAAAAATGTCTGTCATAGCTGGTCTTCAAAAGCAACTTTCTAAATAGACAGTAGCGGTCCGTTATTAGGAAATATAACCGTCCTAAAAACAAGAATATGAAACACCTGGAAGTTTATATGATGAAAATATGCACAATAGAAAAATTTTGGTTGGAAGGGAGGTTAGAAGCTGATCTAGCCCAACCTCCTCCTCAAGGCAGGACAGTTTTGTCAGGCACCTCAGGATCTCACATAAGCAAAATTTGCTTACTTCCCAAACTTTCCAAAGCTCCAAACGACAAGATGCAGCTCTGTGTCCAGCTTACACCCAGAACACCCCCAGTCTGAGTGCATTTAGATTTATGACTCCTACCTGCACTGCTGGGATGAGCACAGGCAGCAGTTTTACCTATCAGTAAGGCTGCCAACCTCCTTGAAGAGCCCACTTCCAATTGTGCATAACGTCTCCAAACATTACAAAACGCATCCAGACTGAGTGAATCCTTTTCTTTGCTTTCATTTTAAAATACAAATTTCAGCTGAATTAGTGCAGGTGTTTCTAAGGAGCAGATTCAGGAGCAACCTTTCTGCTGAAAAACCTAGTGCCATCCTTTGGAGCAAGGGCAAGAAGCCGTGTCAAAGAGCAGCTTCTCCGTGCCGTTTGTGTGCAGGTCCACCCACGTTTGGTTAAAAGATGAGCTTTATAAAAATTGTGATCGAACGTGCTCAGTACGGACTTGCTAGCCTTTAACAGATATCATCTGCGAGGATGCCAGCCCCGTGCTGAACCTTTCTCCACTTTTTGAAGAGCAAACTCCAGCTGTGTGCCAGGGCAGGACTCGGGCACAAGGAAGGCACATGACAACCCGCGCACCAGTCCCTGCCACGGGGATGAAACTCTGGTCACAAGGAGCAGCCAGGCAGTTGCTGTCACATGCACCATGTGTGCTGCCGGACACAGACACCAAGTGGACGATGATGCCATGTGCCAGGGATGGGAAGTGGCTGTGGCACAGGAAGGATGGAGTCTGGGACAGGAGCCCAGGGACCACTGCTGGAGGAACCAGAATGAGCAAGGCATGGATGGGGAGGCTGGAGAGGGGAGATAGGAGGTACTGAGCAAGGAGCCCATGCTGGAGGCTGGGAACTTGGTATCGAGCTTTGCACCAACCAAGTAGGGGAGAGCATGAGTGGCCAACACTGAGAGAGGGAGCCCAAAGACAGGAACAAGTTAGAAAAGACAAGGAAAGCAGAGTAATTTGTTCATAAGCTCCTACAATGGTGCTCATCACTACCAGTCCTGAGTGCTTTACAAACATCAATGATTTCATTTTCACAGCGTGCTGTGAACTGAGGTGATACTATTAACAACACTTCAAAATGACAGTCTGAAACCTGGGGAGATGCAGGCCCAAAGTTTCTGTGATTCTTGGTGTATTTTCTGAGTCATGTATTGTTTTTTCTCAGAGCATTTACCACTACGTAATGTTTCGGGCATTCAAAGTTCATTAGAGCTGTAGCTGCTCGTATGCCTGAAAACCAGAAGCCAGGGTCAAGTGTCCGTAAAATAAGGAACACTGCATTAAGAATAACCTATGAAAAAAATGGTTTAAGCAACTACCCAACATCCTAATAGGACTCTTTTGCAGAGCCAGAATAGGAACCAGCTCCTACAGTGCAATGCTCAGCTGAGGCTCCCTGTGCTCCAGACCTTCCAGTACACCTTCACTTTCAGTTGGACATCCTAGAAAAATCTATCATGGGCTGGTTTAGAAGAAGGAATTTGTCAAGATGGAATGATAATCTTAAAAGTTAAGAGAATGATAAAATGGCAGGAAATTATTAAAACTTTGATGAATATGCTTAGTTTCGCCCACTGCTACATCATATCACCATTTGGGCTGACCGGTGCCTCCAACTTACTCCAGGACAGGCAAGATCCAGAAAGCTCTTAGTGATATCTTCCCTGCTCCCATAAGCACAGACATTCAGCTGTCCAGAATAACTCTCCTGGGAGGTGTTTTTCTCCTCTAGCCCACAATGAAATGACTTCTTTACTGCCTCTTCCTGTTTATGCATTCCTCCTCCCCAGTGATTGGGCTCCGTGGCTGAAGCATCATGTATTTCTGCATGGGATGGCATCCTTCCTTCCCTCCCTTCTTAAATTTACCCGCTTAACTCTTTTTCTGTGTGTCTTCATTAGCACGTTGCCAGCTTTAGGTCTCAGGATGCTTTTTCTCCTGTTTACAGCCTCCTTAAAATACAGTCACGTAACTTTGCACATTATGGAGTATGAAAACATTTAATGATGAAAGCTCTTTTTAAGGTTTATTCTGTTGAATTTGATGAGATTTTCAATACCCCGCTGTGTTAAATCTCCATGTACATAGACAAATGCAACAAGAGGTTTAAGAATGAACCAGTTCAGGCTACACAGTCAGCATCTCAATTTATTAGATTAGGTAAACGACCTTGCACCTGCCCCGATTTCAGCACTGGGAGGTTAACTCCCATTTCGAGGCATTAGCTTGAAGGCAAATAAAATATGTTTACTCAGTAAGATTTGAACATGTGTTGCCTCAGTTGCCTGATAGCCTACATGATACCATGACATTTATAATTGTGTTGATTCTTACTGTTGGGTTAAATCTTAATACTATGACTTTGGGGGTATTTTTTGTGTGCAAATGCAAATGCAAGAGAAAAAAAAGGAAAAGAAAAAAAAAGATGAAAAAGTAGAATATATTTCAGTTCTCTCAGGTTCATCCTGAGCTCAGTTAAAATGATCTTATTTACTCTTGGGTTTCTTATTAAGAATCTTGTTTCAGGGAACATTTTACATCAATTTCTCTCTTTCAGGCACAAAACTATTTGCCTGTGAGCTGGTGCCACGACCTCAAAATCCTTAATTTCTTATTTCTGACAATCATTTTGTTGAGATTTACTGACAGCGGCCATTGCCCATCCCAGCACCCCGCTTTTGCAGAGCACAGGTGCTGTCAGCTATTTGTAGCCCACTAGAAGCCTGCTCATGAAACAAGCTGTGCCCAGTATTCACCATACCCATGTAGCAAAAATCAAAGGATGGTTCCTCTAAAAAAGTTTGTCTGACAGATCCACATACGTCATTTCTTGGCATCTATCTGTCAAATTATTTGGCAGTTCTCTCCATATGAATTGTAGCAGTTTAGCTGCAACAATTTCCAGATCAAAGCTGTCAATCACTAGGCAATTCCCACAAGGACATGCAAAAGGACCCGACGGGGAAATTATCTAAAGCTGCAATAATCCAGAAGACGTGATACAGAAAAAAAAGCAAGATTTCCCAAATTATAGGCACTGAAGTTCAATTACTGTTTCTCTTTGTACAGTTTAAGACAGTGAGCTATCATAGCCACTAGATCTGGAGGCAAAAATCTAGAAAGTGAATTGCAATTCATCTATTTCCTTGGCATTCCCTCCCTTTCCAATTAAATATGCTTTTCTTTTCTTCTCCATTATTCTGAGAAGGCAGTAAACCTCAGTCTAAATGAACATTTACATGAAAATCGGAGCTCTCCAAGGCATCCACTGAAACTCCTTTAATACAATACTTGCTTTAATTTGATTTTCTTTCTTGCCTGTGGGAGAGTTTCAATCACATTTGGTATGATTTATAATTGTACACCCCCTCCTCCTGCCGAGGTCATTCCCTTTCCTAAAACTGCATCATTTGACTAGGAAGAATTCCTTTTACAAGTAAACAGCTCAGCAATCAATATTGTCCACAGAAGACAGTGAGCACGGTCCAATTTTTAATAGGGTCCCTCAAATGTCAAAAAGCTCACTTTAATCTCCAAGAAATAGAATCTGTTTACATCACCTGCAGCTTCTTGGTCATCTCCTTCAGAAAGACTGCTTTCTCGGGCTCACTGAATAATCTCTTCTACCTTATCTTATGAAGAATCCAGCATCATCATACATATTTCAAGCAATCTTTACCTTCCTGAATACAAGTGAAGCAGGGAATCATATTCTGTGATTCTCATTTATTTATCTCTCCACTTCAAAATATAAAATCATATACAAAGGGTTAGGATGCAAGCATCTTCTTGAAGATATTTAATCCTGCTTGCATTATATCGATCTCACTTTGTTTTATTAAAATAATCTGCCACATGCTATTGAAACTGTCTCTCAAAGAAACAAATACTTCTTTTCAAGGGGATACATTGAGGAAATGTGTTGTTCAAAGTATTAAAAAATACTATTTAGCATTTATACAGATATATTAATCCTTTACCAAACATGGAATGATGTGCAACAAAATAAAAGCTGAAGTCAGTAACAGAAAACCAAAAATCTAATAATGATCAAAACAACTATTTTTTCTATTGCTAATCTATGCTATGACATGCCAAAGCACTACTATGGCTGATGGCATACTGAACCCAAAGTAAAAACTTTTCTTTATCTAAACCACATACACTGGGTCTGATTTTCTGTCCCCACATTTATCTCCAAGTTTGGTGCCATATCTGCATGGTATTATGTACACATATCATGAATTCATACATATATACAGTAAAGTAAGCATCTAGACACATTTGCATGTCTATCTTCTGCTTAGCTATATACGTGTGGTTGTGTGCTTACTGATCAGACATACAACCGCTAGAAAAATGAGGGTCCGTATCTTTCAGTCAGTATATATCTGCAGAATCTTGGGGTTTGAATTTTGTGAGGTTCCTCTTTCTTGCAATCTGAAGTTCTTAACAAGTCATTACTTACCTCCTAAACCATCCGATTTCCCATATTCACCCATCTCAGCTTCAAGACTTAGAGCTGTGGGGAAACCACAGGTGATTTCTGCGTAGTGCTTCAGCTTCTTTGGGGGAGCTTCGGGCTTTATTTTAGAAAGAGCGTGCACTACCCAGCCTCAGGTCAGCTATTCCATCTGTGTTACTCGCTAGCTGAAAAACATTCCCTTCCCTACACTGCAATTGACAGCAGTCTTCCCAATTTTTGTTTCTCTTTTTGCTCTTAACAGAACATCTTTACAAGAAAGATAACAAACTTTGCATGTGCCCATTGCATGACAAACCGCAGCGCAGAGACAGCTAACCTGTCTCCAGAAACCAGGCAAGGGACCAAAAGTATGGTACCTTCCGAGCTAACATACCCTGTAAAATAAACTGATATGCATTTCTGTAATCTATGTACTCTAACTCGTTTTACTTGCTTTTATAGTGGCTATAGTCCAGTTGTGCACAAAGAATATATATATTTGCACATGGCCATTTCAGTTGACCGTATTGTTAAAGACAAGGCAGAAAACCACAAAGCAAGCCTGCCAAGCACTGAGACAGGGTAAGAGTTGTGGCCTCTCGGGCTTGAGAAGCTCACAGGAGGCGACATTCAGAGAGAAGATGCAAACACACCATCAGTCAAAGATTTTCCTAACCAGAAATCCCCTGCACGGCTCAGGAAATCCTGCCAGTCTGCAACAAAACACCCAGAGCCATTGGCAACATGAAGGAGCGAGTTAAAAAACTGTGCTCTGTGCCAGAGATGCTATCTTCCCCCCATGGCACTTGGGGAAAAGCTAAAAGTGCTATAACCCCCTTACTGGGGCTACGGCTTTTGGCCGGACCGCTCTAGCTGACGGGACTTATCAGTCATGCTGCTGAGGAGTAAACCAATTGTCGGTCTCCGCAGGTAAAGAGTGAGAGACCCTGAAAAACATCATCCCCAAATCAAGGCTGAGTATCAACGAAACCACTATCTGTACGCCACTCAGAAATGAATGCTCGCTGGAGATGGTGCCAACTGACTTACACTGATACCGAGGGGGAAATCCAGAGAAGTGGTGTCTCCTCATTCCCTGAGCCACACAGTTGTCTGGTTACTGCCTGTCCTCATAATGTACCCCAAAACCTATTCCACCAGAGTGGTGGGATTTACCTTAAAACCTCCAGTCTAACTGAAACCCTATCAGTCTACTCAGTATCATCTTCCCAAAATGTTCCTTTGTTTTTTTCATCATCTTAATAAAGTGAAGCTTCTTGTTTCCAGATGTGTCCGCTGCCCTGAAAGCAGAAGGCACCCTAACTGGATCAATGCACCAACGTCATTGCTCTGTGAGTATGGGTTGTTGCCTTACATTAACTTCTGCCATGCCTTCGATTGCCTTCATCATGCCTTTGTCGTATCGAGGTTTTCCTGTGATGAGCAACATTTTGAACGTGCTCATTTCAATCTGTAAGCATTAGCTGTGGGACAAATCTCCTGGTTTTTCTTACGGAAAACCCATTGTCCTTGAAAAGAAGATATCCATTCACCTGAACGAGGGCTATGTCAGAATATTATTTACTTTAAATCCAACAAGTAAAAATAGAAGGGATGCACACCAGTAACTGGCATCATATTTAATATTCCATTCTAGCAAGCCCCGAAGCGACTTAATTATGTGGCCACTGCTGCATCAAACGAGGAATAACCACCGAACACACTTGAAGGCATATGCTGTCAGCTACAGATGCTCTTTGGGTAAGATTTGTAACATGTAAGCCTGCAGCCTCCCTCTTCCCTTCAGCTATTACAGAGGTGCAGGGAGCTGGGGACAGAGGCAAAGGAGGATGAAGGAGTGGCATTTCTCTGGTTTTGACAGACTCCCTTCTCTGTCACCTCCAACTAAGGCTTCTTTGAACTGCTCTCCCTACTGGTCCATAACAGCAGTAGAGTGTCATGTCTTATTCCTTACCAAGGTCACTGGGACATAGTGTTGGAGAGCCTCAGATGTTGGCTGTGAAGGCACCTTTTCTTACAGAAACACCTTCCTCACTTCATGTGAACCATATAACATTACCTTTCTACCCGAGGATCGATATATCTTCACCAATCCTTTCCCACCTCCATGGAAATAAACTTTCAGTATGAGAGTTGTGAACGATTGCCCCTCTGTTACAATCCCTAAGGTGGTAATTCAGCCTCTTCCCACCAAACCATACCCCTGAAGCCCTGGTCCCAGACTGAGCAAACGGAATCATCAAAGGGATGCTTCAAATGAAGGACATTGCTGCTGCCTCCTTTCTCCAGTTCCACTTCTATCCTACACTGACCACTCTGTTCTCAGCTCTTCATCTCCCTAGGGCAGTGGTCCTGGGTCACACACTACAGAACTCTCACCCACCCTGTACTTAGAGCTCTGTCTCACCATTGACACTTCACCTGCTGCAGGCAAAGGGGTTTCACAGGGAGAGGGGACCAGTTCAAGACTGTGGAGACCCCTCTGTTCTCCTAGCCAGGATGCTGAGCCCCCCATATCAGGGCTGACATTGGCCCTCTTTTAGTTCTGTGCCCCATAAAAATGGAGTCTTTCCCCTCCTGAAGGAGTGCTCCGAGGCCCCTGTTTCGTTAGTCATATTTCCCAAAGACTTGTGGTACATCCCCAAGTACCCACCTCAGCAGATACCACTACTAAAACCTCCACAAAGACCCACATGGAAAGAGAAAATGCCAAGCTTTTGTTGGTGTTCTTCAAGTCTTTGATATAGCTGGGATGGATGGATGGATGGATGGGTATCCTTCTGTGCCGCACCACGATTAATGGGGAGATACCACTGCTCTCCATGCTCACATGCATCGTTGTCTTCATTTGGCCTTTCCAGCCAAAATTTTAGTCATCTTATGACATCATTACTGGTATGAAAACCATCCTGCTAGGTTTCATGTACTCTACAAAGGTCATAGATACCCATTAATTTATACCCTATTCGCTTCTTGTTCTTAATTGCCCAAATACTTTCCGCATTTTAGATACATGTTTTCTGTATTACGTGACACCAAATTATTCTTCACTGTTCATCAAATGGAAATGCCTTCATGCCACCCTGAGTATTTGGAGTTCTCATATCCATCTGGATTACTTGCAATCCCTCCCTTCAATTTACAGATTATCAAACTAGATGGGGCAATTTTGAACTCAGTATCTTTTTTGTACATAAGGCAGGAGGTTGCATTATCTCTTTTATGAAGTATTCCAGCAATCTCTGGATTAAAAAATTTCTTGTCCATGTCAATTTGTCTCTTTGATTAGTCTTTTTTTTTTATTTTGATTAGAACTGACATAGGGAATTACCTTAGGCTGTTTTGACCCGTTATACCTTCAGTCCTAGAAATCATCTTTTTGGCACGTCTGATTAAAACGGATCAATTAAAGGGGACACTTTGTCATTCCTTGACATAAACTCCTCACTTTTGGTCCCATCCCCTATTTTAGTTCCAAGAGTCACGGCACCATTAGAAGATACTTTTTTTTTCTGTAATCAAACTGTGATAATTCTTTTTATAATGGTGCAATTATCTACTCTCTTCTGGTTTCACCTTAGCAAGCTCAGTGAGTCATAGACCTTTACATCTACTGCATCTACGCCCACTGACGATCAACAAGGAACGACAGTCCCCGGGACTCATTTGTTCTCCACAATGGGTTTACAAGGAAGCACTCTCGTAGAACTTCAGTACAAGCTCTGAAGTAACCATGCACACACGGAGCGTACTGCCTAGTTTATCTACCCGTTTGTTTATGATTCCCAGTCAAAGCAGCTCTAATTCTTTCCCTCCTGACCGTGTAAATCATGTTACAATTGCTATTGCTACAATTACACAAAAGTAGTATCAATACTGCAAATCCAGCTCAGCATCTCTGGTTCCTTAAACAGCCCTGTGCTTCCTTTCGCTGTTATGCATTCCTCTTGCAGAAAAGAGCAATGCTCAGGCCTTGAAAAGCGAAGCTCACCTGCAGGGCTAGCATTGAGGTGACAGGGGTCTTCTCCCTAGAACAGAACCAAAGGAACCAGATTCAAGAGGCCAGTACCTCACCTTACGTTTAGGAGTAGTCACATCTTACATGCAGCCGTTGTACACAAGATTTCTGACAGGCTCCTTTTTTCAATTTTAAGTCATGCATAGGGGACATGACTGAACCACGATGGGAGAAATTCTTGTTTGCTAAACCTTCTATCGTTCCTGCCCTGGCCCAATTTTGCTTCTCAAACAGACAAGATTTCCTTTGAGTCCTAGCTGATCTTCCTTTTGAAATCTTGAGAGGGGGACATAATTTCTACTCTGTGACTGTCTAGCCGGAGCTGAGAATGGAATGCAAAATAAATAAATAAAGAAATAAATAAGAAACATTTGAAATTACTTTCATTTGGCACATTCCCGCCTCTTTTGTGTTTGCTTTCCATGTATATATGAAGAAATGAATTTCGTTGTCGGAATTACTCATGAAAAGCAGAGTTCAAAGTGGTGAGTGCGTGAACAGAATGCACAGAAGCCAAAATGTAAATGTGCATGTCCAAGAATTCATGCCAGAAATTCTTGCACGTTCATGGAATGTGACTCTTCTGACCAGGCTCGAGCAGGCAAGGTAACGTCAGTCTTCAGCAGCTGCTGCTAATCCATACGGTAAAACCCCCCAACAATATGGGGTTTCTAAATATATTTCAGTGATGAATACATTCAAACAGACCACGGTGCGCTTGCCTTCCCCAGACAACAACCAAATGTGTTTTAACTATACGTCATTTGTGCTCACGCAGCAATCTTGGGAGAGCAGCGGCTGAGAAGGAAATCTGGTCCTGTGATGAAAGGCAGTGAGCTGTGATTTGGGAAGTACCGAGCTTTGCCATAGGCTTCTTAGGGGACCTCAGATAAACCCTGCGATCTCTTTGTTCCTCCACTCCCTGTCCATAAAACGGCAATAATGCTTCCCTTCTTTCCAGAGCTCGGAAGAAATATATCTGTGCGGTACTTGGATGCTGCAGGTGCTGGGATTATACAAGCACCGATACAGACAGCATCGTTTTTGGAAACCAAGCTGAGCGACTGTCACTTATGCTCACACCGAAAGAGAATAAACCACAGCCAGGCAGCTGGCGTGGTGAGGGTATCTCCTCTGACCTGCAAATCACTCTGTTTATTTGCGTGTGTTTGGGGTCATTAAGACAAACCCATTCAATGTGTCAAAATTTCTGTCACTCCTGGCTTGTGGGCCCAGAACCGGTGAGGACAGTGGGAAAATCTTGGAATGCATGACCTTTCGTTACCAGATATCTAGTCTAGGCCAGACAAATTCTGGTGTGAGTGTCATCTTCAAAGCCAGGATGCTTTCTCAGAACACCGAGTTATGGTTCCTTGTGGCAAATATATTCCTTTCTTAACCAAATCTGTGTAAATCAACTTGCATCCGGCAAGAGCCAACCCTCCATATCGTGCAAGATCACCTGCCCAGCTTGGGCCCAGGTGGCACATTGAATGAATGAGCTCCTCCAGCTGGACCATAGCCTACCCAGGAATTGGGTATTTAATACATGAAAAAAAACCAACAGACTACATCTATTTAGGAAAGCAGTGCAACTTCCACCAAAACCATTAGATTTTTATTCTTTTTTCCTTTTCTGTCTTGGCACATGTTAAATTAACACTTTTCTTGAGCAGTCTAACTCAGCTTCATAGCACTGATGTCTTCAGTCTCTTCTTCACTGTATGCTTTGGGGAGAGCCCACCCGAAATCTCTCTCTTCCAGGAAATAAAGATTTTTAAAAAATTTAGAAAACAAAGGTCTTTCAAGTCTCAAAATGAATGTGATCATGCAGGTTAATACCAAACCATCTACCATCTCTCATTGCATGATATCTGAGAGCAGGTAATTGCAGGATTATAGTAGAATCTGGAAAATGACTTCAGAATTTTCCTTTTGCTGTAGTAACTGTAAAGCTGCACCTTCATTCACTCAGGAAGGTAATTTCCTCTATACAGCAAGTTTCAAATTCTACTTACGACCTCAGTGTCATGATGATTTTGGTACTAACTTGTTCCACACTAAGTGTTGCTACTAGAACTGTGAATAATCATCGAAATTAACTAGCCTATAGAGTGATTAAATAATTTCCTCCAATTTGCATTTGATATGTTTATTAAGTGCTGGAGGGTGTTACTTGCTCTCTTATTTTTACTGCTGCTAAACACTACGTCTGGATTTTTGGCATAGGTGCAGCACTATTATGATTACTACAAAATTTTAATCAGATTACAGTATGAGTTACCATTTGATATTGTAAAAATGCCAGTAGGTAGTATATGAATATTAAGATACAATTATCTGCCACTACCTTTTATAGTTTGGAATTCATTAATATCAAGATAAGCCTGCATTCTGTGACGACAACAATTTTTTCAATGTTCTGGGGTTTTTACTAATAGCATTTTCTTACAATAGTGCAAATAGTAAACAAGAGAGAGGTTGACTATAAACAATGTAAGTAGGTATGACAATACTAAAGCTACAAAAAATACAAAGTACTGCCCATGTGTTATTCCTCATGCTTCGTTTGCCCTACTGTTGTCAACGAGACCTATTACTCACAACAAGTAATTCTTTGCGAGATGTTTTCATTTTGAACCGGACGAAACTATTGGTGCTAACCATCAATAAAACCTGCAATTTTAAATGTATTGGAAAACTGTGTTTTGAAATGCATGTCTTGGCCCTTTACACAAGCAAGCGGTTGCTAATGCCAATGTGCATTAGAAATGCAATTGTACTATACTTAGATGTGGTTCAACCGCAGTTACAACATGGGCCATTAAGGAGCGTTAAAAAAAGAAGAAAAAAAAAAAGGAAAAAAAGATGGAAAAGAAAGAATCCAGGTTAAAAGGGAACATGTTCTGTTGCTCAGCTAAAAGATTTATCTATAATTATGAAACATCATTGTTCAAAATTAGACTAAATACATAAAATATTGATATCTCAGAGAACATAAACCTACCATGTAGAAAACATGCTTACTTATGTTTTCCCAGAGCTTGTAAAGAATTCTAAAGACTTTCAGCACGGCTCAGGAAGCCAGCTTTAACACACCGGGTGAGCTGGAGAAGGCTGTGGACTCCTCTTGCGGAAGACTTGCACCTGTTGGACAGGGAAAGTAAATTCTCACCTGTCATCCCCAATGTTTTTCCAGTGTCTTCCTGAAATGCAGCTCCTCCCAATCAGCTATAAATCTCAAATAATCAAAACATCAAAACCACATGAGCCAAAAGGCATAAAAAAAAAAAAAAAAAAAAAATCTAAGGTGAATAACATGGGGTAAAGGAATAATATATGTGACCATGTGATTGCTGGCTTTCCTGGGCTGGAGCTGGAGAGAAGTGGGAAATGCCCAGCTGCCTTAGTTGGAACCAACTCAAAACTTCATCCGCTTTGGTTCAGTTCTCAAAATAGGGCACATGACCTCTAAGTAAGACAGTACAGTAGGCTGCTTTTACACTACACCGCCGCTCCTGCAGCCCCTAGTACCAATTCGCTCACTTTCCCGGGCATGGGAGGAGGTAAAACCTGACACTTGCCGAGTTTCAGCATTAACTCGTTTTGTAATGCATTATCCATAGCAAATTTACCACTATCTTTAGGAACAGGGATGACATCTGCGACAGGGTGGCTTACACTTGTCTGTCTGCTGCTTTCAGTGCCATGTGTCTGACATGAGTTAACCTCTTCTAAAATCTAATGTGAGGGAAGAGAATTGCTCATTGGAGGTGTCCGTGCTGCTCCTCTTGACCTACTTGGAAAACTACGACTCGACTCTTTGCGGTTTCCCTCGTCGCAACACAGCTGCAGAAGGGAGTAACAGGACCGCTTTTAATGGAATTTGAAACGTGCTATACATATATATACACATATATATATGTTTGTATGCCTTTGAACAGCATTATTTCCAAACCTTGCAAAGCCCGTTTGTTATTTTATCAAGCCCACTATAGATCTTATTTTTTTTTTTTCCCCCATGGAATTGGCATAATGAGAAAAGATAGCCTTTTCTCTTCACAGATAAAGATCCAAATTGCGTTTTATAATCTGACAATTATGTAGTTTGATTTTTTAAATAAAACAGATTATCTCCCTTCCCCGTTCAAGATGAGATCGTAGTTGTTAGTGACAGCTGTTAAAATGCTGCTAAAAATAGATATAGTGTCAACCACTAAAAAGCTAAGTGCTCCTGTGAACCACAAGCAGAAAACAAATGAGGTTTCTACGGAATTTGTGGAAAATCTGTGAGCATCTTGCATGTACTGAGAAAGGTGCTTTATTCTTCCAGCAGCCATCTCTGTGTATAACACCATGGGGGGAAAAGAAAAATCAAACATTTGGTATTAAGACAGAGGAGAGATATATTCCCTCAATTTTCTTTTCACTCTCCTTTTTGTTCTTAAAACAAAACAAGACAAACAAACAAACAAACAAAAAAAACCAGAAAAGATGACGCAACACAAAGACTGAGGCTACCTCCAGGCATTTCAGATGCTTTTTTCATTTGCACCTTTGCCCTGGAGAAGGGAGAAAAAAAAAAGGAATAGCAGGAAGAGTAAGACAAGAGAAGTGCAACCAATCAGTCAAATACCCCGTTACTATAAATTAATATAAAAATCGTTGTGCTCGGTATGGCAGTTATTGATAGACCAGCCAAAGTGCTTGGGTGCTTTTTGCACGACTGATTTGCTGGGTTACTCGCACAGTTGCATGGAACTTTCCTCTGCCTGGGAACTGCAGCCTCCAACCCATCCACGGCAGCTCTGCTCGATTAATAAATCAGCTGTATTCCAAACCAGATGTATGACAGAAAATGAGTAAAAAAAGAGAGAGAACAGAATTGTTCGCATTTGATATTATAATACATCTCAGTAGGTTCCTCCGTTTTAGCTACATTATGGCTAAAAATAGAGCCCTGGTGTAGGCACAGTGCAATATGATTTGCTTCCAATAATACAGTAAACTAATTGTGAAATTAAGCTATTGAATGCGCCGTTATCTCCAAGTCTGGCCTTACCAGCACTTTACGCTTCCCTGTTTAGCATTTATCAAGTTACCCACAAACTTTGACGGATGCAAGCGACAGCTGACAAAATTCTCGCCTTTTCCAAGGCCCTGATCCAGCAGCGGCTCCGGCACAGGTATAATTCCCTGCGAGCAGTCCTTTTACACGTTTAAAAGACTCCATCGAGGGTATTAAATTAGGGCCAACTTTTTCCTCTCGCCGATGCCTAATTTTTCACCTTAAGACGGTTAAATGAAGCGACATTCAACGCCCTGAACTTGCAAATCATCAGTTTGAAAAGACCTTAGCCACAAGTGAAATATTAATTTAACAGCAATACCGCCGTTAGCGCCGGTGCCGTCCCCCCGTCCGTCCCCCCCCCGGGTGGGTTTGCTCCCCCGCAGCCGCAGCAGCGCC